>BROG01000543.1:0-511558 GCA_030159075.1 Atrina japonica
AACAGATTTTCTAAAGGGAAAGTGGTATCAAACAAGACCAAATAATAAATCTAAATGCATAGCCAAATCAGTCTAAAAGTAACCACTGTAAAAAGATGACTATCATAGCTTTTGAAGAATTGAAATGGTGTTATCAGTTAAAACGAAATATTGAGATTTATACTAATGCTGTATTAAAAACATTGACATTAAAGAAATCTTGTCATGAACAATTAGGAAAGGAAAAGCCATAAATGGCAATGGACTTTTGGCACTCAGGAACGAAATTCGTAATATTGGTAAATGGATTCATGCTACTACAAATGATTGTCATTTTCTTCCGACATGCTCTAGACTTTAAAAAGCAATACAATACTCTCCTTAAATATCTGAAAAGAAAATTCTATGATTCTATTGCAGAAAAAAATGATAGCCTGGAATCAACATGTTCTCATTGTTAGCATTTTTAAAATGTATGCTGGCAAGTTATAAAGAGTTATGTTGGACGCTGTTGCGCCATGGTGCAGTGAATGACGCTTAGTTATCAGCATTGGGAAACATCATGCAGTTCCGCCGCCTTCAATTCAGAAATCATCGTATGTGTTCTGTATTAACTCGTTTTAAAATCTCGACATTTGGTTTACCGAGCACTTTGATTTTACATTTGCGGCGAAGGAACTATCAAAAGCTTCGAACAGAGAACTAGGTTTTTAGCGTCAAAATCTCTCCGGTCGGGAGGTTTGGACTATGTTGTCTACAAAAAATTATAAGAGTCGATGGTCGAATCAATTCTGTTTTATTGCTCTGGAATATGAGGTCAAAATGAGTACAAGTTCGTTAACCATGTTCAAATTAGAGCGATACGATTGTACCTTGGTGTGTAGCAAAACAACATCGTGAACTTTTAAGTGAGTATGTAATTTGTTTTGGATATGTATTGGAAGTTAGTTCCATAGTCGAATAGATGAAGGAAGAAAGCTGTTGTAGTGGTAATTGGTAAAACATTATACGTTTATTAGGTGTCATTTAAATTTAAATTTCTTCATGATCTAAGATAGTCATCTTTTTTACAGTGGTTTCTCTTCGACGGATTTTGTTTTACATTTAGATTCATTATTTGACCTCTTGTATGATACCACTTTTTCTTTAGAAAATAAAGCCGGCCTGGCTCAGTCGGTAGCACGTTCGATTCTTGATCGTGAGGTCGTGAGTTCGAGACCAGCCGGCGGTAGGTTGGTTTCCTGTTATTCGGATGAGAGAGTAAAAACCGAGGTCCCGTGTCACAGGAGGTGCCGGCACGTTAAAGAACCCTCATTGCTCAATGGCCGTAAGTGCCAAGCATAGGTCAAACATTCGAAGCCCTTCACCGGCATTTGGTGACGTCTCCATATGAGTGAAATATTCTTGAGTGGCACGTTAAACAACAATAAACAAACTTTAGAAAATATGCATGCATTATTTATTAATTGGAGCTCAACTGATGAAGTCTAATTGACAGAAACGATCGTCCGGAGCATTATAACTTTGGTGTTGTGTTCATAATATTTATGGGCGTGTCAAGTGTATTATGTTTGTGAATGGAGACATTTCGAAGGGGGTGAAACTTGCAAGGTAACTGGGAAAGAGATCTTTTAAAATTTTGAAATATTGTATTAACTTGTGTTGTTCTTGTCCTTTTCCAAGTGTAACCTAGCCAGTTTCTTTATATAAAATCTTACTAACTTGGTTCCTCCTGTGACAATTCTTGCAGCTTCAACGTTGATTGTTTCATTTTTTTCCTTTATACTAGAGTATTCCAAAAGAGGTCTAAAAAACGAGAAAATACATACTCTCAAGTTTTATTTTTGTTCAGCTGGAATTTGAATGTGTGTAAAATATGAGTGTTTGTTATATCTACCTTTTCACCGAGCTTGACCTTTTCACCGAACTCAAAAGGGTTTTCATTGAACATTTGCGACGGATGTGGCATGCTAAAAGCGGACGGTTTTTTTGTTCAGCTGGAATTTGAATGTGTGTAAAATATGAGTGTTAGTTATATCTACCTTTTCACCGAGCTTGACCTTTTCACCGAACTCAAAAGGGTTTTCATTGAACATTTGCGACGGATGTGGCATGCTAAAAGCGGACGGTTTTTTTGTTCAGCTGGAATTTGAATGTGTGTAAAATATGAGTGTTAGTTATATCTACCTTTTCACCGAGCTTGACCTTTTCACCGAACTCAAAAGGGTTTTCATTGAACATTTGCGACGGATGTGGCATGCTAAAAGCGGACGCGGACACTTGGCCTCGTCCCGTTTGGGATTCATGATTGTTCTTCATGTTTCCATTAGTACTTCTTCATTTTTGCTTAGTTGCATTGCTAATAATGTTATCGACTTGAGATCCCCAAATGAAGATTTTTGTTAAATGTTAATCCCAAATGTGTTCTGAAACTTCTTTCATTAGAATGTTGTTCATTGTAAGAACTAGGTGTATAGTAGGTATTTGTATTTTGTTTTAGAAATAAGTAAGGTTTCAATTTTTTGTTCACTAGCCATCTTTTTATAGTATTCCAATAGAGAGTAATTTGTAGAGAGGCCTTTGTGAAATGTCAACAATTTAGCCATGACCTCTTTACCATTATCTAGTACTTTTGAAAAATCATTATATATAGTAATTGATTGATTGTAGTCACCCTGGGTAAAGACAGATTGATGTGTTATAATGTTATAACTGATTATATATAATTGTAGATATATTTTGTGAATACATTTTTCTAAGTTTCCCGATGGTACTAAGTAGAGTTTTCTTTTTGGGATGATTATTTTTCTTGAAGACTCATTTGCAATAAAATTAAAATAAATTAAAATGTTTAAAATGTTTAGATAGAGGTGACACTTGAATAAACTATATTGATATTTGTAAATGACATTCCTAAAGATAATGGTACTTTTTATAAAATTATTAATTTGAAGAGAAATGTGACATTGAAGTAAATTGTTTTTAGTATAATACATTTATTTCTTTTAGACAATTATTGAAATATTTTACCAAAATGAAAGGTCATCAACCTTGGATTCCACCTAAAATTAAATGTATAATTAATAGTAAAAAGTTTAAAGAGATTTATAATATTTTAAATTGTAACAATGAATTACCGAAAACTAAGAAGAAATGTTCCATAACATTGAACAAAATAAGTGGAAATTATTATAAACCATAGACCCTTTTTGATTACACATGACACTTAACTCCACTGGTTTTAGTATAGGATAAACCACAAGATATTAACAACAAATAACCTTGCTTTTAAAACTGGAATATTTGTTAACTCTTATTCATCGTCGTAAAACCACTACCCGGACCGCCACATGAGTCAATCATACAGTTTTCCTACGGAATGATCAGGCACATGCTTAACACCATTTTATTAAATTTAGATAAAAACAAAAAGGATTTTCCTCGGAATAGGTAGAGGGGCACACAACCGTTTTGCTCCCTCCTGAATCGGCCCCTACCGACTGCGCATATTATTTGTCGGATAAATTGTGAGGCAATATTTCGTCAAGGAGCTAGATTTTACGCATCTTTCAGAAAAAAATCTAATTTTAAGAATATCTATAAGACACGAGAGGCTACATTAAAGGGGCATTAGCTGTGTTTTTTCCAAAAAATTATTTTCCTTTTTTACTACTTTGATTGATATACAATAACAAAAAGGAGATATACACAACCATAACATTCTTGGATCTCTATATGTATGAGAAACCCATGTTTGACACTTTTTCAATTGCAATTGATTAACTCAACCTACTATTTGCATATGAATACCACACTGGACTTGACGTTATTTTCACAAAATATATAGGAATATTAGATTTTTTATCCCTGTGTAAAGCTCTTATTTGTTATTGTACATCAAGTACAAGTAGTAAAAGTAAAAAAAAAAATTTTTTTTAGAAAACACAGCTATTGCCCCTTTAACAAAATATGGATAGAGGTAATGTTTTTGCATTTTTAAAAAGTGTTTTCAATAATAATTTTATTCAATATCCGAGTTGCAATGCTATATGAGGTTCTGCTGTCACTGACGTTGAGTAGGAGAAAATTGATTTTGTATAAATATTTTCAACTTAGATCTACATGTTTCTTGACCGATATGTCTATTATCTTACATTGAAATGTTTTTCGGATAAATGTAAAAAAGGATGAGAGTTGGGTTGCTAAAGAAGGACAGAAACGTTTTCTGGCTTTTAATTCTGTAGTCCTAAACATGTATATCTTTTAGTAGCTTCATGATGCATCCTCCATGAATTTTGTAAATGTATTTCTTTTATTATCTAAAAGTGTTTGTCTTGATTTGGGGTTATATATTTTATACTTACTGTAATCATGGCCGGTATCTTGTACAGGATTGGAATCACCACCTAGAATTATAAAGTCTCCATTAAAACTGTTTAGGGTATCAAAGAGCTTATGATAGAAGTCTGGTGAGTCTTTATTTGGACCGTATACATTGACAAGGAGAGTATTATATCTATTTTCCATAAAAAAGAGATAAGTCCCATATTTATGAGTGGATATGTTACAAACTTCAAATTCAAAATTATTATTCAATAGTGTGGCCACGCCCCATGAATCAGATTTTCCAGGACTAAGGTACTCTTCATAGCCCCAAATGAATCGAACAAGGTGAATGTCATAAAAAATGAAATAGGTATCTATATGTGCAAATGCTGGAATTATATTATATATGTAGCTTGCCACTGTAAGAGGTTGTCTAAAAATAAATATCCATTTATACAAAACACAATCAAAACAATACACGTACAAGTAGAAGTTCGCAGGTTTCCACGAGACTACTCTTGCTAATTTATTATTTTAATACCGTTTTTCGGAGAGTAATGCTGGGTGTAGTTGGCCATAGTGACAGCAGTTTTCAGAAATTTTTCACAGTCAGTTGTCCTGCTTAAGCCGTCTTATTTCTTTTTCTTGTGATGTTATTTTTTCTCGAATTGATTCAATGTCAAGGTTAACGCTGGTCACGGTATCTGTTAATTTTATTGTTCATCAAAACTGGTATCACTCAGAAATGATCAAGTTCCACTGATTCATCTGGCTCTGCTTCAGCATCAGATACTTTAGGTATTCTTGCACGTTGACCACCATGCTGCCATTAATGTAAAGCCTTTGCAGCATTATAACCGTCTAAATCGAGTCCTGAAATGGATATTGCCATCAGTGACTTTAAAATAGTTGGTGCTTGATTAACTATCAAATAAGACTTGATTCTGGTCATATCAGAAAACCCCCCTCTCGCAAATTGCCCTGGAAACAGGAATGCATGTATTAGAATTATATCTACCAGTTTGAGAATATTGAGAAGTCTGCCCTTCAAGTTTGGCAAAATGAAAATACTATGGTAAAATGCTTAACATCAACATCCAATCCATGACGCTTAATTCATATTTAAAAGGAAAGACCATTCTTGTTTTTGGAAGTGCTCAATATTGCAGTGTATTCTCTGTAGAATGAAGGAAAAATATGCACAAAGACTATTTATCTCCCTTTCCCCATACACTGCCAATTCTGCATCTAGCTCTGGCAAATTAATTAAGGTAAAATATCCGCATCTTCTTTGATAATTGTGAGGAATCCAGATCGCCAACTCGCTCTGATTGTACTACCCAAGTCTGTCTACTGGTAATACAGAGGCTTCTAACTGAAGCAATTGTAGTGATGAATCAGCTTATTTATATTTTAGGTCTTGTAATTCATTATAGTCCATTTGTTATATGATGTCAAATTTTTGGATTAAAATAAGGATATTCAACAGACAAATTATGTGTATTCGGGAATTTAAATGCTATCATTTCGCTGGATATAAGATAAAGTTTATCATCCATCTTTAGGTTATGAACAATAGTAATCGGTGTATGAATGCATTCCAAGCAAGGGCTGGGAAATTATAATTCGGGCAGGATTTGCCTACCATTGACCACTGTAACCGTGACATTGCAGATATAATTCAGGGTCAAATTATGACGCAATATTTATACTTTGGAGGAAGGTCGGTGGTCTGTTGGGTGAAACCGGGTTCTCTCCTCCACCATTAAAACTTTCCGCCACCATATAACTGAAAAAGTGTTGAGTGTGGCGTAAAATATTTCAAAATCAAATTATACTCTGATATCTGATATACCATTAGGCACTGGTCATTAATATATTAACGTTTGAATGACACCTAATGCTACCTCTGGATTTTCAGAGGTCCGTGTTTGTTATACACGGACGGGAAATTAAGAAAGAATCTATACGATATGCGGACCGATTTCCCACCATAAATCTTCCACATTTAAGTACATGTTGTGATATACTGAAATCACCTGCAGCTGGTGTTTATATCTCACAAATAATCCGGTATGTAAGATCGTGTTCAACATATGAGTTTTTATACTTGTGCTTACTTACAAGTTATTGCCACAGGGATATCGAACATCACGTTTGATGTCAACGTTCCGCAAATTTCGCTTTGCTAGTCTTTTTGTTCTTGACCATAAACATGTCAATCATTTATGGTCCCTTGTGAACCGTCTCTCCTATAGTGTCATTTGTAACTCGGGGATAATACCTTTGCAGAAAAAGCTGTGGTTACGGTTCCCCCGGGAAAGAACGTGGTAGATTAATATATCTTTTGTCTTATTCGATCCATTTTGAACGCACCTTCGTATACATGTATAAACATTATATGAAATATTTTCTAGTGTAGTTATTGGGATTTTGGTATATTTATTTTCAATTTTTGTACTAATTCGTCCTAGGTCTATTTGAATCCCGCTACATAATTTGCATTATTTATGATGGCATTATAGAAATGAAAAAAAAAATCCTTTTATGGGTTTTTGTTACCTTTATTATAATTTCTGTTGACAGAGGTCTACGCACTATTTCTGGGAAGTCATAAATGCCTGACCTGGTTTGGCTGCAAGTCACAAGTCCAAATTCGTAAATGTGGTCCTGAGACCAAGTCTAAAAACACAGGACCCTTTGTAAAACGAACCCCAGAACAGTTTCCGAAAATCACCCAGAAACAACATGTATCAAAAATGTCAGATAGCTTTATCAACAGACGGTGGGCTATTCGAATCGACCTGCGTCCGTGGTCAGTCATCCGTCCTTAAACAACTCTTGTTAACGCTATTTCTCAAAAGGTACGGAAGGGATCTTTATGACATTTGAAATATAGGTTCTCCTTGAGATTTAGTTGTACAGTGTACATTTTAAAGAGGGCCGGATCACAAAATGGCTGCCAGGCAGCCATCTTGGATTTTGACAATTAAAGTTTGTTATCGCTAGTTCTCAGAAAGTACTTAAGATATCTTTATGAAATTTGACAAATAGATTCATCGTGAGGTGTAGTTGTGCACTGTACATTGGCAGAAGGGTCTGATCACAAAATGGCTGCAAGGCGGCAATCTTGCATTTTGACAAAGTTTGTTATCGCTATTTCTCAGAAAGTACGGAAGGGACCTTTATGAAATTTGACATGTAGGTTTTCCTTGAAGTCTAGTTGTGCACTATTCATTTTTAGGAGGGTCGGATTAAAATATAAATGCCTGATGGCCATCTTAGATTTGACAATTAAAGATTTTCATCGCTATTTATCAGAAAGTACTGAAGGGATCTTTATGAAATTTGAGAAATAGATTTTTCTTGGGGTGTAGTTGTGCACTGTACATTGTCAGGAGGGTCTGATCACAAAATGGATGCAAGGCGTCAATCTTGGATTTTGACAAAGTTTGTTTTCGCTATTCCCCAGAAAGTACTGACATATAGATTTTCCTTGAGGTCTAGGTGTGCACTGTATATTTTCAGGAGGGCGGATCACAAAAAGCTGTCATCTTGGATTTTGACAATTAACTATTGTTATCCCTATTTCTCAGAAACTACTGAAGTGATCTTTATGAATTTTTGCATATAAGTTTTCCTGGAGGTGTAGCTGTGCACTGTACATTTTCAGGAGGGTCGGATCACAAAATGGCTGCCAGGCGGCAATCTTGGATTTTGACAATTAAAGTTTGTTATCGCTATTTCTTAGAAAGTACTAAACGGATATTTATGAAATTTGACATATACGGTCTCCTTAAGGTATAGTTGTGCACTGTACATTTTCAGGAGGGTCTGATCACAAAATGGTGCCAGGCGGCAATCTTGGATTTTGACAAAGTTTATTATCGCTATTTCTCAGAAAGGGATCATTTTGAAATTTGACACGGAGATGACCCTTGAGAGTTAGTTGTGCAAACTACGTTTTCAGAGAGATCTGAATCCAACATTATCCCATTCACTTGAAATGTTCATGAGGAAAGGGAAAAGTTTACCTGCCTTGGAAATAAAGAAAACAAGAAAAAATGCAATTGCCAGATTATATGTTGAACAAACCATACAAAGGTTAAGGAATTCAGAATGATTTCACAAATTTTACTTTTTTTCACGTTTTCAGCTAATGATGATAGTGGCTGGATTTATTTGTAACCTAATGAAACCACTAGCAAACTGGAACAAATAATTTTTGTAATTACACTTATCGTCTAATACGACGAGCTCTCGCTGTCTGCTGATGATAAACCTTTCAAGAATATATACATTCACAATAGCGTAATCCCACTAAAACATAGTAAAATCGTTTTTTTTTCTGGATATGTAGCTAATTTTAACATACGACTTCGATCAATGGAAATGGTCGTAGGTCCAAGAAAGATCTATCTGAAAAAACCGTGATATTTCCAAAGAGAGAATTCATGATTTTTATAGATATAGTGTAATTCAATTAAGCAAGGGCATTGCCCACTTGCAAGGGAAGGTAATTCATTGGTTGTAGAAATGTTTTTTTAAAAAGAATTATACTGAATCCTGAAGATGTTAATGAGAGGGTCAATTTTCAAAATATTTTCTCTCATTGCAATTCAAAACCTACTTTTTATCCATCATTGTCTTACTTTTATTTGTCTAGGTTATCTTAAAATCTCTTTCATCACATGATATTCCAGGACTCTTTTAATTGTTTGTTAACAGACTGGATTGTCTTTCTTGCGCCGATGACCACGTTTAATGATCGAAGTCATGTGTTAACAAAAACTGCAAATTAATTGGATTGTAATTTGCCAACATTTTGTGGATGTTTGTCATTATTTATGTTAACTTTTTGATATATATAAAATGTGTTGCAATAGAATATTCAGTCATGGTTTGAACACTTAACAGGGAAGCTATGAAGGGGAAATAGATTATGCTCAGTGCGTGATACTGGAGGCAAAGAAGATTAATTCCATTTTATTTTAAATGTCCTTTCAATGACAATATACGAAATAGGACGTATGCATATAAAGAAACATTGCATGGTAATACCTAATATGTTTGATTTAATGAAACTAAAGATCACAAAATGCTAACGAAAATTTTCATTTTATTAAATTTCTACATATTTAGTAATTAATGGAAGCTCTGAACATATTAACGGTACACCTTAATGTCGATCTCTAAATAAATGTCAATTGAACATGGAGGAATTCACCATTTTTGTGTTTGATACCTATTGTATATATCGCATTATTATCCATCTAGATTCCAAATATTCACCATATTTGTATATTGTATCCCTGGACACCCTGAAAATTAGTACTTTCGTATCTGTATATGTATAATTTTTTTTCATATACGTATGTTAATTGTACTGTTGTATAATTATACTGCTTACAAATGGTACGTACAGGCATATACGTATGTTATTTGTACTGTTGTATAATTGTACTGCCTACAAATGGTACGTACAGGCATATACGTATGTTAATTGTACTGTTGTATAATTGTACTGCCTACAAATGGTACGTACAGGCATATACGTATGTTAATTGTACTGTTGTATAATTGTACTGCCTACAAATGGTACGTACAGGCATATACGTATGTTAATTGTACTGTTGTATAATTGTACTGCCTACAAATGGTACGTACAGGCATATACGTATGTTAATTGTACTGTTGTATAATTGTACTGCCTACAAATGGTACGTACAGGCATATACGTATGCTTATTGTACTGTTGTATAATTGTACTGCCTACAAATGGTACGTACAGGCATATACGTATGTTAATTGTAGTGTTGTATAATTGTACTGCCTACAAATGGTATTTGTACTGCAGTATAATCATACTGCCTACAAATGGTACGTATACGTACAGGCATATACGTATGTTAATTGTACTGTTGTATAATTGTACTGTTTTCAGAAACTACAAATGGTACGTACAGGCATATACGTATGTTAATTGTAGTGTTGTATAATTGTACTGCCTACAAATGGTACGTACAGGCATATACGTATGCTCATTGTACTGTTGTATAATTGTACTGCCTACAAATGGTACGTACAGGCATATACGTATGCTCATTGTACTGTTGTATAATTGTACTGCCTACAAATGGTACGTACAGGCATATACGTATGTTAATTGTACTGTTGTATAATTGTACTGCCTACAAATGGTACGTACAGGCATATACGTATGTTAATTGTACTGTTGTATAATTGTACTGCCTACAAATGGTACGTACAGGCATATACGTATGTTAATTGTACTGTTGTATAATTGTACTGCCTACATATGGTACGTACAGGCATGTGCATATACTCATTGTACTGTTATATAATTATACTGCCTACAACTGATACGTATAGGCATATTAAGTATGTGCATTGTAAGTTTATATAATTATACTGCCTACAAATGATATTTATAGACATATGCTCATTATACTGTTGTATAGTTATACTGCTTACAAATGGTACGTATAGACATGTACGTCATTGTACTGTTGTATAATTATAATGCCTACAAATGGTACGTATAGGCATATTTGTACTGCAGTATAATCATACTGCCTACAAATGGTACGTATAGGCATATTTGTACTGCTGTATTATTACACTGCCTACAAATGGCACGTATAGGCATATTTGTTTACTTCCATTCGTCACAAAAAATAAAGAACTTGAACGTCAAATTTGAAATATTTTGTCCTACACTACTCTGATTCTACACATAAATACACTGAAGTTTATATAAAAAAGATGCTGGAATTTCTAATAGACAATACATTTGTGGTCTTTCAACAAACTGTCGGCATTCGTATGGGAACCAATTGTGCTCCTTTATTGGCTGACCTGTTCTTTTATTCATACGAAGCAGGCTTCATTCAGGAAATGCTAAATCAAAAGAAGAAAAAGCTACCGGTGTCCTTTTATTTCACATTTAGATATATCGACGACAATTTGTCAATTAATAATGACAATTTTCATATAATGTAAATGCGATATATCACAGCGAACTAGAATTTAAAGATACAACAGAATCAAGCACACACGCTTCATACATAGACATTTTACTTACTATAGATATAAACGGGAAATTTTAAAACAATTAAGCTATACGACAAACACGACGGTTTCGGCTTTCCCATCGTAAATTTTCCACATTTAAGTAGTAATATCCTAAAATCACCCGCATATTGAGTTTATTTTTCACAAATGATTCGATATGCCAGAGCGTATTCAACATATGAACATTTTATATATAACAAATTTTATGGTCGGTATACTTAATAGTCTTGTTTGCGATTACTCCGTTTCTCTAAGTGAAATGTTGAGTTACCTGTTAGATGGCGGTTGTTGAGACATCTGTGCAGGTTGTGACGAGGGTTCGTTCCTCACGTATTTAATTTGGATTTGAATGTGGACTCACGGCGGATGTGACCGGTCGACAGGTGACGTTACTCCTCCATGGCACCTGATTTCCAGTGGCCCGTGTTTGTCCATTTTTTTTATCAGATTTGTACCTGTATTCTGGACATCCTATAGATTTATACTTTGGTATCTAAGATTTTTATATACTAAAAAATGGACATAATGAAAGTAATAAACCTTGACAATTTCGTAAAAATCAGAATTGGATACCAAAACACTCCAATATGTTAATTTTCATCAGCTTTTATAGCTTATAAAATGTAGAAAGAGTGTAAGCAAGGTGACACGGTATCACCTTATTCATTGATATTATAGATACTGATAACAATATTAAAGGCAAAGTGATTTGACTGAGATACTGAAACAAGATCTCGCGGTTTGCAGATATCGTTAGGTCTATTAATGGTTAATCGAGTTCCCTATCACATACCATAGATCTGAAAGTGCTGTGAGATTTTTTGGTTTACTAAATATAAAAAATCTTAGATACCAAAGTATAAATCGTTTGGATGTCCAGGATATAGGTACAAATCCGGTAAAAAATGGATAAACACGAACCTCTTGAAATCAAGAGGTGGTATCAGGTGAAATGGAGGACTAATAGTAATAGTAACAGTAATATATTCCGTGATTTGTCTCATTACTGCTGTCTTTACCGCCATGTTTGCATGCTTTGGACTGCATGTAAACCAATAACACCACCACCACCACCACCATCACCACAATTAGTGTTTTCAAATATAATTTACAGACAAAATACATTTAATAAGAATAATAGGTACAGTGATATTTTGAAATCAGTAATCAATTGCTGAGATATCAATCTATCAATGAAACAATCATGACTTTATAAGTAAATGTCTTTTATCAATACGATGTCCGACTTTCGTTTCCGTTTCGCCTCAGTCTGCCATACCATAACAGCACAGATACCAAAGCATTAAACACCATTTTGTCCAAGACACAAAATATAACTCGAGTAAACATTGAACAAAAACGAACATCTTGAGCATCCAGAAGTGGGATCAGGTGCCATGGAGGAGTAGGCATCCCCTATTGATCGGTCATTTCTGTTGTGAATCCAGTCAAATATAAATGAAAACTAGTGAGGGGTAAACTCTACTCCCATTATGTATAGTTAATTCAACAATTACTATCGAACAGGTAACTCAGCATTTCAGATATTGAAACAGTAAATGCAAACAAGGTGGCGATATCGACCATAAAATTTGATAAATCTTGACATACACCTTTGTGTGTATGCATTTTTAGTGAATGAGAAAAAGACCACTTGTTTCTTCTGGAATACCCATACGTGACACGGAGCTTGAATTGCCATATATTTATTGGATTCCGAAGATGCACAAACATCCCTATAAACACCGCTTCATTGCCGGGTCATCTAAGTGTTCCACCAAGCCTTTATCTATTTTGCTTACCAAACTCCTAACACATATTAAACAAGGTCTTCAGAAGTACTGTATAACGGCCTACTCAAGAAGCGGAGTCAATCAGATGTGGATCCTAAAGAATTCAAAGGAACATTTAAAATCTCCAAATTTCAAACATATTACAAGCATCAAGTCTTTTGATTTTTCGACCCTTTACACAACAATCCCTCATCAAAAACTCAAAACAGATTAACATCTATTATACAAAACTCTTTTGTATACAAAAATGGAAATCGCAGATATAAATATTTGGTGTTAGGTCATGAAGAACCTTATTTTGTCAAGGAACACTCTGAATTCAATAACAAGTACACTGAAGACGATATTATCAAGATACTGGGGTTTCTAGTAGACAATATCTTCGTGGTTTTTGCGGGAAAAGTTTTCCAGCAGATTGTCGGCATTCCAATGGGTACCAATTGTGCACCTCTCTTGGCTGACATATTTTTGTATTCATATGAAGCGGAATTTATACAGTCTCTGCTCTCCAAAGGAAACAAACAGTTGGCATCTCGGTTCAATTTTACTTACAGGTATATCGACGATGTTCTGTCCATAAATAATTCAGAATTACCTCGGCCAGATGTATCCTGTTGAGCTAGAGATCAACGAGACGACAGAGAGCAACACATCTGCTTCTTACCTAGATTTACTCCTGTCGATTGGAAAAGACGGTCAACTTCACACATCCCTCTATGACAAACGAGACGATTTAATTTTCATATCACAAACTTCCCGTTTCTAAGTAGTAATATTCCATCTTCTCCTACCTATGGCTTTTTTATTTCACAACTTATACGTAATGTCAGGGCATTCTCTTCTTATGAATGTTTTATTATAAGAGCTAAACGACTAGCCAATAAACTACTTAAACAAGGTTACGTTGTTGAACGCTTGGAGTCGTCGTTCAAGAAGTTTTATGGTCGATACAGGGATCTTGTTAAACATTATGAAGTCCCCCTCTCAAAGATATTAGATAGTATTCTGGATCACGGCCAGATACTGAAGTATTAATCTTAAGGATACAATATACAAATTTGGTGGATATTGGACAAACACGGACCTCCATGAATCTAAAGGTTGGATCAGATGCCATGATGAGGTAAGCATGCCCTATTGATCCGCCGCGAGCCCTCAGACAAATTCAAATGAAAAATATCATAAACTAAATACCAAATTTATAATGCCCAAGACGATCGTTTCTGTCAATTAAGACTTCATCAGTTGAGCTCCAATTTTAAATAGATTTTCTAAAGAGAAAGTGGTATCAGCCAAGGCCAAACAATAAATCTAAACGTAATGCCAAAATCCGTCTAAGAGTAACCACTTTAAAAACATGGCTATCTTATCTTTAGAATAATTTAGAATTTTAAATGGTGCTATCAGTGCGAAATATTACTTTAGTATAAGATTATCAGCTGGTACTGAAATACCAGGTACTAGGTTTATGTATATTATGTATACCCTCGGGGACTCAAACGGCCCACCAGCAGTCGCAACGATCTAGTGCTTATAAATATTATAAACAAAATACCAAAGTTATAATGTTCAAGACGGTCGTTTCTGTCAATTAGACTTCATCAGTTGAGCTCCACTTTTAAATAGATTTTCTAAAGAGAAATGTGAGAAATTAATCCTCGTCACAATAGACGACTCAACAACTGCTATCGCACAGGGAACTCAACATTTCATTTAGTGAAATATAGAAATTGCAAACAAAGTCATTATACACCGACCGCAAATTTGCAGAACGATGACATCAAGCGCGATTTAGGATATTCCTTGATTATAAACGGGATAATTCTTATGCTAAAGAGAAACGAGATTCAAAGAATCAAATTAAACCATTCAATACATTACAATTACTTAATTAACAATTAATAAATATATTGGAATCAGAATAGTATCTATCGTGAACGAAGGATTTCAATACAGTGTAGCAGGAATCTTTAATCACCGATAAAAGCTTTCAAGATGAATTTCCGATATGAAGTGATTTGATAATGCATTTTCTATTACCTGCAATCCTTTTCTATAATTTGATCTCCTGTTGTAACATGATTCCGTATATATATGTATATCACGATGTGATTTGTTACTTTGCATTAGCTTTAATTGACTCCGAAATTGAATTTGTTTTTTCTGTTATACATGTAAGACAAAGATCAATGTACACTTCCCGAGGTTACCCAGGAAAGTTAAATGCTATTCGATATCATCCGAGTCAATGTCATAAAAGTAAAACCGAAGTTATAGTTTTGCAAAAAAAAATGCTCAAGACGATCATTTCAGTCAATAACACTTCAACAGTTGAGCTCGAATTTAGAATAGATGTAGAGTTCCAAACAAATAGTGGTATCATGAACTGCCAAAAATAGCCTAAATGATTCCTAAGTCTATCTAAGAGTAAAAAGATGATTATTTAAAAATTTTCAGATACCAAAGAATAAATCAATAGAATGTCCAGGACATAGATACAAATCCGGTAAAATGGACAAACAAGGACCTCTGGAAACCAAGAGTTGGGATCAGGTGCCATGGAGGAGTAAGCATCCCCTGTCGACTGGTCACACCCGCCGTGAGTCCACAGTCAAGTCCAATCCAAGCTTTTGCATTGTTTAGAATTTAAACGGTGCTATCCATTCAAAATATCATTTCAGTATGATAATCAACTTGTACAGAAATACCGGGCACTGGGTTTACATATACCCTCAAGGTCTCAAACGGTCATTCAACCCAGCGGTTGTAAATACCAAACTTATAGTTTTGCAAAACAGGGCCAAAACAAATGCTCAAGACGATCATTTCTGTCACTAAGACTTCCGTAATTTGACGAGTATTTATTCCTCATTTCTGTCACTAAGACTTCCGTAAGTTGACGAGAATTTATTCCTCATTTCTGTCACTAAGACTTCCGTAAGTTGACGAGAATTTATTCCTCATTTCTGTCACTAAGACTTCCGTAAGTTGACGAGAATTTATTCCTCATTTCTGTCTCTAACCTCAAATATTTCATCTGAATTTGACCGTGGATTCACGGCGGATGTGACCGGGCAACGGGGAACGCTTACTCCTGTAGAAGCTGATTCCACCTCTATTTATAGACATCCGTGTTTGTCAAATATTTGACAAATTATTTGTGTATTGTATTCTGAATATCCTGGCGATTTATACTTTGGTATCTGCGATTTTAAAATGAGCTCAGAATAGATGTGAAATTACTATACAAATAGTGGTATTACACATGACAAAAATAACCGGTGTATTCCTAAACCCTTGTAAGAGTAACCACTGATAAGTGACATTTATCTAAAGAAACAACATCACATATATAGACATTTCAATGTGACGGTTTTAATTTCATATTAAAAGGCAGCCGGCTCAACAACGAGTTTGTAATGGCTTGCCCAACAATAACAAATTCAACATTTCTCAAACAACAATAATTCAAATGAAGTTCTCAACAACTTTAACATTTGAAAGTCAAATTACATTTCTTGTAATCAATTTGCAAAACAACAATTCACAATTGAACAAGGAGACACCAATGTCCACCCTGGTCAGTGATTAAGAATTATTACAAATGCACTTCATTAATTGATGCTTACATGACTGAATTACATTATGCCCATGTTCTATAATTCAAAATTTGTATTAAAATTGCACTGTATTTGTTGAAGTTATGCCTTATGACCAATTTCACCGCCACAACGGGACGAAACGAAGCAAATAACAGGAATCAGACAGATTGGGAAAATTCTGTTTTGGGTAGACAAGAAGTACTCCATGAACTCCATGGCCCCTTGTATTGTATTTAAGAAAATTGCATTGCCCAGTTCACTAAGATGCACCCGATCCTCCAAAAACAATTAATGATAGGAAACAGTAATTTCCGGATATTTGATATAAGCACCATTAAACGCCACCTACCCATACTCTGAATTGCTTCATTTGAGAAACCTTCCTGCGCTGCCCAAGTGTCAGCTCCAATTCTGAATGAATGTGTTTTAGTATGATAAGATCCCTAGTTAAGAAAAACCAGCACTTCATGCGAAACTGCAGCAAATTGATACCTCGTAATGGCGGAATGATTAAAATGCCAGAACAGAGGACCTCCACACTGGGGCCTAATGCGCAAATACTTACGCACCAATCGAACAGGATATATGCTAGCATCTCTGTAGTAAGGTGGAATAAGAATAGAACAACCCAGCCAATGTTGATCTGTTTTTGAAAAACGCAACTTGACATTAGTGGAATTATCAATAACAATGTCCTGGATAGAAACTACTCTATATCTCACTGCAGCATTAGTTACTGTTATCTCACCAACTCTAAAGAAGCCGGAAAATGCAAAAGAAAACATGGCAGCGAACAAGTCTGACTCAAATGAAGAGTCACAAATATTTGGTAATTCCCGGATTAACTGACCAAGCATATAAAATATTATGGCTGCTCTTTTTCTAGATTGCACCCCTGTGCGACGAATACCTTCTACCAACTTCTTAACAATAAATGCTGAAGTGTGATCAACATTGCTATTGTATTTGATAAAGAAACTCAAACCTGCTAAGTATGACTTTACTGTACTAGCTGAAAGCTCCTTTCTTGCCAAATACAATACAGAATTAACTATGTGAGCAAGTGTTGGGGCCATACACCCACCATATTATGCAACTGAATGAATTGCGAATACACATTGATAGCAGTATTATAAGTTTTGTTTGTTTTATAAGCAATTGATGAATTCATCAACGAATCAAATGTATCTTGAAATACTCCCAGAATGCAGGTGGAATTGGGGCCGGATGTTTGTCCGCAAAGGGAGCTTACTCCTGGAACTTGGTAAACTGAAAACGAGACAAAGAGTCAGCAAATTTATTATCTATCCCTTTAATGTGCATTGCTCTGAAATGAATGTTATATTCCAATGAGAATAACATCAATGGCCTTACCAACTGCATAACTCTAGCTGATTTTGATGACCTCTTATTCAATATTTCAACCAATACCGCATTATTACACCTAAACAACAACTTGTAATTTCTAAATTTCTCCCCCAAGTACTTATTGACAGCACAATAGGAACTAATTTAAGAAATGTCAGATCCCGTAGGATTTCTGACTGAGCCCAATGATTTGGCCACCTCAATACTGACCAGTGTTTCCCAAACACCACAGCACACCCCAAACTACCGCCTCCTGCACTATCTGTAAACAGCTCAATATCTGAATTAGCAATCCAGTTCTCCACTAAGAAGTGAAAAGAACAAATTAAACTTTTTGAAAAATTGTAGCCACACCGTCAGATCTTCTTTCACGGATGTAGATAAGCGTATATAATGATGCCTACTCTTGACACTACCCAACAAAGTATATAATCTACTGCTAAATGCACGTGCACCTGGCATAGCTCTAGCACAAAAGCCAGTGAACCTAGCAATTTTTCTAATTCCTTTGAATTTTTGATTTCGTTAACATATAACAGAAAGCTGCCGTAATATCCTGGACTTTTTATCCCTAGGAACCCTCACTACTTGGTCTACAGTGTCTACTTCTAATCCTAAAAATACAAGGCAGGAACATGGTCCTTCTGACTTTTCTACTGCTACTGGCACGCCCAACTCACAACAAACTTCATCAAAAACTGACATAGCCTTTTGACATAATGCACTGTCTTTTGGACCACAAAACAAGAAATCATCCAAGTAATGCCCGATGGAATCAGTATTAGCTCTTAATCTAACTTCCCATTCTATAAATGAAGCAAATTTTTCAAATGTAGCACAAGATATGCTACAACCCATAGGAAGGCACTTGTCTATATAATAATTCCCTTGAAATTCAATCCCTAACAAATCAAAGTCCCCTGGATGTACAGGAATTAAACGAAAGGCCGATTTTATATCTTTTTTCCCCAAAAAGCACCTTGACTATATTGCTGCACGGTCCTCATAGATTTGTCAAACGTGGTGTACGATACCGAAGTCAAAGCGGGGTCAATAAAATCATTGATACTATTATACTCCGGGTAAGATAAATTCATAATTAAAATCCATCCCCAGTTTTCTTGGGAACAATACCAATGGGCGATATTTGCAAATATGACATTGGTTTGCTGTGAAACGGACCCAGCATGCGACCCTCTTTAACCTCCCCAATAAGTTTTTCATACATTGTATCAGGATGCTGTAACGCTGACTGTAAATTTGATACTGTTTTGGAAGCCTAGGCCCCATGTATTGTAACTTAAAACCATTGCTAAAACCATTACGCAATACCTTAGCATCAACATAACTGTCATATCCCTGCAGACACAAACACAAAGCATCAAATTTAATTGGCGTGTGCGCCATTTCCCAAAGCTGCTGTCGGAGTATTTTTTGCACTGGACGCAACTTGGTGTAATGTTGATACATTAATCTATCTTTTCATATATCTGTCTATCTAAAAAGAAAGATTGAATAATGCTAAATTTTATTCCCAAAGTAAGCGAGCCTAATAGAATTCAACAAAGGTACAATGTAAATATTTCGGCACAATCAATATGAGACCTTCACTGCATAATGAATAATAAAATTTAAAAAATAAATAAATAAAATTAAAAACCACAATTCAAATGGTAGAAAAACAAATTCATTATTATTTATGTATCTTAATTGTTTATTGCATCGATTCGAACTACTGCAGTCATGTCGAACATTTGTCAACTTTGATAAGATTTCACATTAGGAACTGTAGGACCACAAGAATTCCATATTCTGAAAATGGTTTTCTATCTACTTTAATCGTAAAGTATCATCTGACATGAAATTATTTTGTGCTATGAAATTACAGTGAAACTTGTATATAAAGACCCACATAGGGACACAACGAAATCTATATAGGGAAAGTCTTTAGAGGGAGGTGGTCTTTATATAGAGGTTAATTTGTAAACAAATGGTTTTTATGACCAGGTGGACTTTATACACAGGTGGTCGCTAAAGGAGATTTTACTGTATCTTTATTCTTAAATATTATATTTGGTGAAACAGCAACTTCATGTTCAAATGAGGCTGCTATAATTGCATTATATATCAGAAGGTAGTGTGGAAGCAGGTTTTAATCATCTAAAGTTTGGTTTGGCAATTTTGTTATTAGGTTTAATGGTGTCAAACTTTTTATTCCAGTCCACTATCAAACGTTTTGAGTCTTATGAAGGTACTGAACTATTCATATTCAATATCATTATACATTAAATTGGTGGATCTGGAGGAAGTATGGGGGTTTACAACCATCCTTGAATTTGGTATTTTTCATATAAAAAGATTAATAAAGATGAAAAAACTGTTAAAATTCGTTTAAGATGGAATGAATTCAAAATCGGTCATTAGGGAGGATGGTTATATTTACAAGTTTCAGCGTGTGGAAACCAGACTTTTAAAATTCAAAATTTGTTGACCCCATACATATACATTCGGTTCTTTCAAGTTATGTTTGCTAAAACTCAATTCACTGTGGAAACATTATCAGTCTGTCACTTTAGTTTACTTGAGATATAAAACGGTTCTAGAACCTAAATAATGAACTCTGGGCTTGTAAAACTGACAATTTTCTGAGTAGCATACCCTAGACCATGGGAAAGCTGTGATTTTGTGTCTGGAATCTGGAAAATACCTCGTCAAGCTTCTCAAATGAATAATTCCAAAATGTATCCTGGTACATGTAAGATACTCCCAACACCCTTGGGGCCTCTGTGGTTAGAGCATCGCGTTTTGAACCATGAAGTCTCTCACTTCTAGTCAGCGCACGTTCGAGTCCACAGGGAAATTTTCGCCCCCGTTTTATTTTCGCCCCTTTCGCCCTCCTCGTCAGTGTGCGAATTCAAAACTGGGCGAATTCTAAATGGTAAATTCATCTATTTTTAGTAATAAAAGTCTGGGCGAATTTAAAACGGGGCGAAACCGTTTGCAAGTGCATAAGGGCGAAAATAAGCCTATATACAGTTGTTCCTTGCATCAAGTTCTCGAGACGAGTTGAATTTCAAGGTCACCGTTACTTTTTTTTTTTAGATATTTAGTTTGTCTGTGAGGTACTTAACAGATTTTATTGAAACTTCACACTAATGTTCCTTGCAACAAATTCTCGAGACGAGTCGAATTTCAAGGTCCTGGTTTGCAAGTGTAGGTCACCGTTACTATTTTTTTTTAGAAATTTAGCTTGTCTGGAGCTTTCTCGAGGCAAATCAACATTTCAACGTCATTGTTTGTGAATGTAGGGCACCATTACTATTTTTAGAAATCTGACATAACTTTAGGCGTTGTGTAGGTTTTGGAATGCAGGCACATTTCATTATGCATATTCATGTATACTACTATACCAATGTTATAATCACGTACTAATCTCAACGCAACTAATATTTCTCTTTCGCACCCCAATGTTGCATGCTAAGTGTTAATTGCTTCCTTCAAATTAAACGTATTATGCACCGTTTGCGATATTCTTATCTGCCATTGTTATAGGATGCTCAGTTACAGAAAACATTGAATGAAAGTGAACAAAAAATATGAATGTATTATGATATTGTATCGATACAAATTCTATTCTATTGCATAATTATATTGTTAATGTGACTACCAACTGAAACAGTTTTCCATTCACAATCCGCCAACTCGATTTTCGTTTGTTATGATATCAACCGATCCGTTTTCAAGGATTCCATCCATATGGAGAAATTTGGTACAATTTTCCTGATTAAACATTGGATAAAGCATAGGAACTCTTGTCTGCATAGCTTAAAGAGTAAAATATAAAATAAATGCAAAAAGCAAACTTACCAGAGCCCAAACTTTCGAGCTCAGTTTAGAAATCATTGAGCATGATTTTCTCTTTTTAACAAACCAAAAACTGCTAGTGCGAAATCAAATTTCCCTGTTAGTTTTAAACTTTTGAAGCGTACATCGCCATTGAACCCATTGAAAATAATCCCAATATTTTGGAAAATTGCATGGAATGCAGTTTTCTGCTCATTTTTTTCAGCGGATATATCTATATATCATAAAGCTCGGGTTCGGAAACGGTTAACTGTTGTATGAATAATCGGAACTTTTAACACAGGTCCCTCAACTGTATGCCAAAAATGTTTCTTTTTGACTTTAGATCCCTTTTACGTAGTTACTCGATTCACGCTTTGAGGCACTTTAGCTGAAATTGCCGATAGACATATTTTGCATAATTCTATGGTTACATTTCTAGTTTATCTCATTTACTGGAATATATTATTTGTAGCATAAAAATATGTTAAAATTACTTTCAGGATCCTAGACTCTTTATTAGGAAAACTGGATCCCAAAGTACCAAAGGTACACTTGAATCACGTGGGTAATGAACATGCATAATCTCCTTATGACGTAATGAGAAGCTCATGAATAAAATGGTACCATATTTCTCCAAAGAAAGTAAATGTTGTATTCCGCATACGCCGAGCTTACTGTTTTGTTTTAAATATTATAATCATAATACCAATGTTATAATACTTATAAATCATTAAGAACCGTATGATAATATAATGGGATACATCTATTTTATCCATTATCTTGGATATATTGTTGCCATCATTAGCTTTCTCCCCCTTTTCTTTTAACTCCTAAGGGTTAAATTTCGGTTTGATTTCAAATAGATGGGGCAAAGCCACAATTGGTCGGGTTGTGGAGCAGTGCAAGGTTATTGGATATTATAAAACAGTTATTTGCTTTTAAAAATCATTCCGTGTTCACATATTAGCAGCAATTTGTCATTGTAGTGGCAGGAGTTGATTACACACAAGAAATACGCATGATTTTATGTCTCGCCGCTACCAGCTTCGTCGATAAATGCAGTTTCTAGACAGATCACACCAATTTAATTTAAAGCAATATAAGCTGTCACAATGATGATTTTTGTCCCCTGACATATAGTCGAGAATATGATAAAATGTGTGTTCAAATACATTGTCAAACACGTAAAACGATGTAAAAGATCTTCTTTTCGAAGTTATTTGTTTTATTTGAATTTAGGTTTTCCCGTATTTTGAAAAATCCAGCTGTATTTACGTATGCAATAACCTTTCAGATAAATCTTTCATCATATCAAATGTACTTCGTAATTCGGTCAGGGTATCTCGGTCCTTTAAGCGCTCGGACTATGTTAAAGTCGGCCGATTTTTATGTTTTATATTTATTTTTAAAAATACAGGACGTGATTTTTTTGGCAAGTGCATGTATTATGTAAAATATATGCTTTTCAACGCTATTTTAAATACCTGAAGAAAATCGGATGAATATATGAATAAATATATCAGGTCACTAAAAGAAAATTTTCCGATCTTTAATGTTACCCTTTATGCTGACATTGACAAAATCAAATAAATATAACTGTGAAAAGTATGCGTACCTCACGTTTTACAATCGTGCCGCCATGTCCGGTGCAGTTGGGCAGTTCATGATCATATGTATCATAAGAATGATAAAGCCGAGAATGCGATGGGACGAGTTAAAAATGGGTCAAGATCACCCGATATACCCGGCACGTGGACAATTTCAGAAACGGATGTTTTGAAACGACGAAAAAGACAAAGTTTGCCTGATTTAGGTATGAAATGATGATGTAAGAAAATAAACGCAAAGGGTAATAAGAATAGAATGTATTTTAACTGCAAATAGCACGTGTTTATGGGTCTCTCGGTAATTTTCGTAAAAAATTACCGAAAGTTAATTTGCAATGCTCAAAGTATGGCGGACAAAAAAATAACTGATATTACGGGTTACGTTTGGCAAGATTGTTGCAATTTTACACATGTATTTGTTATTCTAACCAACAAATGGTCTCTTTGGAATATGTATGAGATAGAATATCACATAAAATGGGCATGTACAAATTTTCACCGACGACAGCTCATATCGCTTTAACAAAACCAAAATCCTAATTAAAGAATTTCTAATTGCAACAGCGACCGTTATAAGGTACCCCCAACTTAGCAATCAAAACATGCCCACACAGCTGAGTCTGATAATGTTGAAATTCAGACCTATCAGAAGCCTCGCATCGATTCCCATGGCAACGAAACCCATACAGTTGAATTTGCAATCCCTAAATACCCTATCACATCAAATTTTATTCAAATCGAACAATGTTGAAATTTCGACCGATCAGAAGTCTCGGTTTGATTCTCATAGCAACGAAACCCATACGGTTGAATTCGCAATCTCTTGATACCCTTAAATACCAAATTTCATTAAAATCTGACAGTATTGAAATTTCGACCAATCAGAAGCGTCGGATTAGTTCCCATGGCAACGAAACCCATATAGTTGAATTTGCAATTTCTTAATACCCCATAACAACAAATTTCATACAAACTGGACAATGTTAAAATTTCAACCAATCAGAAGACTAGGATAGGTTCCCATGGCATAGCTTTCTCCCCGTTTTCTTTTAACTTTTGAAAGTTAAATTTCGGTTTGATTTCAAACAGATTTTATGCAATATTTTATCTTCTATACACCAGAAAGCGATCTCAATGATGAAAGGAACAAGTACACGGTAAAGTCATTCGAGTGTTTGACATATTGCTTATTGCGATTACGTCAGAGAAATAATCTATTGCAGCATTTATTTCATGCCGCTTGAAAACTGTGTTTAAGGTTTGAATCCTGATAAATGTTGGTAATCGCGTGCTCAAAGGTATTTTATTGTATTTTAAAACGGTTAAGAGTTGATTCGACAAAATGCCGTCGTCAACAGCTCATTTTGCTTGATCTAATGAATCAATGAAATCGAATTTAGGGATTATAGTTTTATTAAGTACAAGATAATCCCGATTTCTATCAAAATGAATTACAGTTCAACCTTAATACCAACTAATTGTAGTATGATTAACGATCTGGTCATTGAAGCGAGGGTCTAGACTTATCTAAATTTTATGAAGATTTTTTTCAAAGATTCCTGATTGAATCGAGATTCCACTATATATCAATTTCCATGGAGAATATGCCTTTTCTTCAATGGGCTTGCATCTTTTTACGAATTAATTGTTAATTCTATTCTAATGTATTGTCATTTTACGAGAGAAGTGTCAATGTACGAAACCGTTAATCAGATATTAGCACAATATAATTGATTTCTCTGCTGTCAATTGAATGGCTGTTCACACATCAGTGAAAATGTGTTACATGTCAATAAATATGTTTTGATGTTTCTACTCCCATAAAAAAGCGGTGATTATGAGTATTGAGACATTTTTTACTTGGCCTTCGTTACGTGGTCTATGGTCTAATCATATATTCAATCAGTCTCCGCTACCACTTCTGGATTTCCAGAGGTCCGTGTTTGTCCTATTTTTACCAGATCCGTATCTATATCCTGGACATCCTAGACATTTATACTTTGGTATCTGAGATTTTTTATATTTAATGACAAAACATGGTGTGTTCTAACGAAACATGATCAGTAATATCAGGTGTGTTCTAGCGAGACATTATCAGTAATAAGACATAGTGCCTTGGCTGTTGCTCTTTTTGGAGTATTATATTTTCTCCCGAAACATTTCTATTCTTTTACGACTTTCAGATAATAACGGACCATTGTAACACAGGAGCATCGCCAAGTTCAGATATAAAATACGTGTAGTTTTTATGCAGCGGAATTTTAAGATAACCTGTTGTTTTTTTCCCAACAATGTCAATGTATCAGAAAACCATATACATACTTGGGTACCAGTGACTGTCAAATTTAAAGGCAGTGGGAAATATAGAACATCACATAATTATGTCCGATTTTTTAAAAGTTTGGAAAAAGATCATTTACAAAAGTTATCTCTGGATATGCAAATACATGTTGAGATCTCCAGTGTACATGTATAGTACAACGTGTAATAAAGTAAGATGTTGAGATTTCTTGTATACATATATTGTACGATAAATATTATAAACATAATGTTATAATGCTCAAGACGATCGTTTCTGTGAATTAGACATCATCAGTTGAGCTCCAATTTTAAATAGATTTTCTAAAGAGAAAGTGGTAGGCTAGGGTGACCATATTTCGGGGCACTTAGTGCTTTGAGGGGGGGAAAGGTCATGTACAGCATATAACGGAACATTTGTACCTTTAACATTTCCTGCAAACTGTAGTAGTTTGGCACACAAACCTGTGGTTATTTTCTCATTGAGGCATATCAAAACTTTATAAGTCAACGTAACTTTCTGGTAAAGGAAAAAAAAAAAAAAAAAAAAAAAAAAAAAAAAAAAAAAAAAAAAAAAAAAAAAAAAAAAAAAAAAGTAACCCAAGTTCGGAGCAAGCCGATTAAGGTCAAGCAAACGGAAATCTTCGGTTTAAAATCAAAAGATTTTTCAGCTACGAAATTTTGATTATCTGAAAGAAGAAAATAAGTCAGATACAATGGAGATTAGTGTAATTAAATCTCTCTCCAGCACAAAAAAATACGTGAATACCATCTATCAAGTCAACACTGTATAAATATTAAATTAATAACTCATTACACGCTACTTCAGTACATGCACATTTTGCAAACAATATGGACAAGAGAAATCTAAAAATTACGTGAATACCATCAGTCAAGTCAACACTGTATAATATTAACTTTAAATTACTAGTTTGCTATCACACAGTACATGCTAATTCAATACATGCACAGTTTCCAAACAGGCCATTACAAACAACATGGGCAACAGAAATCTGCATGATTTCTGAGTACTGCGACATCTGTACAATACTTAAGATGTACCCAGTGTCTGCAAAGATCACATTGACCCCACTTTGTAAAAACCAAACATACACATTCTTTAATAGCATCTGTGACAAATTTATTACACACACAACACAGTTCACTATTCTCAACCTCAATATCACTCTCATCATCACTAGAATCAACTATCTGCATAGAGGGCTTGTGTCTTTACAATACTTACACCTGACGTACAAACTTGTACATCTATTACCATAATCAAATCATTTGCTTCCCTACATTTACTTTTCTGTTTCACACATTAAATTCCTGGGTTTTTATCAGGTACACTTTTATGCATCAATATTGCATTCTTTTCATTACCCAAGTTCCCGCTGAGAATCTCATTTTCCTTTTTCCTACTTTATTTTCAGACAATGGCACTCGTGACTCAAGAGAAAATTTACCTGCAGATAGACTAACATTACTGCTTTCATCATGTTCATTTTCATAACTATTTTAGGCTTCTGTCACAAACAACCTTAGGTGGCGTGTGCTCTGTGGAAATACTGCTTTCGTCTATATTAAAAATGTTTTCAGGCTTATCATGCAAATTGTACAAATCCGTAATTTCCTTGAGCTCAGTGAATTGATATTATGTTATGTGAAACGCTTTTAGCCCTTTCTACCGATAATTTCTGGGGATTTCTGTTTCTTAAATCGGTGTTACGTTTCATGAATGAATAAAACCATTTTAAAGATAGTGACTTTTTCAGATTTTGTGTTTTCCCAAGTGCTGCTGCATATTCAGATGCAGTAACCAGAACATCTTTTCTGGAATATCCATGGCCATCTTGTGCCATATGTTTTATATGGTCACATAATATGATTTCTTCCTCTCTATTGAAAACAGGCTGATTGCCTGTGG
Source organism: Atrina japonica (assembly GCA_030159075.1). NCBI lineage: Eukaryota > Metazoa > Mollusca > Bivalvia > Pterioida > Pinnidae > Atrina > Atrina japonica. Next base: position 27,845 of record BROG01000543.1, read on the forward strand.
GTCTAGAGCCATGCAAAGGAATCCTGCTCAAGAAGCGATCCCTCAATGTGCTCTCAGGAATGTCATAATTCCGAGCTCTTAAGTCTTAGGATTATTTTGGAATGCCTGAAGAAAGAGAAAAGAAATATTTTCTTATAAAAATGTTTATTAAATTACCCTCCCCTCCTTTAAAAAAAAAGAAAAGAAAAAGAAAAAAGCAACAACAGTCATATTGTATACATCTTTCATTCAAGAGGACCAAATACATAGATCTGCGAGCAGTCTTTATTATCTACCAGAAAAAAAATCTGAAATTAAACAAACAAAAGAAAGATGAAAATTATATATCTATCACTGTGCAAGGTTCTGAATAAACGAAAAAAAGTTTTTGGGTGGCCTTAATTTTCTGGTCTATTAATATTCACGAGATACGCCTAATCATCGAGCATGCCCAAACATAACCACCATGTCTTCGAGGGAACTTGCACTTAAAATCTATTTTAGTGACTATTTTTCAAGAATGAAGGATTGTTAAGATCGATTTTCATTACATCAGACATATTTTCATCAATTTTAGGAAATTTGTGTTACCTACCATTTAGACTGCAACAAATTTGTATGTTTTCAACCGAAGTATTAGGTTGGATACGGGTCAGCAGACAACAAACGTAGGTCACAAGGTCAGTGGATCTGTGACGTAAAATCCGCGCGAAAACAACTTCCTCGAACTTGGGAGTACCTCGAATTTAGGTGACATGGCTATACCAGACAAGACCAATTAATAAATTTAAACGTATAGCCAAAAGCCGTCCAAGAGTAACCACTGTAAAAGATGGCTATCTTAGCTTCAGAAGAATTTAGAATTTTAAATTGTGCTATCAGTGCGAAATATTACTTTAGTATAAGATTATCTATCTACCGAAATACAAGGTACTAGGTTTACGTATTCGCTCGGGGACTCAAACGGTCCACAAGCAGCTGCAACGACCTAGTGCTTATAAATATTATAAACATAATACCAAAGTTATAATGCTCAAGACGATCGAATCTGTCAATTAGACTTGACCATTTGTGTTCTAACTTTAAAAAAGATTTTCTAAAGAGTAAGTGGTATCAGACAACGCCAAATAATCCCACCTCTTGGTTTCAAGAGGTCCGTGTTTGTCCATTTATACCGGATTTGTATCTATGTCCTGGACATTCTATTCATTTATACTTTGGTATCTGAGATTTTTTATAGTAGGTTTACGCAACACTCGGGGAATCAAACGGTCCATCAGCAGTGACAATAGTTGTTATATATATTATAAACATCACTGCTCAATGGCCGTAAGTGCCGAGCATAGGCCAAAATTTGAAGCCCTTCACCGGCATTTGGTGACGTCTCCATATGAGTGGAAGATTCTTTGATGGGATGTTAAACAACAATAAACAAACAAACAAAACGTGTGAGAAAATGAGATGTTGGATACTGATATCACCATTGTACATATATTGCACAACGTCAACGTGATGAAGTGAGACGTTGAAATCCCCAGTGTACGTATATTGTACAATGTGCGATGAAGTAAGATGTTGAGATCTCCAGTGTACATATATTGCACAACGTCAACGTGATGAAATGAGACGTTGAGATCTCCAGTGTACATATATTGTACAACGTGAGTTGAAATCTCCAGTATAATCTCCAGCAAATTATCCACATTTAAGTAGTAATATATTATATATATATATATTGTATGTGTGATGAAATGAAATATCCAGACAGAGTGTTCAAATATTATATAACGTGTGCTGAAGTGAGATGTTGAAGATACAAAAATAAACATTCTTTACAGTCTTAGAAATATAACGCCACAGATAACATATGTAGAATATGTATAACATCAAAATAAATACATAACACAAACTTAAAACCTGAAGTGTTGAGGATAATATAGCGTATATAGATATATCGACAATGTGTGACAAGATGAGATTTTTTAGAATGCGTGAATAAACAAATACCAGAAAATACATTTATTTTGGGCGTTAAAACACCAAAGTTACACTGTATGGTAACGTGAAATATTGAAAACATAAAAAATATTGAACTTAATCTGATGTGAGGTTTGAAGTACACCAAAATGTTTGAACGGAAATTGTAAAGAATTGATTGGTTGACATGATTACATAGGTCATCATGTTATATTTATGTTTTATGTTGTTTCTGTTGTTGTTTAAAGGTACGCGCTATGGGTACTTTTGTATGCAGTTCACCTGGTATTGTATGACCTCTTTTTCTCCCTTACAACCACCCTTCTCCAAATTATTCGCAAAACTTCTTAATTCTAGATACATCTGAAAAATTAAAGGTACATATATGATGCAAATAACATTATTCCTGTAAAGGGTGGTTCAAGAGGAGTAGATTACATACAAATAATATTAAAAGTGATATAGAGAAAGAAAAACGAATAAAGAGAACAAAATATTTTTTAAAAAATCGAAAGTATGCAATCGAGCAACGGGTTTACCTGGTACATTGACACATGCTCTTTAGCAAAGTCGGGATGTGGTCCAGTAGACATGAAGATCTGAACACATCATTGATATTTATATGCCTACCGATATATGCATGAATTGGATAAATAACATAATTATAGTAAAGAGATTGAAAATACATTGATTTTGTTCCTGATTCTTATGCTATAACAAAACAGGTAAAGAGTGCGTAATAACTTGATATTTTGCACTACCAAATACATCACGCAGGTATCAGAATTTGTCAATTAATGTCAATAATTATCTTGAGTAAGCCCTTTGAAAAATATTAATTTCCTGTTACATATCAGACAAATATCATGTTAAGACCGAATACTATTAGAAAATGACAAAACCCGTCAAAAGTGACGACGGGAATTTGATTTGTTATTACTGGCGCATGACATTCTGTAAATCCTCTTTGTTTCGATCAACAAGTTTAGAAAAAAAGCAAACATAAATCAAATTGTTTGGATTAATCATACTTAGAGCATGAAACAGAGCGATAACAACCCGCCGAAGTTATTCTGCAACAGCAATTTGAAACCGTGGGGACTAGGGGGGATTCTTAAATAAATTTAAGCTGCCGTGGTTCAATATTTTGCATGCAGATTGTATGCAAGAATTTATCTCATAATTATATATTCCAAAGAGATCATCTAGTCCGTTGTATCTATTTCAAAGAGATCAACAAGTCCGTTGTATCTATTCCCAAGAGATCACCTTTTACGTTGTATCTATTCCAAAAAGATCACCAAGCCCGTTGTATCTATTCCCAAGAGGTCACCTAGTTCGTTGTATTTATTCCAAAGAAATCACCAAAATCCGTTGCATCCGTTCGTTTGAATCCGCTATCATTCTGGCCATTACTAATTAACTTTCGGTAGTTTTTACGAAGATAACCCATTGCCAAGGAAGCCCATGGCGAGATTTGTAGACACTGACGGGAACTGGCAACTAAGCTATACGACAAACGCGACGATTTCGGCTTTCCCATCGCAAATTTTCCACATTTAAGTAGTAACATCCCACAGTCACCCGCATGTGGAGTTTATATTTCACAAATGATCCGATATGCCAAAGCGTGTTCAACATATGAACATTTCATATACAGATGTAAACTACTCATTGACAAATTATTGACACAGGTATATCGAAAGCCGCGTTTGATGTCGACATTCCGCAAATTTTATGGTCAGTATAATTGTCTTGTTTGCGATTACTCTGTTTCACTGGGTGAAATACTGAGTTGCCTTTCCGTTGGCGGTTGTTCAGACGTTTGTACCAATTGTGACGAGGATTCGTTCCTCACGTATTTCATTTGGGCTTGACTGTGGACTCACGGCGGGTGTGGCCGGTCGACAGGGGATGCTTACTCCTCCATGGCACCTGATCCCACCTCTTGGTTTTCAGAGGTCCGTATTTGTCCATTTTTGCCGGATTTGTATCTGTGTCCTGGACACCCTAAAGATTTATACTTTATGTTTTATATATAAGATAATTTATGTTTTATATATAAGATAATTCATCAAAATTATCAGTATCGAAAGAATATTAAAACGCCCTAAATAAATTTAGTTACGGTAATAATCTATTATATTTTTTTTCTTATTTCCTGCGTTCATATATACTCTGCATCTGAGCTGTGAACAAATTTACCTGATAAGCAGAGTCCTGGCCAAATAAACATTCGTTTTATTCACATTTCATTTTTTCATGTAATGCACTCCATCCAATGGTCGGACTGGTATCCAATTTTGCTTCTATTAAGCTTGTCGATCGATATTTATCTGTGTCTGGTTTCTGTGCCAAATAAGTTAGTTTAAGAGTCTTACCACGTATTCCCGACATTTCTTCAAATTCAACAAAAAATTTAAATTCAGGTTCAGGGAAATCTCGGTCACTCTCGGCTCCACACTTTCGGCCTATATAACACACTCAGTCTTTGTTAAAATTGACCTTTACTTTATATGTTGTATCAGAGATATATGTTTACTTTAAAAATACAACACGGGATTATTATTGGAATTATTAATTAGTAGTAGCCTAATCATAAAGAGTGATATTGACAATAAATGTCGATATATACATGTATTTCAAATTAAAGGACACCGGCTAGCTTTTTCTTCAGCAGTTTCTTGTTTGCCTGTCCAGTCACCACTTGAAAGATGAAATATAAGGAAATGACAGGGTCAAATCAAGGTGCAAAGATGAAGTTCTGGACAGTCGAATAATTTTCGTTGCTATTTTAATAGCTATTTGATAGCTATTTCTCGATTCCGGTTATAGTTTTCAGATACAGGTTTGGGAAACGTCACACCGCTTACTTTTATTGACTCATAGCAGACATGTATATGTATTACACAGCTGTATACACGCATTTCCGCAATGTTGTAGATAGCCAGAAAATATGTACGACTGTTTCTTGCCAGTCATCATGTTCAAATTCATACGAAAAATAGTTTTTCTATAAGACGAATTATCGTTTTTCAACAGACCTAAAGATGTCAAACCGTATTCTAAGTTAAACTGTTCTTAAACTAAGCCTGTGCATTCTTCTGACTGTTATTATCGACTACAATAAAAACCACATCTAGGTTTGTAGCATTTCTCTTGAGGAAAATATTTTCCTTTTACTTGATGTTCTAATCTAGTATGGGGATGCAGATAAGGACTTTTATCACAAGTGTATATGGAAAATTTTCTGAATTGCAAATTCTCTTTAAAATTTAACCGACATTCAATGACTCGATTAATGGTATGTGTGAAAGATTGTCAAACTTTACTTCCGATCTTCACGTGATAATACTTTAACAGAAAAAGCATTTTTTCAGGCAGGTTTCGGGGTGTAATTTTTCCCTTCTTAACGATCTATTGCAGAAAAAAGTATTGTTTTGGTCTTACCATAAAGAAAATGTGAATAATATGAAAGTGTTGTTTCATATTGCATTTGTAAATACAGATTCAGCTAACAACTTACACAAAATGCTCCAAGTGTTTTTTCAGTAAAAAATCAATCTGGTTTGAATTAAAACATATTAAACATATTAGATTGTTATTCACAAGTAAAGTAATAAAATTAAGATTTAATAGCTATTTCTCGATTCCGGTTTATAGTTTTCAGATACAGGTTTGGGATACGTCATACCGATTACTTTAATGTAAAGTTTAGTAATTAAAAACTTGATAAGACATGTTCAGAAAAATATCAGACTACAATAGCTTCACATGCACGTTTATTATATCCTTTAAACTTTCGAAGATATCCAAATAATCAATTTCATGCGATGTGATGATTGCTATTTCGATAATTGAATGATGAAGAAGGATTGGTGATCGGATGAACTAATGATCGAATGATGATGATGAGCTACTGATAATCGAATGATGATGGACTGATAATCGAACGATGAACAACTAATAACCGAACGATAGAACAACTAATAATCGAATGATTAACAACTAATAATCGAATGACTAACAACTAATAATCGAATGAACAATTGATAATTGAATGATGATGAACACCTGATAATTGAATTATGATGAATAACTGGTCATCCAATTATGATGAACAACTGATATCCAAATTATGATGATGAAAAACTGATAATTGAATGATGAATAATAACTGATAATCGAATGATAATGAACAACTTATTTTTAAATTATGATGAACAACTCGAATGATTATGAACTACTAATAATCTATTGATGATGAACAACAAACTCGTACCCTAGTCAACTCGTACACAAGTCAACTCGTTCCCAAGAAGTCAAGTCGTACCCAATTCGGAGACGTCAACTCGTACCAAACATTGTTCAACTCTTATCCAAGAAAATAACTGAGAAAACCAAGTCGAACCCAAAATTGGTCAACTCATATCCAAAACAATTCGTGATATAAACATAAGTTTTCTGACCGAGCAAAATTATGCATTAAATTTTGGACAATTTAGTACTTATATCTTAATTAAGAATTTGACAATTTGGACATTTATCTTTATCTTTATCACTTAAAGGGACTATGAAAACGCGTTATCCCTGTGTACATATTAGTGATCCAGATTATCAAAAGTAGTTGTAACTGAACTGGATACATCATTTCTACATGACCAAATAAAATAATGTTTATGTACCAGCAGACAAAGCCTCAAATAATATATCAAAAGTAAAAAATTGTTTCATTATTTGTTAAGGCACATTGCTAGTATAATAGTTTATTAGAAGAACTTGGGTTTAATACGAATTCAGTGAAATCCTGCATACACACAGGAGAGTTCACTTTCAAAGGATGAGATCTACTTCGGATTTGTAAATCACATGTCATTGTTTTACGCTCATTTTTTGATAATACCTAAAACAACGAATACCGCCGATTTTGAGCAATACCATATTTATATTGGATAAAAACTCCCACTTAGTGAAACAGAAAGTCGCAAAGATACTAACAGCAGGATCCAGGGCAAATGTTCATATTCGAGATTAATAAAACCTTTATCTGAAAAAATTACTCCTTACAACAAGAATTATTGACAGCATACCCCATGGATATAACGAAAACAACAATACTGTACATGGTGTTTGCTTATTCCAAAAAGCGGCGTAAATCATGATGTGGATACTGAAAACAATTGGGTCTTCATCTCACAGCAAACAGCTTTTAGATAAACTTTTTTGAAGGCACACAACAGAATTGAACTCTCGAATTCACAGTATCAAAACACGTCTTTTCCTTATTACTTCTCTACTCTGTTATCACAACTGTGTTCCACCACATTAAAAAAACGCCTTGCGTTTCATAAAAGAATCGCATCCAAGACAATTTTTTGCAGCATCATAGACAACTGTTTTTTTCACTAAAGGTGTTGTAAATACCCAAAAAATTTTAAATATCTAAGTGACTGGCTATCAGTTTAGGATACGATGATTATTTTGTCCAACAACACTCTGATTCTATTCGAAACATGAAAATACATCCAGAAAGTTGATATATTAAAAACCAATGCTGACAAATTTCTAATGTAAGGCAATATATTTGTAATGTTTCAACAAACTGTGGGCATTCCTATGATTTCGGCTTTCTCATCGTACATTTTCCACATTTAAGTAGTACAAGCAGGATCCCTCTACCAAAGTCACCCGCATATGGAGTTTATATTTCACAAATGATCCGATATGCCAAACAGCTTTTAGAAAATTCAACAACTTTTCTATGAACATTTTATATACAAATGTAAACTACTGTTTTTTTCACTAAACTGACAAATTACTGACACAGGGATACTCGAAAACCGCGAATTTCTTTGCAATATATTTTGTCGACGTTCCGCAGATTTTACGGTCGGTATAATAATCACTTGATTGCGATTTTTATTCAGATGTAAACTACTTTCAGTATCGGTTGTGTTTGGTCAACACGTCAAAAGTGCTGTTTATTCTGTAATCAGTATCGGTTGTGGGTACACGTGATTTTGAAGATTCTCGTTTTAAGCAAAAAATAACATTTGGATTTTGCAGAGGCTTTAATATACCCTTTCACCCCTGAATATCTTAATGGTATGCTCTTTCTATTGTTTATGACCAGTCTACTGTGGTCTGTAGACTTGAAAGGGTTAAAATGCATAATTTTCGCTCACACAAGTTAACTCTCCATTGCTCTTCAGACATTAAATAAATACCCTGGCAAGATCTATTTTAGAACAGAAAACCCCTTCACGGATAAAACAAAAAAGACAAAACCAGGATTTAAATCAAATTAAGCTTTCGTATTTTAATGAAAAAGAATCAGATGGGTTGGATTGATCAGTAATCAGGGGAAAATATGGCATGACTTTAGCATAGTAATGGGTTGTATACATACAATTCAACTAGCGTATTAACACAATGCCGTGGGAAGACTTGTCTGATAAATTAATTGATCAACAGGCATTACATTATTCAAAAATTGACAGGAAACACATGTCAGATTTATTTCAAAGAAATTACTTAATTACCTGAAGTTAATATCAACGGAACGAAAGATGTCGTGACAATAACCAAGATTTACAATATTTCTACAGCTAAGTAGTTTTGGGATTGGAGTTGCGAGCTCGGCATTCCCAGACAATCAGTTGCTCAAGTTTTTTTTTTCAATTCAACTACGAACTATCTATGACATTTTATACAGAGTTAAAGGGGCATTACCTGTGTGTTTTTTTCAACACATTCCCACTTTTTACTACGTAGATTGATATCCAATAACAAAAAAAGATTTATACACAGACATAAAATTCCTATATATTTTGTAAAAATTCCTTGAGAAGCCCACGTTTGACATTTTTTTCAATTGCAACTGATAAATTCAGACTTACTGTTTGTATATGAATATCACACTGGACCTGACCTTATTTTCACAAAATATATAGGAATATAAGAGTCTGTATGCCTATGTATAGCTCATATTTGTTATTGTACATCAATTACAAGAAGTAAAAGCAAAAAGAAATAAAATTGGAAAACATAGTTAATGCCCCTTTAAGCTCGTTTGAGTAATCCTTTGAATCACGTAAAATGACGTCATTTTATGTTTCCGTCATCATTTTGGTTTTGTGATTTATTCCTGAGACTTTTTATATAAAGTCATTTTAGCTTCACCAATATCTAAACCAAAATGTAATGGATTCACATGGTAATCCAAAAACAATTTCTCATATATTTGCCTTTCCTGTACAAAGGTTTTGTGGCCTATTTTCACATGAATTTCAGTGTAAATAATATTGTGGATCCAACATGTAGACTTTCTTGACGGTTCATGATAACAAGTCATTTAAAGAAAGTGGATTTCGTCATATTTATACACCAACTAAACAGAAACATATCCTGAATAAAACCTTTTCAACCGCCTTGTCAGTGAAACTAGCATTGTATATTTTCAAATGATAAAACTGGATCAACATCATTTATCTTTAATTTACACAAAATGTTCACTAACTGTATTTCAAATCGGTTTTGTGACATAATATGCTTGCATATTCCTTACTGTTTTATCAATAAATATTGTTTGATCAAACTATTTTTAAGAAATAGAAATAAAGACATGCAATAGATGCATTTTCCGTTATATTTACTATAGTTTTTATTTCCATTTACAAAAATCCTCTTAATTTGTAAATTTTTTTATTATTTTGTGTTTATTTATGGCAATGGAGAGGTATCCTTTCTTTCAATAGTGTTAAATTCGGCTTCATTACATGATTTACTTGTCATTTCATGCTTTTACCTACAGAAAATATATGAAAAGTCTTTTTGTTAAAAAAGTGTTCGTTCGTACAGTTTTTATACCTTCATACCTTGATTTTCATTTTGAAGACTTTTAAAATTAAAAATAAAATTTCCAAAGAATTAGAAATATGATTGGTGTGACCTTAGTGTCTCTTGTCAAACTTATTTCAAGAGCATGTTAAACGAGAAGCTTTAGTCTGTCTTGAGTATATCATCAGGTCAGTGTACATGTATGTTCATTGGAAAATGTTAATATTATTTCTAAAAATCAAACTATAGCTCTTATTTTGGACATTTTGTATTTCTCCGTGTAAATATCTCTCAAAATGATAACAATAGTAAATTCTGTAAGGAATTCTATCCTTTGTTCAAAATTAGCTGAAGTTAATAAGTTAGGTAAATAATGACACCTTCACCGGCCAAGAGTAATCCATGTCCATTTAGTTTACAAATAACTTTACGTAAGAAAAATCAATTAAGAAGTCTTTTGAAGCCACATCCTATCAATTAGTATCTGGGTCTTCGGATTAACAAACCCACGCTATACATTTTTTTGTATAAGAGGTCCACGACAGGAAAATGTGTATATTTTCTCTATTAGAATATCCTTAGAATACCCGAGTAAATGAATGATAATTATTATGATCCCCTCAGAGATCCCTACCTTAACCACGCGGAGTTCCAGAACAAGTACCCAGCGCGTCACTTCTTGCTGGAACTCCGAAAATAAAGGTTATACTTAATATAACTCTTGGTTATATTTTACAGATTTTGAATTACCGCACCGGGTCACATCCTGCACCTTGTGTAAGCGACACTCTCACACGTTTGCACAAAATATCCGACAAACACCATAAATGACCCCCGTGATAAGTATATCATTATTATCATTACAGGTACAATTACAATTGCAGTTTACAGGTGCTCTAAGATAATTGTCAGGTAAAACGGTCAAATGTTATTTTACATTATTGATTATAACTTGAACATAACTTAATCGATTAAAAACAACATAAATATTCTGGAAATTTTATTATTGGTTTTGTTATATATAGAAAAGACCTGGTGTTATAATTGTGAGAGAAGCAATGTAACGCCAATGAAATAAATGATTATATTCAACTGAATGATAACCAAATTTTATATATATATATATATATATATATATATATATATATATATATATATATATATATATATATATATATATATATATATATGCTCGCAAATAGATTAAAACTTTTTAAAAACCTTTTATTAAGTAAGGACCAATCAGGATTTGTTCCAGGCCGTTTTATGGGGGACTGTACTAGACCTATTTATGACGTAATGCAATATACTGAAGAAAATAATATATCAGGATTGTTTTTACTTATAGATTTTGAGAAAGCATTTGATACAAAATCATGGAATTTCATAAATAGTATGCCAGATTTTTTTTTTCAATTTGGGCCATCCATTAAAAATTGGTTAAAGTTATTTAAAAACGATATAACAGCTTTGGTTAATCAAGGAGGTAATTTGTCTTAAATACTCAAATTAGAACGCGGCTGTAGACAAGGTGACCCTGTATCTCCATATTTTTTCATCCTTTGTGCCGAAATACTTTCAATTAAAATTAAGAAAATTAAAGGATTATTTATAAATAATTCTGAATTTATTATGTCTCAATTTGTTGATGACACTACAAGTGTATTGGATAGATCTGAAACATCTCTAAAAGAAGTTCTCAAAGAAATAACAGAATTCGGCAAGTTTTCAGGTTTAAGAATTGATATAGATAAAATACAAAATACATGGATTGGAGCAAATAAATTCAGTCAAAATATTTTATGTAATAACTAGAATTTAAAATGGGGAAATAATAAATTTTCCTTATTGGGTATAGAATATGATGTTGATTTACATGATATGATAAAACTTAATTTTGATAAGAAGATTGCTAAAATAAAAATAATTATAAACAAATGGAAAAAAAAAATCTTTCATTATTTCTGGATATTTTATGTGTTTAAAAGTCAATTAAAATGATACTTTGGGGATAACCTATTGCATGAGCTGCTTCCCCCTTTCTGTAATCTAGGATTGATCAAATCTAGTCATGTAGTTTTAATATCAATAACAAGCAATATTCTTTCAATTTTACTCCTTGTAATATGACTATATTAGTTATGCACTCCTAACACAGAAGTACGGTGGGCGTTTTGGGGATGAAGACTCATTTATATTAATTTGTGACAATGATTTGGCAATATTATTTAATATTATTTTTTCTGATATAGATAAGTCTTCATTCCATAAACACCTTTTTTTTTAGTTGCATCAGATGTACATTTTTATCTCTATTAATCGATTACGAGAGTTGGTTGAAATTTCCAACTTCTAACAATGAAGGGGGATTTAGTGCTAATATTTATGTGTTCGAAAATACCAGTATTTTCTTTATTATAACCACGAACTGAGCTTACTGGATCGTTTTGCGTGAGCCCATTAACGTTGACATATAAGTAGTTTCTGTATTAAATTATTAATGGGGTCTGATTTCTTATTCAAAATATCCCGATATTTGAAGCTGAACTAGGATCATAAAAAGCAGTTTTTAACAACCATTGTTTGTCAAATTTGGTGTTTTGGGATAAAAAAGAATTCTATGAAAAAGTACTAAACTTTAAGCCACTTATAACCCATGTTTTTACCAATTTGTGTTTTGGAGGATATGTTTTTCAGAAAGTCTATCAAAAATGATACAAATTGAGCTTTTTTAGCACTTTAGCCATTTAGGAGTTTTGTGATAAAAACCATAGAAAATTAACAGAAATCGCTGAAAACTGGAAAATCTCAATTAATCTTTCAGTTTGCAATGGAAGTAATGATTGTTTGGTAAATATCTTAAATGATAAGTATTGACCCACTGAACAACCATTGTGTATCACATTTGGTGTTTTGGGGTAAAAAAATCATTTTTTAAACAGAAATTTGTGAAAAAAGCAGTAGACTTTTGGCCACTTATAATCCAGCCTTTACCAGCATGCTTTTGGAGGGCATAATTTTCAGAAAGCCTATAAAAAAATGCTACACATTGAGCTTTGTTAGCACTCTGGCTACTTTCGAGATTTTGGGTTTTGGGATTAAACAAAAATAGCTGAAAATTGTGCTTTTATTGTAGCATTTTTTATAAGCTTTCAGACAATCATAACCCTTGGGGGACAGGGGTTATTGGTGACTCAAAGACTATGTACTTTTCAACGAAAATAAACATCTTTGCCTTGATTGAAGCTTTCTGCAATGTACAATCAGCAACAAACAGAGAATGAATATTTCATCCATAATAAATCCAAAATTTATTCCATAACACTAAATATAAAGCACCGTCCAAAACAAAAACAAAGCGATCTGCTTCACACTGTCATTCGACCACTGAGCAATTATTTCAACTTCCGGTTTTTCAGAACATTTCTCTGTTTACCAGAAGAAGAAACAGGGATTGAAATCACATTCCGGTAGAATTATTGTGACATTCGACATTTTCTTTAGAAACAGAAGAAATATATATATTTTTTTCAAAAATATCGTATTAACGGAATTACATCGAAAATTTCTAAATTTACATCGGTGAAAGATGTGACATTCCATATAATAAATCCTTTCACGATATCTGCGTTCCTACTAATCTCACCTGCGCACTTACTACTAGTACTTTCGAGTGGTAACAAGAAGTTTCGTACTCAACACAAATCATACCCAATGAAATTTAAATCATACACAGGAAACAATTAATCTTTAATTGGGTATTGATTGTCATGGGTATGAAATGTATTGAGCACGAAACTTCTTGATACCACTCGGAAGTGCTTGTGAAATTTTTAGGAAAGCAGTTATCGTGAAAGGGTCTATATTCCTTACTTACCCTCGGATATGACCGACTGTCAATCTAAAGAGCAGTAGGCGTTTTCCTTATATGTCAAATCAATCATCAAGAATATCAGGAATACGTAATGGAGTTATGATGATATGTACAGGAAAGTGAGTACCGGTGCCTGGAATTCACGTCTCAAATAGTTGCAATTGTGTTGTTACACAACTTTATGCCGACGGGTTAATGAAAATAATAGATCGGCTAAGCAATTGACCATTTTTCCGACGACTGCGACGAGATATATTTAGTTAAACGGATCGATATGTTGCGGTTAAAATGTGTCGGTGCATTGCCCGTTTTGCTACGGGTACGAAGAAGTCAACTGATTTTATCAAACAGAATAACTTAAATTGGGGACAAAATTTCGGCAAAAATAATTATGTATATCTGTTCAACAAGGTTTAATCGAAGCAAAGTAGGCTAATGTAAGGTAATGTAGATCTGTATATGATGTGTTGATTCTATCAAAGGCTATTTATCATGGGCAGTTTGTTTTGTTTCCCGATATCTCCGTGACTAGCTAACTAATTAATCAGTATATACAAATGTACCTTTAAAAATACGACGAAAGTATATCCGAAAAAAAAACATTAAGTGCGTACAAAAAAGTTTATATCTGAACGTATCTCCCCGAAATGTAACTTTAAGGATATAAAAATCTCAGATATCAAAGTATAAATCTTCAGGGTGTCCAGAATACATATACATGTCTGGTGAATATTGGACAAACATGGACCTCTGGAAATCCAAGGACGGGATCAGGTACCATGGAGGAGTAATCATCATCTGTTAACCGGCCACGGTTCAAATGAAATAAGTGAGGAACACATTCTCGTCACAGTTAATGCAAACGACTCAACAAGCGCTATCGAACAGGTAACTTAGCATTTCATTTAGTGAAACAGAGTAATTGCAAACAAGGCCATTATACCGATCGTAAAATTTGTGGAACGTTGACATCAAACTCGATTTTCGATATCCCTGAAACAATAACTTGTCAGTAAGAAGTTTACCTCTATTTATGAAATTTCCATATGTTGTACATGCACTGATATATTAGATCATATGCGAGATATAAACAGTATATGCAGATGACTGTGGGGTATTAATATATACTTAAATGTGGAAATTTTACGATGGAAAAGCCAAAATCGTCGCGTTTGTCGTAAAGCCTGGTTGTTAATTTCCCGTCTGTGTCGATAATAAGTAAAATGTCCAAGTAGGAAGTGTGTGTTAATTTTTAATTCGTTGGGATATATCGCATTGACAGTCATTAATGAAAAGTGTCATTATTAATTGATCAAACCTTTTCTTTATTCATTCTTAAAAGACTTATTTCAAAATCTACGGGAAATTAATATCCATGTTACTCTAAATAGACATATCCTAGCAAACAAGTAAATAACGACAAACACCAAATCAACGGAGCTTTTGTTTATGTTATTTACCAAAGATACGGACTTACCTATACGACGAAAATGACTGTGTCATGCTGTCAATTGTGTATTTACACGCACCTGTTATATTTCAAATTTACAACAGGATAGTTCTACGTCATAGGAACTTTAAACATTTATTCTATATGAATAAATATATAAAAATTAATCAAGAGTTGTAATGATTTATACCTATCAACAGGGAAATTATTGTTTACCTCAATAATTATTCATTTAAATCAACGGGGTTGGCATTCGCCTCATACGATGATCACTATGAAATACAATAAACAATAATTTCAAAGAAATAAACCAGCTACCTGTCATGATAGGATAGCACACGATAGCACACGATAGCACATACCCCAACCAAAACCCAAACCCTATCCTAACAACACTTGTCCTCTTCTGTCCCCGTCACAATAATATATATACAGTGAAACTTGTACATACCCCCCCCCCCCCCCCCCCCCCCCCCCGTCATCGTCGCAACAAAACAGAGTCTTTATAGGGAGATGGTCTTTATCGAGAGGCTGATTTGTACACAAATGGTACAATTAGGGACGACAAAAAAGACTTAATGACCAGGTGGTCTTCATACACAGGTGGTCGCTAAAGCAGGGATTACTGTAATATAAATCAATGATAGATTGACAATTATCATACAAGTATTATACATGATTAGATATCAATGTATTTGATGTACATAATTTTGATTGCATTACTTAATTGCAAGTGAACTGAAACCAAGACCCCAACCCTGGCAGAAGTCAGTTGTATTATAATGACTGATCTGCGTAATTAAAATTATCCCAAAAACTAGGATTGGCATTCTGTGTTGATAAAGGGTATATTATTCACATCGTTCTCACTTACATGTTAGAGTGTTAACGATATTCTGAATGTGTCAATAGTGACAGGACACACGCCTGTCTAAAACGTTTTGTGTAGAGGATCACTAATCTATATAATTAAAAACCCATATCTCAATGCTCCAGTTTTCTGATATTTCGCAGTCTATTGAAACCCGCCATGGGGTATCATGCGAGATAATCCTGTAGATGTGACATTTTCGACGAATGAAAATGCGGTTTACGCGATCTTGTAAGTTTATCGAATGGTCAAGGTATATTTGAGATTGAAAAGTCCGATCACGTGTACATATCATCTGTAAATTGTTCAAAATATAACTACCTTAATCATATTTCCAGTAATTGTCCCTGTACAACAATAAAAGTAACAGTTTAGCTATAATAGTAACAGTTTAGCGATTTTAGTAACAGTATAGCGATCTTAGTAACAGTGTAGCGACTATAGTAACAGTATAGCGATTATATAGTAAAATCCATATAACCTGGCGGGACGGAGTCTCGTGAACCCCTTTTTGACCTAGGTGAGTTTAAATTTTAGGTAATATACAATTAAATTACACATGCTAGAGTAATCGTTACTGTTTGTCACGATGTGTACGAGTATCCAGTGAGGAATAAAACGTTTTTTCCCGCGCAGCTTGTCGTGACCGAAAAGTGAGTAGAATCATCCGTATGATAATCAAACTGTTACTCAGCCCCGCCATCTTATATGAATTGTACAATAATATCAGTATAGCGATTAAAGTAACAGTATAGCTAGTAACAATATAGCGATTATAGTAACAGTATAGCGATTATAGTAAAGGTATAGAGTAACAGTATAGCGAGAAACAGTATAGCGATTATAGTAAAGGTATAGAGTAACAGTATAGCGAGTAACAGTATAGCGATTAGAGTAACAGTATAGCGATTATAGTTACAGTATAGAGATTATAGTTACAGTATAGAGATTATAGTGAAAGTATAGAGTAACAGTATAGCGAGTAACAGTATACCGATTAGAGTAACAGTATAGCGATTATAGTTACAGTATAGAGATTATAGTGAAAGCATAGAATAGCAATATAGCGAGTAACAGTATGGCGATTATAGTAACATTATATCGATTATAGTAAAAGTGTAGCGATTATAGTAACAGTATAGCAAGTTACAATATAGAGATAATAGTAACAGTATAGTAAGTAGCAGTATAGCGATTTGAGTAACAGTATAGCGATTATATAGTAAAATCCATATAACATGGAGGGGTGGAGTCTCGTGAACCCACTTTTGACCTCACTGAGTTTAAATTTCAGGTATTATACATTGAAATTACACATGCATAGTACAGTATAGCGAGTAACAGTATGGCGATATAGTAACAGTATAGCGATTATAGTAACAGTATAGCGATTATAGTAACAGTATAGCGATATAGTAACAGTATAGCGATATAGTAACAGTATGGCGATATAGTAACAGTATAGCGAGTAATAGTATAGCGATTATAGTAAGAGTATGGCGATTATAGGTAAAGTATAGCAATATAGTAACAGTATGGCGATATAGTAACAGTATGGCGAGTAACAGTATAGCGATTATAGTAACAGTATGGCGATATAGTAACAGTATGGCGATTATAGTAACGGTATAGCGATATAGTAACAGTATAGCGATTATAGTAACAGTATAGCGATTATAGTAACAGTATGGCGATATAGTAACAGTATAGCGAGTAATAGTATAGCGATTATAGTAACAGTATGGCGATTATAGTAACAGTATAGCGATATAGTAACAGTATGGCGATATAGTAACAGTATGGCGAGTAACAGCATAGCGATTATAGTAACAGCATAGCGATTATAGTAACAGTATGGCGATATAGTAACAGTATAGCGATATAGTAACAGTATAGCGATTATAGTAACAGTATAGCGATTATAGTTACAGTATAGCGATATAGTAACAGTATGGCGATAATAGTAACAGTATAGCGATTATAGTAACAGTATAGCGATTATAGTAACAGTATAGCGAATATAGTAACAGTATAGCGATTATATTAACAGTATAGCGATTATAGTAACAGTATAGCGATATAGTAACAGTATAGCGATTATAGTAACAGTATGGCGATATAGTAACAGTATAGCGATTATAGTAACAGTATAGCGAATATAGTAACAGTATAGCGAGTATAGCGATTATATTAACAGTATAGCGATTATAGTAACAGTATAGCGATAATAGTAACAGTATGGCGATATAGTAACAGTATAGCGATATAGTAACAGTATAGCGATTATAGTAACAGTATAGCGATTATAGTAACAGTATAGCGATTATAGTAACAGTATAGCGATTATAGTATCAGTATAGCTAATACAGTAACAGTATAGCGAGTATAGCGATTATAGTAACATTATGGCGATATAGTAACAGTATAGCCCATAACAGTATTAGTACAGCGATTATAGTAACAGTATAGCGAGTATCAGTATAGCGAGTAACAGTATAGCGATTATAGTAATAGTATAGCGATTATAGTAACAGTGTATCATCTCCTGTTTCTTTATTACTTCAAACCATGTTTGTTCCAGGTCGTATGATAGAGTATTTTATGTATTGTATCTTGGTTTTTAAGGTTTAAACTTAGAGTATCTAGTATGTATCTACATAGATACGGCGACACACGCGAACAAAGTTATACGACTTATTAGAAGGAACTCTATGAGGCTTCCGGGATACAGAGAGTATAAGTAAGGCATACAGAGAGAATAAGTAAGGGATACAGAGAGTAAGGACACAAAGGGAATACGTCTAGTGTCATGCAGGTAATAACATACGTATCAGTAAAGTTACTGTTTTGTGTATTTCTCTAGACTGTTTCAAAGTTATGAGTGTTTCAAAGTGTTTCTAAGTTCATTCTTATGCATTATACATATTACATGATTGTGTAAATAAAAATACGATTTATATGTTAGAGGTCACCAAAGGACGTATACAACATGTATAACCTAAGAGATGAATATATAATGAAGAGAACGATGTAAGGTACAAGTGTTTTGGTGAGAAACATTGAGGAAAGTAATATTTTTTTCTGAGAGAGGGCTTTAATACCGGCAGACATTTTAGTCGACTACTAATTCTCGACCCCAATTGATAGAAACAAGTGCCGATTGTGGTATTAGTTCATCATGGATAACTCATCCGACATTGATGTGCAACATGAAAATGAGAGGAGAAACATGATAATCATTCTTACACGGAGGAGACGTATTGTAGTGTTGCGAAGCAGGCCAATATATTCTGGTAGGAACTCATCATTACCTACCAGACCATCTTCATCTACAACACCACAGCCGAGACCTTTATCCCCTAGAACTGATCCTCCAATTCCAGCATCTGTACGATACGTATTGGCTCAGAAAGCGTAAGCCAATCTTCGACAACACAAGACTGAGATTAATCGGTTGATGGTAGAGATGGAAAGAGAAGTTCGTCGTTGGCGACGTCTACTCGACAGATGCCAGAGTCTTCCCTACTCAGCTTTTCGGAGCAATGTAACGGCCCTTTTAAGGTGCTCCCATCTTATTAGAAAAGAAACATTAATTGAAAGTAATCAGTTTTTGTGTGTATGTTGTGTTATACTGTAGCGGTAAGTCTAAAATATAGTAGGTAGAGTGACTAACACCACTTAGCATGCAAATACTTATCATTACTTCATTAAAAAAATCATAGACGTTAAACGATTTGGAGTCGAAACCGGCTGGGAGTGTCAGCTGATGACACTAGTGTGACGTCACCTAGTCAGCTGATTGTACATGCTTGCAGGACGGTATATCTCGCCATTTTGTAATGCCAGTCACGGTAAGATTTTGATCTTGTTTTTTTATCACATCAGTACAAATAATAGTGTACTAACTAAAACGTAATTCTACTTCGAACTACTAGGATGTGATTACTTAA
This sequence comes from Atrina japonica, assembly GCA_030159075.1. Taxonomy (NCBI): domain Eukaryota; kingdom Metazoa; phylum Mollusca; class Bivalvia; order Pterioida; family Pinnidae; genus Atrina; species Atrina japonica. The sequence goes on from BROG01000543.1 coordinate 47,785, forward strand.
GTAGACTTAGGTAAAATAGACTGACATAGGCGTTTTTTACCAGAGAGAAGGTTCAGTTAGGCCTCTGAGAAGTCATTGGCGATCCGGAGCTCGAGGTGTCAACATAATTAGAAAACCACGGCGAGCATGGGTGAGTGTTTTATTTTTTATTAGATAGGCCTAGATTTTTTTGTGACAGATTAAAATGTCAAATACTTAAAAAGAAAAAAAAAGTAAGTCATATGACTTTAAAAACTAGAGAATAGGTTCAGTTAGACCTCTAAGAGCTCATTTGCGATCGAGAGCTCGAGGTGTCAACATCGTCAGAAAACGTCTGCTAGCAAGGACGAGTGTTTGAATTTTTATTACATAGTCCTAGATTTTATATTGTGAAACAATTTTAATATCTGATACAACATAGTGTTGTAGCAACGTTAATAAGGTTTTCATTACTTAAAACTTAATAATGCAATCGGGGGATTACCCGACTGATCAAACTTCATATAGATTCACTCTAGACCCCAAACTGAGAAACCTCATCTCCTGTTAGCATTACACCTCCCGCAAACTTTCACAAACTCTCTTCAACTCTCGCTACCCAAACTACTACTGATCTACTCATCTCACCCAAAAACTGGAAAAACCCTAACTTTCGAATCTAAAAATAGATTCACTCTCAACCCAAAAGTGCAAAACCTGAAAAACCTAACTTCTTTATTTAGCATCTGACCTCTCGTTAACTCTCGTGACCCCGACCTCTTGTAACAAAGGCTCTCATTGGCTCATTATCCAAGATGGCCGTCCCCCGAATCCTTCTTCTTCCGGTCAATAAAAAGCCCCCGAGCTCAATGATTAGCTCATTCTACCAGTCGCCATGGCAATGTCACCGCACTTCCGGTATGACGCACTTCCGGAATGACCCCACTTCCGGTATGACGTCACAGACAGTTATATGGCGTTCCATTTGATTTGACCAATCAGAAACCGTTATCAAGCGCCCACTGGAGGGAAAAGTCAAATGGCACGCCATGGAACTGCCTATAACTACTAATATTCTTTCAATTTTACTCTTTGTAATATGACTATAATAGCTAGGCACTCCTAGCAAATCAACGGAGCTTTTGTTTAAACATTTATTTTATATCAATAAGTATATAAAAATCAATCAAGAGTTGTAATGATTTATACCTATCAACATAGAAATTATTGTTTACCTCAATACTTATTCATTTAAATCAACAGGGTTGGCATTCGCCTCATAAGATGATCACTATAAAATAGAATAATATAAAAATCTCAGATACCAAAGTATAAATTATTTGGATGTTAGAATATATAGATACAAATCTGGTAAAAATGGACAAACACGGACCTCTTGAAATCAAGAGTTGAGATCAGGTGCCATGGAGGAATAAGCATCCCCTGTCGATCGGTCACACCCGCCGTGAGTCCACAGTCAAATTGAAATGATATACGTGAGAAACGAATCCTCGTCACAATTGGTGATGTCTTAACAACCGCCATCGAACAGGTACCTCAACATTTCACTTAGTGAAATAGAGTAATCGCAAACAAGACTATTAAACCGACCGTAAAGTTTGCGGAACGTTGACATAAAACGCGGTTTTCGATATCCCTGTGTCAATAATTTGTTAGTGACTAATTTACCTCTGTATATGAAATGTTCATATGTTGAACACGCCCTGGCATATCGGATCATTTGTGAAATATAAAATCCATATGCTGGGTGATTGTGGGATATTACTACTTAAATGTGGAAAATTTACGATGGGAAAGCCGAGATCGTCGCTTTGTTGAATAGCTTAGTTGTTTTTTCCCCGTCTGTGTCTATAGTAAGTAAAATGTCTAAGTATGAAGCGTGTGTGCTTGATTCTGTTGTATCTTTAATTTCTAGTTCGCTGGGATATATCGCATTGACATATGTATGGATATTGTCATTATTAATTGACAAAACGTCGTCGATATATCTAAATGTCAAATTAAAAGACACCGCTAACTTTTTCTTCTTTTCATTAAGCGGTTTCTGATTGAAGTCTGCTTCGGATGAATAAAGGAACAGGTCGGTCAATAAAGGGACACAATTGGTTCCCATAGGAATGTCGACAGTATTTTGAAAGACCACGTCTCCGAACATTACAAATATATTGTCGATTAGAGATTCCAGCATCTTTTTTATATCAACTTCAATCTGTAGAATCAGAGTGGTGTTTGACAAAATAAGTATCATGATAACCAACCACTATATATTAAAATTTTCGGGTACCACTTTTAGTGATAAAACAGTTGTCTATGATGCCAAAAAGTATCTCTTTTAATTTTTTATGTGGAATTGTTGTGTAAAGAGTAGAGAAGTCATATGTTTTGATACTGTGAATCTGAGAAAAATTGTATGCCTTCAAATTTTCTAAAAGTTGTTTAGAATTTTTAAGTATCCACATTGGATTTACACCGCTTCTGGAATAAGCAACTGTACAGTATTGCTGAAGTTTCTCCTTAACGGCTGTTAGTATTTTGGTTTGGTGGATCCTGCTATGTGCCTGTGCTTATATGGGGTTTTCTGAAGTTTAGGTATCCAGTATAAATATGGTAGCTCAAAATTAGTATCGGTTGTAGGTACATCAAAATAACGTAATACGGACACGTGATTTTGAAGGATCTCGTCCTTTGAAAGTGGACTACGTGTGTATGTAGAATTACCAGAATTCGTATTAAACCCTAGTTCTTCTAATAAACAATTATAGTAATGTGCCTTATAAATATATTAACTATGTTATTTGAGGCTATGTCTGCTGGGACTAGTACATAGTGGTCATGTAATCTATCTACCTCTGTCACTAAATACAGAGGGATAACGTGTTTCCATAGTTCCTTTATGTTTCCGAATACGAGATTTTATTAACCACCGTATACCTTTTAGCCATTCAGACAAAGTGTCTGGTTGCACGTCTTCATGTTTGGCCCAACGTCTGACATAATCTTCGACAGAATTCATAACTAAACTGAAAAAAATGAAAATGGAACGGGTTTCGCGGTATTTTGGACCTCTTAAAATAAGATTTTTGAGGTTTTCATTTTCAACAATAGAAACGTCGCCGGTAATGACATGCCCGATAGAATTATATTTGAAGGGAGATGATGCACATGAACACGTGACGGTGTTATGTTGAAGATGGTTGATGTCTAGGAACTGCAAAACCCGTTTGTAATTGAATACCTTGGATGCGATGCTGGGTGAATAGCTATATGAAATGCAAGGCGTGGTCGTCAATTTAAAATATGGCGGAACACAGGACTGAACTGTTTGGTGATTTAGAATATTGCTAATGTTTAAAGCGTCTATACCTTTATTTGTAAATTTAAGTTTAAGGAAAAGACGTGTCTGTTCAGAACAGTTATCGTTAGTAAGGCGGTGTAGGCTTGAACAGTCTGTGATCAGCAATGTCCATTTTAACGGAGTTCAGTGTGTATTCCGGGGTTGAAGAATCCGTTTGGGGGTACATTCTTGCTTCCTGAAAAAGTTCATTAAGTAGTCTACAAGGAATAGAATAAAGTTTGCTGCCAATGTGATGAAAACAAAATGTTTTGTTAACGTAAGGTAAAAGAGATGAAAAAGTGACATCATGTATGTTGGGTCTGTTCTGTTGTATGAACGATGTCCGTGACTTCGTTTACGTCTTACTTTGGAATAAAAAAGTTCCACCACATTGACATTACCACACCGTGGACTCGACAAATTTCCCACACCTTGGATATTATCATTACATTGCCAAGCTTCGCGTTGTCTATGGAAGGGGATACTTAAGGTGGGATTTTTGGTCCAGTGGTATATTTTTTTCCAATTACACGAACTCTCATAGACAATAATTTCCAAGAAATAAACCAACTACCTGCCACGATGACATAGCACACGATAGCACATTCCCCACCGAAAATCCTAACCCTATCCGAATTACACTTCTCCTCGTCTGTCCCCGTCACAATAAAATATATATACAGTAAAACTTGTACATAACCCATCCCTTATCGACGCAACAAAGGAGGTGGTCTTTATCTAGAGGCTGATTTGGTACTATTAGGGACAGCAAAAAAGTTTTAATGACCAGGTGGTCTTTATACACAGGTGATCGCTAAAGCAGGTATTATTGTACTATATATCAATAACAGATTAACAATCAACATACAAGTATTATACATGATTACAATTCAATGCATTATATGTCATATAGAAGTACGTCATTTTGATTGCATTACTTAATTGTAAGTGAACTGAATCCAGGACACAACCCTGGCAGAAGTCTGTAGTATTATAATGACTGATCTGCGTAATTGAAATAGATTGGCATTCTCTGTGTTGATAAAGAGTACATCATTTACATAGTTCACGCAAGTCAACTTTGTGCACTTATGTGCGAGTTCTGAAGGTGTTAATAGAGACAGGAAACACGCCTGTCTAAAACGGTTTATCTATATCACTTATATAAAAAGTCTCAGATACCAAGGTATAAATTATCAGGATGTCCAGGATATAGGTACAAATCGGGTAAAAAATGGACAAACACGGACCTTTTGAAATCAAGAGGTGGGATCAGGTGCCATGGAGGAGTAAGCATCCCCTGTCGACCGGTCACACCCGCTGTGAGCCCACAGTTAAATTAAAATGAAATACGTGAGGAATGAATCCTTGTCATAATTGGTACAGACGTCTCAACAACTGCCATCGAACAGGTAACTCAACATTTCACTTCGTGAAACAGAGTAGTCGCATACAAGACTTTTATACCGACCGTAAAATTTGCGGAACGTTGACATCAAACGCGGTTTTCGACATCCCTGTGTCAATAATTTGTCAGTGAGTAGTTTACCTCTGCATATGAAATATCCATATGTTGAACACGCCCTATCATATCTGATCATTTGTGAAATATAAACTCCATATGCGGGTGACCTCACGATCAAGCGTCGAGCGCGCTACCGACTGAGCCAGGCCGGCTCTCGAATTGAAGGTGTCAATAGAGACATAATTGAAAACCGATATCTCAATGGTCCAGTTTTCTGATATGTCGCAATCTATTTAAACCCGCAAAGGGTATTATGCGAGATACTCCGTAGATGTGACATTTTCGACGAAAGAAAATGCGGTTTAGGCGATCTTGTAAGTTTATCGAATGGTCAAAGGGTTTATTTGACAGTGAAAAGTCCGACCACGTGTACATATCATTGTTCAAGATATAATTACCTTAATAAGATTTCCAGAAATTGTTTGTCTCTGTACAACAATAAAAGTAAAGTTGAGTTATTATAGTAACAGTATAGAGAGTAAAGGTATAAAGATTATAATAACGGTATAGCAAGTAACAGTATAGCGACTATAGTAATAGAATAGCGATTATAGTAACAGTGTATCATCTTCTGTTTCTTAACTATGTTTGTTCCAGGTCGCATGAGTATTTTATGTATAATACTTAGAGTTGTCTTTAGGAAAAATAAAACATTGGAATAAGCAAATTTATTTTTTTATTGCCAAGAATTTATTTCATATTGTGCTGAAATGATTTTGCTATTCAATTCGAGAGCCGGCCTGGCTCAGTCGGTAGCGCGCTCGACTCTTGATTTTGAGGTCGTGAGTTCGAGTCCAGCCGGCGGCAGGTTGGTTTCCTGTCTTTCGGATGAGACATTTAAAACCGAGGTCCCGTGTCACAGTAGGTGTCGGCACGTTAAAGAACCACAGCTCAATGGCCTTAAGTGCCGACCATAGGCCAAAATTTGAAGCCCTTCACCGGTATTTGGTGACGTCTCCATATGAGTGAAACATTCTTGAGTGTGACGTTGAACAACAATAAACAAACAAACAAACAAGTTATTCAATTCGAACAGTTTCACATGTAATCTAGCTCAGTCGGTAGCGCGCTCGACTCTTGATCGTCAGTTAGAGTCCAGACGGCGGAAGGTCGGATTCCTGTTCTTCGGATGAGCAGGTTAAAACCGAGGTCCCGTGTCATAGTAGGTGTCGGCACGCTAAAGAACCTTCACTGCTCAATGGCCGTAAGTGCCGAGCATAGGCCAAAATTTGAAGCCTATCAACGGCATTTGGTGACGTCTCCATATGAGTGAAAGATTCTTGACGTTAAACAATACAACCAACCGTGTCGTGAATGTATAAACTGGTTTGGTAAGCTCTGCCGGTTATTTCAGCAAACAAGTTCGTTTGGCGTTGTAGCTGGTAGAGTGAGGGCCTCTGCTTGTGTTTAGGGAACGATATGATAAGTGGTGATTTAACGTCTGGCATAAGTAGTCAAATCCCTTGTCACACGTTGAAGCAACCCCTGTTACTCCGGAATGGCTCCTTGTGTTTAACGTGCAACCACGGAGTTTGTCACACGTGCTCGCCCCTATGGAGTTGGGTTGAATGTTGGATCTGGGTGTCCTTGGTCGGTTTCAGTTCCTCTTCTCCGTTGATTGGTGGATCCTCGGCTCAAAAGTAGGAGGTGTGTGTGGGGGTGGGGGCGGGTCAACGATGTGCTTGTGACTTTGGTATAGGTCTACCATGTTAAAGTGGCACATCCTGGTTTAGCCAGAAACCAAAACAATACGGTCTACTTTCCAACAAGAGATCCCAGAGGGATCTTGGCGCCCACCATCGAATATTCTTCATTTGATCAAATGGCTCAACAATGAATTTGAACTAAAACCTAAATATCTGTCAAGTGCTTTCTCACAAGATTATAACAATACCAAATATAAGCTGCTATAATCCAAGATAGCTTAACCATACCTGTCAACCTTTAAAATTGAAAATGGTGGTCATGACCTGCATTGAGTAAAACAAGAATTAAACGTAATAATATGTCTCGCTGGTCCCTGCTTTGATATCAAATGTAGCAAAGTGTAGTAAGTGTATATTTCAGGGGTGTGGCAGTACCCCCACATACACTATTGCATGTGTTTTCCTATATCAATAATATACAGTAAAACTTGTAAATAGAGACCACCCAAGGGACCAGGAAATATTGGCCTTTGTGTGCAGGTGATCCTTATACACAGGTTTTATTTAGTTGAAGTATGCAGTCATGTAACTTTTCAAAATTGGCCTTTATAGACAGGCAATCCTTATATAGAGGTGACCGCTATAACAGGTTTTACTGTACATAGTTTAAGAGTGGGGCTAGTAATGTTTTTAAGTTATAAGCAAAAATATAAATTCCAGGGGGTGGGACAGGGCCCCCATATGCACAACTAAATGTGTCTCGCCATAGCAATCAATATTATATATGGTTTAAGGGTGGGGCTATGAACGGTTTATAAGTTATAAGCAAAAATATAAATTCCAGGGGGTGGGACAGGACCCAAATATGCATCATTAAATGTGTTTCCCCATAATAATCAATAATATATATGGTTTAAGGGTGGGGTTGTGAACGGTTTTTAAATTATAAGTAAAAATATATATTTCAGAGGGTGGGGCAGGACCCCCACCCCCGTACACCACTGAATGTGTTTCCCAATAATGATCACTAATATATATGGTTTAAGGGTCGGGCTGTGATAGGTTTTTAAGTTATAAGCAAAAATATATATTCCAGGGGTTGGGCAGGACCTGCATATGCACCACTAAATATGTCTCCCCATAACAATCCAAAATATATATGGTTTAATGGTGGGGCTGTGAATGGTCTTTAAGTTATAAGTAAAAATATATATTTCAGAGGGTGGGGTATGACCCCCAATGCACCACTGAATGTGTTTCCTAATAACAATCAATGTTATATATGGTTTAAGGGTGGGGCTGTGAATGGTTTTTAAGTTAAAATTTAAAAATATAAATTTCAGGGGGTGAGGCAAGACCCCATCCCCTAATAATCATACATCAATGAATGTGTCTATCCATAACAAACAAGAATTTACATGGCTTAGGGGTAGACATGTAAATAGTTTTCAAGAAATACATAACAAAATTGTCAAAATCCAAGATGGCTGCCTGGCAGCCATTTTGTGATCCGACCCTCCTGAAAATGTACACTGCACAAATAGACCGCAAGGAGAACCTATATGTCAAATTTCATAAAGATCCCTTCAGTACTTTCTTAGAAAAGGCGATAACAAGAATTGTTTAAGGACGGACGACTGAAGACGGACGGACGCAGGGCGATTTGAATAACCCACCATCTTGGCCTGAGACCATAAACAAGGAAAACTCTGAGACAAATTTTATTCTTAAAAGTTAAAAGTGAAAACTCGCGGACCATAAAATGACATTATAATTTTCTAAACTGAGGTAATATTGTCAAGAGGCAGTGTAAACCTCGTCCAAGACATATGTCCCGATTCACTTAACGTCAATGTTTGAGCATTATTCTTACCATAATCTATGATCTATTATTTAATAACCAACCAAGAGGTATAAAACGCCTTAAAAATCAAGTAGGCAGCACGTTTTGTTGTATAAAAAGGGGGATAGATATATCCCTTTTTAAAAACATTAAAAACGTCTTGTAAAATGCCAATACATGACCGAAGTCAGCAATTTATACATATAATATGTATAATGTATAAAATAAACGATATTCAAGATACAAGTAAATTAGTATAAGTACATTAGATAAGATAAATGACTCGGGACATACACTGGGGCATATGTACAGGACTAAATTTACACCGTCCCTATCGTTAATGTAAACAAACGTCGTATGGCCAAAACAAGCCAACAGATAAAGTGTCCTAAAGCTATTTCGCTCAAATAACACGATGTTTTCGAAAGCCAAAGGATTAAACATATCCCGAAATACTCTAGGGCGACAATGACATATTTATCCCGAGGCGAACATAGGGGGCAGCCATTTTCGCTGTTAAGAATTACTTTAGTCAGCTACATGCCGTACTTAAGTATTTTATCACTTGAGAAAGAAATTTATCTAAGAATTTTTGGTCCACAACTTTACCCAAGTTGAGAAAATTCTCAAAATTTGAGTAAAATCTTGAAGTTGAGTAAAAAATTTGTCTGAGAATAGATTTATGGCCTTGGGCCCTGTTGATGGTGGGCTAAAAATAGGTTGTACAGGTAAAATATATTACCTTGCACAGGCTTCATGCATTGCTGAATCTCTAATATTTCTGTGAGTAACTTGTCACCCCTGTTATGATTTGCTTTAGACTCGTTGTGTTTGTAAACGTGCCAATTTACCTTGGTAGACCGATACACATGTAGAGAGCTCTGGTCCGAGATGGCGAGGAATATACAACTGCAAGGAAATTAGACTTTAGAAAATTCAAGGCCATTTTTATTTTACACGGACAGTCTAAATAAGATATTTATTTAAAGAGAATTGCCAATCAGATAGAAGAAGTGCAGTTACCTGGATACACCACGCTACCCTCACAACACGGTGACGCCAGAGCAGAACAGGACGGATAGCAGGACGGATGTTGGCCTCTTGCAATATGTTCCTTACGGTACAAGAACTTATCCGTCGATGCCCAGGAATGCTTCTAGCGGTCAAAGAAGCCGATTGGAATCGATTACGCAAATGTGACGTCCTTATATACGTATCACACGCGGGCGTCCTGACCGTGGGTGGTCCCGAACGGTGCCAGTTTTCTGATATCGTCTCCATAAAGCATTTAGTGTCAATATGAACTCCGAACTGCCTTGCCACATTGCTTTGAGACATCCCAGCTTCCAGCATCCCAATAGCACGCAAACGATCATTTTCAATCATGTGAGGCATCTCCCAATCAAAATTTTATTCCAAAAACCAATGTTTTTTCTTTTCCAATACATTGGATACTGTCAATGATGCAAGAAATTCTAATCGCTTACTAACTACGTGTCGCTTAAGGGGTCATTTCACCGAGAAATCTTACCGGAAAACCGAGCTGCGATCTCAGAGCGTGGCTTGGTCGCCGCAGGTCGTAGGCAGTTGACGGTTGACCGAGAGTTTGTTCACGCCTTGATCTTCCGTGGTTGAGGAATGGTCTCCCCGACAAAGAGGTCGTAGCTCGGTTTTTTTGACATGTCAAAAAATTGTGTTTCGACCTAAAAGTCGCACAGAGAGCATCGTAAGAGCGAACAAGGTCAAGGAAAGGACGCATTGGTCGAGAGACAATCGAGGCTAGACCGGGAATGAGCGATGTCCAGTCTTCTCGAGCGAGAACTGATTGCGCGCATGCTTGTGCTGCTCGGCCCCAGGTTCTATAGCTCTTCTATAGTTAATGTTCATCTTCGCAATTCTGGGGCCCACCCTAGCCAACAGTTCGTCAAACATCTCCGGGGGCACACGGAGATAGGTCCGATAGATAACTTCATTCCTCAGTTCCGTCATGAGGGAGTGGTACTGACCATAATGTTCCCTCTGGCGTTCATGCAGCCAAGGAGCAACCTAATATTCTTCTTGGTATACTTCTTTCTCCTCATCTTCAGCATGGTTAGCATAACCAAATAGTCTTGCTGTAGTTCCAGGGCACGGTATTTCAATAACATTAGCATGATGTAGAGCGATTGGGTCCATGTAATCCCTTCGGATGCTCGTCAAAAACTGATGGTCGGCCAGCGATCGCCGGACCTTTTTATACGTTCGCAGTGGGTTGCACGCAAATCTGGGCGACCAAAACAAATTTGCGCGTAGCTCAGGCGAGAATATGTCTAGAAAAGTTCGAGAATTGAGCGTACAGAGCGAGACTAGAACGTTTATATCGCAGGCTAAATCGTATTGATCGAGGATACTGTCACCGTTGTTAATTTTGATAATCGTGTGAATGATAACGTAAGATGTCGTATAAACTTCTAAACTTTTATTTTTGCTAAACGTTTAGGTGGATTCAGGATTTTCCTAAATCACACCCGTATGTTCCGTGTACAATTCTGAAAACCTACCTAACTAAATGTGTTAATGTACAAAATATATAGCACTGTTATAATCTTGTACAAGTAATAATTACAGTCCGTAATTGATATTTAATCCTTTAGAGCTATAAAACAATTATTATAAGTAACAAAGATGTCTCACCTGTCCAGACTATAGGGATTAGTCTGTGACGGTTCAATTCTTTATTATCCTTAAGTCATACAACTCATCGGAAACAGAACACAAAATACAATAAATACAAGCATCACACAGGAGAGCACAGTACAGACAAAAGACACGTGTATATAGACAACATGCTGAAGAAGTAAAACATTACACAGGAGAGCACAGTACATACAAAAGACAGGTATATAGACAACATGCTGAAGAAGTAAAACATCACACAGGAGAGCACAGTACATACAAAAGACACGTGTATATAGACAACATGCTGAAGAAGTAAAACATCACACAGGAGAGCACAGTACATATAAAAGACACGTGTATATAGACAACATGCTGAAGAAGTAAAACATCACACAGGAGAGCACAGTACATACAAAAGACGTATATAGACAACATGCTGAAGAAGTAAAACATCACACAGGAGAGCACAGTACATACTAAAGACACGTGTATATAGACAACATGCTGAAGAAGTAAAACATCACACAGGAGAGCACAGTACATACAAAAGACACGTGTATATAGACAACATGCTGAAGAAGTAAAACATCACACAGGAGAGCACAGTGCATACAAAAAAAAATATAGACAACATGCTGAAGAAGTAAAACATCACACAGGAGAGCACAGTACATACTAAAGACACGTGTATATAGACAACATGCTGAAGAAGTAAAACATCACACAGGAGAGCACAGTAGATACAAAAGACACGTGTATATAGACAACATGCTGAAGAAGTAAAACACCACACAGGAGAGCACAGTACATACTAAAGACACGTGTATATAGACAACATGCTGAAGAAGTAAAACATCACACAGGAGAGCACAGTACATACAAAAGACACGTGTATATAGACAACATGCTGAAGAAGTAAAACATTACACAGGAGAGCACAGTGCATACAAAAGAAATATAGACAACATGCTGAAGAAGTAAAACATCACACAGGAGAGCACAGTACATACTAAAGACACGTGTATATAGACAACATGCTGAAGAAGTAAAACATCACACAGGAGAGCACATTACATACAAAAGATATGTATACTTCAATGCAATTCTTTATTATCCTTAAGTCATACAACTCATCGGAAAATACAAGAAATACAAACATCACACAGGAGAGCACAGTACATACTGAAGATATATAGACAACATGCTGAGGAAAAGAAAGTACAGTAAGATTATCTTAAGATTTTCTTTTTTCGATAGCAAATTATAAATATTTTCCTAGATTTGTAAGTTGTTTTAAGTTCTGTACACTAAGTATTTGAACAAGTTTATAAGTACTGATTCGAGAATAATAGTATTTTTAAATATATTTTGTTCTAAGGTCTTTTTAAAATGGACATTCAAGAATAAAATGAAATTCATCCTCTACAACACGTAAATGACATTTTTCACAATTTCTATTATCTCGGTTAATACCTAAATATCTGCCTTTCTCAATATTCAAATTGTGCGAGGATATCCTAAATTTCGTTAATTGTTTTCTGTATTTCATATCAATTCATTTACATAAATAAAACTGAACACAAAAATTGTCAACAAGATGTTGATACAGAAAACCTTTAGACAAACTAGATATAGTGCTAAATATTTCTTAATTTTATTCTATCAAACAATCTTTGCTCAGAAATAGAATACATAATATTATCTGGTAAATCGCATTCAAATAAATAATAAAATCCCTAGTTGTTTGATCTGATTTGATTTTTTGTTTTACGCCATACTCAACAATTTTTCAGTCATATGATGGCGTCCAGTTTTTATTGGTGGAGGAGAAACCCCGGTTACCCGGGTAAAGACCACCGACCTTCCGCAAGAAAACTGGCAAACTTTCACACTTAATTCGAAATAACCCTAGCGGGATTCGAACCAGAGGTGAGAGGCCTTGTGATTTAAAGCGCAATGCTCTTACCACTCGGCCACGGAGGCCCTCCCCCTAGTTGTTTAATTCATGTTTCATATTACCTATCCAATCATCATTATTATTAATCATTTCATGATAACATGAGTTTAATATACAGTTTTCACTTTTTCTTAGTTTAAGCCAATATTTGAAAATTCTTAGTAGTCTGTAAATCCTTCAAGGGAATCTCCCTAATTCACAGTAAACAAGTAAATACAAGTATATTTTTAACACCAAGGAGATTTTTACAAAATGTAGTATGTAATTTTTCAAATTTATCTAATGCTTTGTGAAAGCCCCAAATTTCTGACCCATATACCAAGACACTGTTCACATAAGTATCAAACACAGATAATTTTGTAGTAACATTGAAATTATGATTCTTTAACTTAGAATTTAATGAAAACATAGCTTTTCTACCCTGGTCTGCACGATGTTTTTGAGTCTTACTAAACTTACCATTAAAAGACAACAATACCCCTAAATAATTAAATTTGTCGACTACTTAAAGCTCTTGACCATTAAATGTCCATCGCTTATTTACAGAATATTTTTGCTATTGCGAAAGATCAAAATTTTTGTTTTTTCTGTACTCAATTTCAGATTTCATTCCTTTGAATAATTGTATAATGAATCCAGCATTTTTTGGAGTCCCTCAGGGGACTCTGACATAATGACCATATCGTCAGCATACATTAAGAGAAAAATATTAATTTGTTGAATATCAATAGACACATTATTTGATTTCAAAAAATTCATTTCACAATCATTAATATACAATGAAAAAAGTAGAGGTGATAGCACTTCCCCCTGCGTAACACCACAATTGTTAGAAAAATAATCTGTTAGTTGCCCATTAAATTTTATACACGATTTAGCATTATTGTACATAGATTTTTTAATATTTAACATTTTACCTTGTATACCATTCTGTGTTAATTTTAACCATAATTATTTTCTGTCAATTAAGTCAAAAGTTTTTTTGGAAATCAACAAAACAGCAATATAATTTGTTTTTATTTTTCAAAGTACGATTTATAAATGTTTGCAAAAATAGCATCAACAGTTGACATGCTAGGTTTGAAACCATCTGTAACAATATTATTACTTTTATCCCATTCCAATAATCTTGAGTTTAAAACAGAAGTAAAAAGTTTTTCAAGCCAGATGATAAGTGTAATCCCCCTATAATTGTTTGGATTATTACAGTCACCCTTTTTATATATAGGTATTATATTTCCAATAGACCATATATCTGGAAAAAAAACAGAACAAAAAATTAAATTAAATAATTTATGTAAACATGGTAAAATTGTATCTGTACATTTAATAAAAATTTCATTTACAATGTAATCTTCGCCACAGCTTTTATTAGATTTCAATTTCATTATACATTTTTTATTTCATCAACAGATATAGGAACATCTAATTCTTCATATACTGCTGTCTCTACATTACAATCAGAATTTCCATTTAAAGTATTTGTATCATTAGAGGCGCAGAGATTACGAAAATGCTAAAAAAAATCCTCTGCAGATAAATCACTTTTAGCATTTGACATTTTCTTAGAAAAAAAATTGTAAAATTGCTTGAGATTCTATTTCTTTAAGTATTCCAACATGTTACCCTCAAATCTGAAATAGTTTCGTTTCACTTTTGTTTCAAGTTTTTTATATTCTGACTTTTTATGTACTAGAGTTTCATGACTTGCTTTAGATTTACATTTATTAAAATTAAAGAGGGCACTCTGATATTGAATATATTTATTTTTACAATTGTCGTTAAAGCGATATAAGCTGTCACGACGATTATTTTTGTCCCCTGACATATAGTCGAAAATATGATAAAATATGTGTTCAAATACATTATTAAACACGTAAAACGTTGTGAAAGATCTTCTTTTCAAAGTTATTTTTTATTAGAAATTTAAGTTTTCCCGTACCTTAAAAAATCCAACTGTATTTCCGTATGCAATGACCTTTCAGATATACTCTTTCGCCATATCAAATGTACTTCGTTATTCCGTCAGGGGATCTCGGTCCTTTACGCACTCGGACTATGTTAGAGTCGGCCGATTTTTATGTGTTTTATATTCATTTTTAAAATACAGGACGTGGGTTTTTTTTGGAAAGTGCATGTATTATGTAAAATATATGCTTTTCAACGCTATTTTAAATACCGATCTTTAATGTTACCCTGAATGCTGATATTGACAAAATCAAAACAATATAACTGAAAAGTATGCGTACCTCACGTTTTACCATCGTGGCGCCACAATTCTGTGGAGTTCGGCAGCTCATGATCGTATGTGTCAAGAATGATAAAGCCGAGGATGCGATGGGACGAGTTAAAAATGGGTCGAGATCAGCCGATATACCCGACACGTGGACAATTCTGAAATGAATGTTTTGAAACGACGAAAAAGACCAACCTTGCCTGATTTAGGTATGAAATGATGATGTACGAAAATAAACGCAAAGGGTAATAAGAATAGAATGTGTATTAACTGCAAATAGCACGTGTTTATTGGTCACTCGGTAATCTTCGTAAAAAATTACAGAATGTTAATTCACAATGGCCAAAGTATGGCGGACAAAAAATAAATGATATTACGGGTTATGTTTGGCAAGATTGTTGCAATTTCACACATTCATTTGTTATTCTAACCACCAGATGGTCTCTTTGGAATATATATGAGATAAAATATTACATAAAATGGGCATGTAAATTTTTTTTACCTACGACAGCTCATATCGCTTTAAACCATGGTTTGTCATTTTTACTGGAAAATTATATTTATTATTGTTATTGTTGTTATTGTTATTATTTGTTGTACATCGCAGAAAGGTAATACAATATTATTAAGTGCAGTACTAAAATTATTTACACAAATATTTACATCATTTTGACATGTTACATTAACATTTAACTGTTCTGAAAGGTTATATACATTATCTCAGTGTTGTCCTCATTCCATCTATGAAGAAAAACTTACTTTACTTCCTTCCTTTATACAGATGGATCATTACATGTATGTTTTGTTGTAGCATTATTGTCCCGTGATAAAACAAACTTCAATGTAAAAGAGACGGATTAGTGATCAGAGAAAGTGTTGAATTCACCTGTTACTAAATCTGTAACATGTTTTATGCGAGAACCCTTGGATAAAACATAGTCGATAAGGCTTGTGCCATTAGAATTGAAAAAAGTAAAATTGCCCATTGTCACCTTCATGCCTTCCATTTAGGATACGCATATCCGTAGTTTTACATAGGTCTATTAGTTTTCTGCCTACGCTTTTATCCATATTACTCCTATTTTGGAAATTTTCATCAGATTTATAGTCTATTATTGTTGACAAAGATTCAGATAAAGTATTACTAATTACATCATGTATCATAATATCGGATCTAACACCAGTTCTGTAGTTAAAATCACCTGCAATATAAATTATACCTTCATTTGTGTGTTTACTAATCAGATCTTCAAGACTTTGAAATAAATCAATTCCATTCCCATAGTAAAATTTACTATATTCGGGTGGAATATAACAACATGTTAGAAACAGAGTTTGGTCACACACAATTCCTGGATCAATATTTAACAAAATTATACTGTCAAAAATATTATCGACTACAGATATATAATTTTCAAACACTGATTTATAGAAAATTACAATTCCACCGCCTTTACATATAGAACGGGGAAAAACTAAAGTGTTGTAACCTGATAAGTTAAAAGTATCTTCAGCTGTTATCCAGCATTCATATAAAAAATCAAATCAAATTTATTTACAGTAGAAACAAAATCATTGTCAAGTAATTTTTGTCGTAAATTTCGACAGACATTCCACGATAGAACGGAGACTTTACTCTCCGATATGTCCTATGCCATAGGCTCGTGCTCTGGGCACACACCCGGTGGGTATACCCGGCGCCCATCAACAAAGAGTTTGTCGGTGATTAGTACAGCTTTTTTGTTTTCCGCACGCACCCGCTTCCATAGAGGAAATTGCTCTTGGATACCAAATGGAGTGTCTTTTAAGTTTTTACTCAGCATGCGAATATTTTTGCGGTCTACAAAAGAGTTACACTTTGCGACAATGGGCCTGCTGGCTCCATGTCTATGCTTACCAAGACGGTGAGCACGTTCGATTTTGATTTCGTGTGCATTTTCAATTTTAAGTTCTTTGGTACATAAGTTCAAAATTAACTGTTTCGGATCCTCAGATGCGCTTTCTGTGACAAGTGCCACTTAAGTATAAGTCTAATTAACAAATATAGTTGGAATGACAAAGCAATTACCGGGATAGATAGATACAATAGGTACTTTGACACTTGGAAATATAATTGAAAAATACATGTAAATTGAATGAAATGAAATGTCCTGAAAGCTTTATATGAAAACACAAATACTACTAAAATGTCAGGTTCAGAACGAAATCACGGGGTCATATTTTTCTCCTCTCCGGGTAAGACAACCTCGTGTCTTGATTAGAATCTGCGTGAGTGAAACTCCTCTGTGTGTGTGTGTGTGTGTGTTTAGAGAGAATTACAAGACAGTGAATGACTTCCTAGTTAGCAGTGGAAAAAATGCTTTGACGTTTTAAATTTTGTTGCCCGCAGGTAAAATAATATTTTTGTTATAATTTCTTTGTGATTCAATTATTGCTTGTTTTTCACATTTATTTAAGTTGTTTTTTTATATGTATATAGTATAGTATAATTTTAGTTTGTTTTGTATTTCCAGTGCATTAAACCAGGAAAATATATAATAAAATTTATTGAAATACATCTGGATACTCCATAAAATGAAATTTCCAAATGTTGCCTAAATACTCATTAATATAAGACTTAAAATCAAAACTGACAATTCGATAGAAACCTGACTATAGCAGCGCTATACCGTTGGCTTAGAGATCACTGATATTTGCAATTAAGGAAGAAATACCAACGCAAGTAAAATTATCATACTTGCTACTGAAGCTGCAGCTTACATAACATTTTTCAGTGTTATAGCCGAAGTCGTTTTTGCTTGTATAGGGAATATTACTGATTATATGAACAATTTTGACACTAACCTTTTAATTTTAATTTAGGTGCGTGTGTTCTAGTATTTCAGAGTAATTTATACATGCCCACTGAAATTAAAATAAATCCTTTCTGTTTGAAATGTTCACAATTATTCATTCATTTTACAAGACACAGCCTGGCTTGGGGCCATGTTTTTTTTTCTATGCAAATCGGAAGTAAAAATGGGAGCAAATGTTGCATAAGTCTGTAACTTATTCTTCCAAAGGCGTGTTCTTTCGAACTCATAATGGAATCAGAACGATACATACATAAATGATGAGTACCAGTAATTCATGTCTCAACTAGATGCAATCATGTCATGACACAACTTGATGCCAACAGATAAATGAAAATAATAGATCGGATAAGCAACTGACCAAATTTCAGACGCAGCCACGAGAAATATTTAGATCGATGTGTTGCGATGAAAATGTCAAACATTTTGCTACCAATACGAAGAGGCCTGATTTTACCAAAGAAAATAACTTAAATTCGGAACATAATTTCAGTCCAGTATATGTCCTGATCCATAAGGTTTAAGGTTCATGCCTACACCCACAGCTGAAATAACCAAAATTTAGAAGAAAAAAAAAACATCGCAGGTGAATTGTTTTCATCTTTTCAGTACCATTCTACCCTTGAATTCGCAATACAACAAATGTACTAAAATACCCCTAAAAGCTATTTTTTTCATGAAAATCTATCATCAAAATACCTTTGTATACCAATTTTCAACAATATCTGACAATATCAAAATCGTTGTGCTTTTTTTTTATAATTGTATTGTTTGTTAGCTGTAAGCTTTGCGGCTCATAAGCATATACAACATTACATGTGCTATCCTTTACAATTTAATTACAAATTATACAAAATGTACAATCATATGCATAATGATTACACACTGAGTGAGGTAACATCAATAGTCCCTGTCCCCCCAGGGGGAATTTTAAAGGTTATGATTTTCTGAAAGCTTATAAAAGATGCTACGAAATGAGCCATTATACCACTCTTGCCGTTGGGGCGTTTAGGAGTTTTGAGATAAAACCATAGAAAATTAACAAAAATCGCTGAAAATTGTTAAACCTCAATTAATCCCTCATTTATGGTCTCTGTTTGCAATGAAAGTACTGGTTGTATGATAGATATCTTAAATGACCTTTAACAACCATTATTTATCAAATTTGGTGTTATGGGGTAAAAAATCATTTTTTTAACAAAAATCTGTGAAAAAGTAGTATACTTTAAGCCACTTATAACTCATGTTTTTACCAAGGTGTGTTTTGGAGGGTATGTTTTTTTCAGAAAGCCTATCAAAATGCTACAAACTTAGCTTTGTTAGCAATCTGGCCACTGTTTTTGTTTGTTTGTTTTGGGGTAAAAACCATAGAAAATTAACAGAAATCGCTGAAAATTGGAAATTTACAATTAATCCTTTGTTTAAGTTTTTTTTTTTTTGCTATTAGAGAAATAATTGTATGGCAGTTTGCATAAACGATAAATATTGACACAATAAACAATCTGAAAGCTTACAAAAAATGCTACAAGATAAGCCATGTTAGCACGCTAGCCTTTATGGCATTTAAGAGTTTTGAGACAAAACCATAAAAAATTACCAAAAAACTGGAAAATCTTAATTAGTCCTTCATTTATTGTCACTTTTTGTAATGAGTTTGATGATTTATGACATATCTAAAATTAGATGTCTTGGTATATTATACAATCATTATGTTACAAATTTGGTGTTTTGGGGACTAAAAACGAATTTCTAAACAGAAATCTTTGAAAAAAATTAATATATTGTTGGCCACTAAAAACCCTAGTCTTTACCAAGTGGTATTTTGGAGTGCATGTTTGTCAGAAAGCTTAATGAAAATGCTACAAAATGAGCCATATTAGTACTAAACCTTGGTAAAATAGTAACAAAAATCGATGAAAATTGGAAAATCTTAAATAATCCTTCATTTATTATGGCTTTTTGCAATGAGTCAAATTGACAAATATCTGGAATAATACGTATTGGCCTATTAAACAATCATTGTATATCAAATGGGGTGTTTTAAGGTAAAAACCAATTTTTAAACAGAAATCTGTGAACAGTTTTTTTTCATTTTAGGTCACTAAATACATGTACCCCAATTCTTACCAAGGGTTACGTTTTGATGGTATGTTTCTCTGAAAACTTATCAAAATTATTACAAAATGAGACATTTCATCACTCTAGTCATACGGTTTTGGGGTGAAACATCAGCAAAAATCACTGAAAATTGGAAAACCAGGATTAATCCTTCTTTTATGGTCTCTTTTTCGCAATACAAGAAATGGTGGTATAGCAGATATTTTAATTGATGAGTGTCGGTAGATTCAAAAGTCAGTGTGTGTTAGATGTGGTGTTTGTGAGTCTAAACCCAAATTTTAAAGCAGTAATCTGTGAAGTAATATTAGATTTATACCACTAATAACCCCAGTTTCAACAAAGGGTATTTTGAGGGCATTTTTTGCTAAATGTTTATAAAAAAGATACAAAAATGGACTATGTTAGAAATCTGGCTGTTTGAGAGTTTAGGAGTTTTAAGGTGAAACCAAGAAATTTTAAATGCTGAAAACTAGAAAACCTAGTAACTTTTCCATTATAGTTTACTTTTGTGATAAAACTGACTAGTGTTAATTTTTCATGTTTTTTTACCTTACAACACCAACTGTAATAAAAAATCATTCTTTGTTATGCACATACATTTAAGTCATCTGCCATATAGTTTTTACTTTAATTGCAAAAAAGAACTTAAATGAAGGATTAATTGTATATTTCCAATTTTCAGCGATTTTTGTTTATTTTGTAAGGATTTTACCCCAAAACTCTCAAGTAGCCAGAGTGCTAAAGCTCAATTTGTAGCTCAATTTTTGATAGACTTGATGAAACTTATGCCCTCCAAAAACATGTTGGTAAACTAAAAGCTGGGTTATAAGTGGCTTAAATTCTATTGCTTTTTTCAAAAATTTCTGTTTTAAATAGGTTTTTTTTTACCACAAAACACCAAATTTGATACACAATGGGTGTTTAATGGGTCAGTACTTATCATTTAAGATATTTACCATACAGCCATTACTTTCATGGCAAACAGAGGCCTTAACTGAAGGATTAATAGAGGTTTCCAGTTTTCAGAGATTTTTGTTAATTTTCATGGTTTTTTACCCAAAACACCAAACAACAATAAATAATGGTTGTTAAATGGGTCAATATTTGTCATTTAAAATATCTACCATACAACCAGTAGCCCTTTTCACAAAAAATCTTAAGATAACTTTTACTCTTAAGAGTAAAATTAAGATTGTTATGGTTTTCATGAAAAATCTTAAGTGAATCTTAAGATAAAAATTTATCGTAACTTTAAAAGAGCTATCACCCACACTTAAGAGAAATTTTATCAATATAATCGTAAGTGTCTCCATAGAAAAAAATGAATTTAATATGTTGTTCGATATGTTTAACAGAATAGCTATTCGCAGAGAACGTATTTTTCAAAATAGAATCTGAGTATAGAGAGATCTACGAGTCACTAAATATTGACCAGCTGTTAGCTCGCTGCCTTTTTCCGAGGCACTGCATCGTGAACTTAGCGGACACAACAAAATATTTAATTGAAAGGCGTACAGAAAAATATGCAATTCCTCCCCATATCCAGAAGGTATTTTGTATTTAGTAGGTTAATAAAACTAGGACTAGATCGATTACGTTGTGTTGAAACTACAGAAGATCTAGGCTACCATACTGTCCTCGTCACATAATCCGTGAATCAGAAAAACAGCAATGATTTAGATCTAGAATAGAAATCTAGGCCTATATCGATTACACGTTGTCATAATAAGATAACATATGCATACCTTTTGTAATCCTTTAATAGAGGGCGAAGCCCTCATATATGTAGAGAAGCTCACATTTTTTAATTCCTACTACATCCGGGGACCCGTACTACTAATGGAAAAAATTCTGCTCACATCGGGAATTTGCGCGTGACAGAAACAAAATGTCGGAAATGCGAAGTCATTACTTTTAAAGTGCATTACAAACAGAGTAATAAACTACCGTACTAGCAAACGTTTTGCAGACCGAGACTAGGCCATAACGACCAGAGTTGTACATCGAACCCGATCACGAAGCGCCTCAATTATTCTGGTAATGTGAACTACACGAAGTTATGGATATGCTGAGATAGAGAAAAATATATACTGCATAAAACCATGTTTGTGCATTTAATTCATGACTAATAAATACCACATAGATTCTATTTAAGTTTTAGCACAGAAGAAACAGTCAGTCAATCAATATTTTATTTTTAAAACAATGAGTGAATAACCGGGACATTTACGTGATAAAAACACTGAATATTAATCCCTTTGCCTACGGTGATTCTGTCGTGTTGCCCCCGACAGGGGGCACCACGACTGAATCTCCAAAGGGATTAACTGAAGGTGTAAATCTGTTGATGAATGCCTTCGCCCTCTCCATAGGTTTACCTATGTATTATTTATAGATCTATAATGATAGATTTAGGCAAGGAAATTAAAATTTGCTAGCCCTGCCACTATTGTTTACATCTGTACCAAATCCTAGCGTTCTTAAAGTCACGCACTCTGACGTCATGTAACAGGTCGATCCAAGCTCAAAATTAGGGGTGTTTCAAATGATGTCGAATTTACTAGATCTATCATTATCATTACCAGAAAATATTTAAATTACATCGGCGGATTTGAGGGGCGGTAGGGCTCTCAAAGCTTAGTTGAAAATAAAAAAAATCCTTGAGAGTAGTAGGTCGAATTTCTGCTCCGATTTTAATATACTTTTTTTTGCTGAATATTCTTTTGAGAAAGATATTAGCGGATTATCAGGCATAGGCCCTATTGTCGCGTCTGAATGTAGAAAAAGGCGTCTACGGACTTTAAATTTCTTTTTTTTTCTGAAAGCGTAAACCCCGATCCCCTTACGA
Source organism: Atrina japonica (assembly GCA_030159075.1). Taxonomy (NCBI): domain Eukaryota; kingdom Metazoa; phylum Mollusca; class Bivalvia; order Pterioida; family Pinnidae; genus Atrina; species Atrina japonica. The sequence continues at coordinate 70,781 of BROG01000543.1, forward strand.
AATGCGACCCCTATAGTTGGCAAAATAGGTGTAAAACCTTCAATTTATCTATTTAAAAAAAAACCACAGAATTTTCGCGACTCCCTCCGTTTAGCAAAAATATCAAGACTTGTGCCCCCCCCTTCAAATTCTCGGTTTATCTCTGGTGAGATATTACGAAAGCCGATTGAGCTCATTTGGTAGATGATAAAAAAAATTAATCGCGTAAAAACGCGAAAAAGCATATATAAGTACCGGTCTGACTACATTGGTAGATTTTAATTTTTAAAGTATAAACAAACCTAATTTCTGTGGAAACGCTGGGTAAAATCGGAGAATTTATGCTGGGACATAAAAAATTCTGATTTTACCCAGCGTTTCGACAGAAATTACTTCAAACCTAACCCCTTTTAAAACACTTTTTTATTTGCTTCCTACAGCACAGCATAAAGAACGTACCATTTTTACGCGCATGGCGTCTCTCCTATCCCCCCCCCCAAAAAAAAAAATACGCCCCTTCTTTGAAAATTTCTGGATCCGCCCCTGTAACCCATTCTCAATATTTTGAACGATTGTTGCCCCCCCACACACACACTTTTCTGGACCCAGCTACGCCACTGTATATTGATGGTTTCAAAGTTTCAACCGACAGAAGATTTGGACAACGACCATCATGACTGACTGAAATATACATACAAGTGAAATTACCTTTACCGGTAGTTAATACATTCCATCAGCGTCGGAAGCAAATTGAAAGTGGGGGGGCTAAACCAACTTAAAACACATACACACGCCAGAAACGTCTATGTCCTATGTCTATATTTGCAAAAAAGTGGGGGGGCTAAGCCCCCCCCGGTTCCGACGCCTATGCATTCTTTAAAAACAGTTTGTATAAAAATAACTGTTTGAATCTTATGAAAGAATTGAACCATTAAACGAACAAAATATCACAGGAAAGTGAATTAAAGAGAACAACGGAACAATATAACATTGAATTCTTTTCTTTTTAAAGTTGCCTTACTGATTATTACTTTATCTGCCAGAGCAAGAAAGCTCAATATTTCGGCTTGACAATGTGAAAGACCTAGTTCGAAGTAAATTCTGACTAAACTATCTTATTTAATGGCTTTATTCTACCAATGTAGTCAGACCGGTACTTATATATGCTCTTTCGCGTTATTACGCGCTAGTTATAACGTTTATAACGCTAACGATTCTAGCGCGTAATAACGCGATTAATTTTTTTTTTATCATTTACCAAATGAGCTCAATCGGCTTTCGTAAGATATACATTACATAAAAGTTGTACACGACAGTTTTTAAAAAGTAATAGGGGCCTAATCCCATGTCACCATCGGCACACCTTTTACAAATTTTCTAGATCCGCTAATGCGATTTGATACTTTTGAAGGATAAACAGGTCATAATTTAGTGTCTAGAAGCTTCAAAACGACCTCACGGGGCTTGTAAAACTACATGTTTGTACACCATTTCCAGGGAAGGATACCCTATAGGCCTGTTTGCTGTGAAAATAATCCCCTTGAGATGAACAATGTGACACCGAACTTGCCGTTAGATCGTATCTGGAAGCTTACGAAGTTTTCAAAGGTGCGTGTCCCCATACTCTAAAATGAATTATTGCTTCACAATTTATCCAAAACTTTTAAACCTAAAACATGTTCACTGAGGCTTGTATTCTACAACAATTTAGTATAATTGTGTATCTAAATGGATATATAAAATAAATATAAGAAAACAAATTTTTACGAAATACAATTAGATATGAAAATATAAACACATATCGTATAAATAATTTACTACTAGGTATTTCACGAAGAAGTATTGTTTATATTGTAAACAATTTTAAATTGATAATTTAATAAAGTTCAATGATAAATTTAAAATTTTAAAGTGAGCACATGGCAGTATGAATATCTAAAACGCAAACATGAAGCCTACACAACACACACATTTAAATTACAAAATAGAATTTAAAATGTTAATACAAAAAAAAACAGCCTAAAACATATAATTTACTGATGCCGTATAGATCTAGATAACATACTACATGTAAAACACAAACAACTACACTAGTATTGTGTAATTTCAAGCTCGACTCTTGATCGTGAGGTCGTGAGTTCGAGTCCAGCGAGCCGGCCTGGCTCAGTCGGTAGCGCGCTCGACTCTTGATCGTGAGGTCGTGAGTTCGAATCCCGCCGGCGACAGGTTTGGTTTCCTGTCTTTCGGATGAGACAGTAAAAACTGGAGGTCCCGTGTCACAGTAGGTGTCGGCACGTTAAAGAACCCTCACTGCTCAATGGCCGTAAGTGCCGAGCATAGGCCCAAAATTTGAAGCCCTTCACCGGCATTTGGTGACGTCTCCATATGAGTGAAATATTCTTGAGTGGGACGTTAAACAACAACAAACAAACAAACAATCGAGTCCAGCCGGCGGCAGGTTGCTTTCCTGTCCTTCGGATGAGACAGTAAAACTCGAGGTCCCGTGTCGCAGTAGGTTGCACGTTAAAGAACCCTCACTGCTCAATGGCCGTAGGTACCGAGCATAGGCCAAAATTTGAAGCCCTTCACCGGTATTTGGTGACGTCTCCATATGAGTGAAATATTCTTGAGTGGGACGTTAAACAAAAAAAAAAGAAAGGAAAAAAGGTGTAATTTCAAAAGGCTGGAGTAAAATGTAAGTAGAGCTTTGTGAAACTTTATTTAATCGTTATTCAAACTTAATTTAATTTCATTTACACCAAAATATTTGTCTTTTCTGGATTATATTCAGTGCAATACATCAACTAAAATGCATGTGACGCCTTACCGTTAATATTGTATGCGCATGCGAATCGAAAGTGAAACGTCGTTGCTATGCTTACTTTAATCTTAAGAGAAAATTAAATCTTACGATCTTTGTAAAAATAACTTAAGATTTATCTTACGATTTTATCTTAAGAATAATCTTAAGATTTTTGTGAAAAGGGCTGCAGTACTTTCACTGCAAACAGAGACCATAAATGAAGGAATAATTGAGGTTTTCCAGTTTTCAGCGATTTTTTAAAATGTTCTATGGTTTTTACTCCTTCACGCCCCCCCCCAACGCCCAGAGTGCTAACGTGTCTCATTTGTAGCATTTTTGATAAGCTTTTAGAAAAACATAACCTCCAGGGAGCGGGAACAAACACATTATTAGCCAGGGGACTACAAACTATACATGATATTTTTTAAAAGTAATATAATCTGTGTATGCACATCCACCGATGATAATATAAATGTATTCAGTTGTTTAATTAACTCACAATAGGACATTTGTGTAAATTACATGTATTAATATCATCCTACGTTTACTTATATAAATACAAAATATTGTCATGTGATTTATAATATATTATGAACGTATGATATCAATGCAGTCTTGTAACCGAAGTATAGTTACATAAAGTAGCCATATGTATATATGTGGACAGTGAGCTACTAAGACAGAAACTCTTTCCTACGTTCAGAGGCTTATTTTAAAAACTTACCCAGCTTACAAAATTCAGCGACATTGTTAACGCTTAACAGTTTTACCAGTTTAAAAACACTAGGCTTTTTATAATAAAATCTTTTTAATTATGAAGTTCTCAAGTCATTGTAAGAAGGACATTCAAGTGTAACATGAAATTCATCTTCTATGTCATTCAAGTTACAGCAGGTACATATTCTATTATTCCTATGAATGTTATTATAACGACCAGATTCAATCTTTAGATCATGTGAAGAAAGTCTAAAATGTGCAATATATTTTCTATAAATTTCAATAGGCTTGCATAAGTAAAACTGTATACAAAAATTATCAATGAGACGTTGATATAAAAACCACGGTGTGAAGACGATACTTTTGATAACAATTCCTGTTTATAAACATCATGAAAACGTTGCTTTATAATAGCAGAAGTGTTATTCCTGGAACAAACATTGTCAACATTATCCCATATATATCTCAATACTAACTTATATAATTCATCTTTAACATTTAGTACCCATTGGTCATTGATGGAAATTAATTCTGAAAGACAAGATGTCAGTGTACAATTATTTGATTTCATCAGTTATATCGTCTTGAGCATTATAACTTTGGTAGTATGTTTATAATATTTATAACCACTAAGTCGTTGCCACTGCTTGTGGATTGTTTGAGTCCCCGAGGGTATACATAAACCTAGTACCTTGTATTTCGGTACCAGCTGTTCATCTTATACTAAAGTAATATTTGGGACTGTCAACATCATTTAAATTCAAAAATGTTTTCTAAAGCTAAGATAGTCATTTTTTTACAGTGGTTACTCTTAGACGGATTTCGGCTATACTTTTAGAGATATTATTGTATAATAATGGCCTTGTATAATACCACTTTCTCTTTAGAAAATACACATAACATTAAAATTGGAGCTCAACTGATAAAGTCTAATTGACAGAAACGATATCGTCTTGAGCATTATAACTTTGGTAGTATGTTTATAATATTTCAACCAATATTTGTCTAGTATTATATAAGGGAAGTTGACCTAATACAAAATACAATAACACGTTGGGCGTACGTTTCTTCAAACCTAATATACTTTTACAAAAATGAGTAACGACAGTACCTTTATGGAAGCCCCATATCTCCGATCCATAACTTAATATATTATTAACATAACTATCAAACACTGAACATTGGGTCTCAATATTAAAATTATACTTCTTTAATTTGTTGAATACTGCAAATAGAGCTTTCCTACCTTGATCAGCAATGTTTTTGAGTCTTTAAAAATTCCCCATTGTGATTGAAAAGCATACCGAGGTAACACTTCTAACTCAATTCCATTATATGTCCAATTTTCATTATTATGTTTCTGAAAATAAGAATTTTTGTTTTATCAGTGTTTACCTCTTACTTCCACTCACTTGTATATTGTTTAAAAGCTCTAAGCATATCTTGTTAACCTTCTGTCGTGTCATCGGCATACATTAATAAAAAAAAATATTAATCAACTGCATATCTACAGATCGCCAATTTAAGGTTGCAATACTCATTTCAAAATAGTTAGCATATAAAGAAAAAAGTACTGGCGAAATTATTCCCCCTTGTAATAATCCGGAGTTAGAATTAAAGTAGTCACTACGCCAGCATTTTGCCACCTATGCCAATTTTGATTAATTTAGCAAAATAAACAAGAACGATCTATTAAAAATCTCAGATACCAAAGTATAAATTTTTAGGATGTACAGGATATAGATACAATTCTGGTAAAAAAATGGACAGACACGGACCTCTGGAAACCAAGATGTGGGATCAGGTGCCATGGAGGAACAAACATCACCTGTCGACCGGTCACACCCACCGTGAGTCCACAGTCAAGTCCAAATGAAATACGTGAGGAACGAATCCTCGTAACAATTGGTACAGACGTCTCAACAACCGCCAACGAAAAGGCAACTCAACATTTCACTTAGTGAAACAGAGTAATCGCAAACAAGACTATTAAACTGACCGTAAAATTTGCGGAACGTTGACATCAAACGCGGTTTTCGATATCCCTGTGTCAATAATTTGCCAGTAAATAGTTTATGTCTGTATATGAAATGTTCATATGTTGAACACGCCCTGGCATATCGGATTATTTGTGAAATATAAACTCCATATGCGGGTGACTGTGGGATATTACTACTTAAATATGTAAAATTTACAATGGGAAATCCGAAATCGTCGCGTTTGTCGTAAAGCTTAGTTGCCAATTTCCCGTCTATGTCTATAGTAAGTAAAATGTATAAGTATGAAGCGTGTGTGCTTGATTCTGTTGTATCTTTAATTTCTAGTTCACTGGGATATATCGCAATGACAGATGTATGAAACTTGCCATTATTAATTGACAAATTGTCAATATATTTAAAGGTCAAATTAAAGGACACCGCTAGCTTTTTTATTTATTTTTTTTGGGGGGGGATTCAGAAGTTTCTGTATGAAGTCTGCTTTGTTTGAATAAAGGAACAGGTCGGCCAATAAAGGGACACAAATGGTCCCCATAGGAATGCCGACAGTTTTTTTTAAGAACACGTCTCCGAACATTACAAATATATTGTCTATTAGAAATTCCATCATATTTTTTATATCAACTTCCGTGTATTTATGTGTAGAATCAGAGTGGTGTTGGACAAAATAAGTATCATGATAACCAGTCACTATATATTTAAATTTTCGGGTACCACCTTTAATGAAAAATCAGTTGTCTATAATGCTAAAAAGTCTTTATTTTAATTTTTTATGTGGAATTGTTGTGTCAAGAGTAGAGAAGTCGTATGTTTTGATACTATGAATTTGAGAAAAATTGTGTGCCTTCAAATTTTCTAAAAGTTGTTTAGAATTTTTAAGTATCCACATCTGATTTCCACCGCTTCCGGAATAAGCAACCGTACAGTTTTGCTAAAGTATCTCCTTAACGGCTGTCATATCTTGGTAAGGAGTAAAGATAAAGGTTTGGTAGAACATTTGCTGGACCCTGCTATGTACCTCTGCTTATATTGGGTTTTATGAAGTTTAGGTATCCAATATAATGGTAGTTCAAAATCAGTATCGTTTGTAGGTACATAAAATGAGCGTAATACGGACAAGTGATTTTGAAGGATCTCGTCCTTTGAAAGTGAGCTACGTGTGTATGAAGGATTACCAGAATTCGTATTAAACCGTAGTTCTTCTAATAAACAATTATGACACTGTGCCTTGCAAATAAAAACTATATTATCTGAGGCTTTGTCTGCTGGGATCAGTACATATTGGTCATGTAATCTATCCAGTTCAGTTACTACTTTTGGATCACTAAATACAGAGGGATAACGTGTTTTCATAGTTCCTTTAAGTTTTCGAATACGAGATTTATCAACCATCATGCAGATTTTAGCCATTCAGAAAAAGTGTCTAGTTCCACGTCTTCATGTTCGGCCCATTGTCTGGCATAATCTTCGACAGGAGTCATAACTAAACTGAAATTCTGACGCCAATTAAAGGAATGGGCTAAGCTGTATTTTGGGCTTCTTTATTGTCATTTTCAACAATAGAAACGTCGCCGGTGATGACATGCCCGAAAGGATTATATTTGAAGGGAGATGATGAATATGTGACGGTGCTGTGTAGAAGATGGTTGATGTCTAGGCACTACAAACCCCGCTTGGATGCGATACTAGGTGTATAGCTATATGAAATGCAAGGCTTGGTTTTCAATTTAAAATATTGCGGAACACAGCTTGAACTTTTTGGTGATTTAGAACAATGCCAATGTTAATGTGAGCATATTAACTTTGGTGTTATGTTTAGAATATTTAAAGCGTCTATACCTTTATTTGTAAATTAAAGTTTAAGGAAAATACGTTTCTGAACACATCGTCTGTAAACTTTTTGTGTATTCTGGGGTTAGAATCCGTGAATGGGTTCATTTTCTTGCTTCCTGAAAATGCTCATTAATTGTAAAAGGAACAGAATTAAAGTTTGCTGCGTATTCATGTTTATAATAAGGCAAAGAGGTGAAAAAGTAACATCATGTATGTTGAGTCTGTTGTATGAACGATGTCCGTGACTTCGCTTACGTTAGAATTAAAAAGTTCCATCACTGCTTTTTCACTAAAGGTGGTACCCGAAAATTTAAATATCTAGTGATTGGCTATCAGGGTACTTATTTCGTCAAACACCACTCTGATTCTACACATGAGTTCTGAAGTTGATATAAAAAAACTGGGAATTTGAAGAATATATTTGTAATGTTCGGAGGTGGTCATTCAACAAACTGTGCTTCCTGAACCAATTGTGCTCCTTTATTGGCCGCTGTTCTTTATCATAAAATTCATTCAGAAACTGCTGAATCAAAAGAAGAAAAAGTTTAGCGGTGTCCTTTAATTTGACATTTAGAATCGACGACGTTTTGTCAATTAATAATTTTTAACATATGTCAATGCGATATAAGCGAACTGAAATTAAAGATAACAGAATCAAGTACACACGCTTCATACTTAGATTTTACTTAATATCAACACAGACGGGAAATTAGAACGATACGATAAACGCGACGATTTCGGCTTTCCAATCGTAAATTTTTCCACATTTAAGTAGTAATATACACTCACCTGCATATGGAGTTTATATTTCAAAATGATCCGATATGCCAGGGCGTGCACAACATATGAAGATTTCATATACAGAGGTAAACTACTCACTGACATATTATTGACACAGGGATATCGAACCGCCGTTTATGTCAACGTTCGCAAATTTTATGGTCGGTATTAATAGTCTTGTTTGCGACTACTCTGTTTCATAAGTGAAATGTTAGTTGCCTTTTCGTTGGCGGTTGTTGAGACATCTGTACCAATTGTGACGAGGTTTACACTCCTCACGTGTTTCATTGGAATTGACTGTGGACTCACGGCGTTGTCTACGGTCGACAGGGGATGCTTACTCCTCCATGGCACCTGATCCCACCTCTTGGTTTCCAGAGGTCCGTGTTTGTCCATTTTTACCGGATTTGTATCTATGTGGACATCCTATTGATTTATACTTTGGTATCTGAGATTTTTATATTAACACCACTACATAGTGGGCTTGATAGATTGCCTACAATATTATTGATCCATGTTGCATGCCAAGCTGTTTAATCGAAATGTCTACGGAAGAGGTATTATTGGTCCAGTGTATATTTTTTTCAATTATACGCACTCTCATAGACAAAATGGAATGTTCATGGGAGTCGAAATGTCGATAGAGTATCTGATTACCCCCATTATTAACCCCAAATCGATGACCAGATACTCTTTTATTTAAGGGTCCCTTAGTTTCGCCAACATAAATCACACCACACAAGGTACACTGAGTTCCGTAAGCAACGTTAGATGATTTACAATCCAGATGATCCAAGCTTCTGGTATTGTAATGCTTATCTGTCAGAATGCTGGTGAACCACTGATCAATTATTAATATATGACATGTTTTACAATTTTTGACAGAACATTTTGAAATCGATGGTATATTATTTGAAAATGAACTTTCAAAAAATGTCATCAAGTCTTATCTGACAATTTTTATGCTGACATAAGTATCATTATGTCTGTACCAGAGTATGTTATCTTTTGACTTTACAAATGATAAGTTGGTAATGTCGCTGAGGACAACCCGAGGAGCACCAAACAATCTCTGCGAGTTTGTGCTCCCAGTAGACTCAACAGGCCACCTTTTTATACTGGGCGTTGTGTCATCCAGTATGCAATTTGGTACTTTTTTTTATTCATTAAATGTATGTACCGAGCGACAAGTATCCTCGGGGACAAAATGTCCACCAGCAGTGATACATACTCGGTGGTAAAAATAAAAAAAAATCTCAGATACCAAAGTATAAATCTTTAGAATGTCAAGGATATACATACAAATCTGGTAAAAATGGACAAACACGGACCTCTGGAAACCAAGAGATGGGATCAGGTGCCATGGAGGAGGAAGCATCCCCTGTCCAATTCTTCATACATCCATGTGGGTGTTTTAATAGTCTCCAATGTATCATTGTTTGATATATAACCATGGGTAGTTTTGTTATTATCAGTTGTTAAAGTTTTAAAGTGCTTATGAAAATCTTCTAGGGTGCTTCAAGAGTTATCTCCTCCATTGTATCCATGAACCTAAAGCAACATAGGTCGTTGAAAGATTTATTTAGACTTGTAAACGATGATGCTGGTTCTCGATTAGTTTATTTATCATGAACAGTTTGTTTTAGTTATCATGCCGTCGTTTTCGATACCTCCTTATTACCATATTATTAGATCGACAAGACTGTGATTAATTTTTAAAAATATTGGTATAGAACTTTAAACTTACGACGAAAGTTTATGTGAATAAACGTTAAACGATTTACCTCATTTTATTAACACTTTTCTGCTTTTTAGTTTAAAAATCGGCATTTTTATGAAAAATCTTATTTTTGTTGAAAATCGTACCTATTACCCGTTTATCAAACTGCTATGATAGCATATACATAAATGGTTAAAAAACAAAATGGATAGTTAATTTAAAATCTTTTAGACAGTTGGGTGCATTACATTACTGCGACATTTCCAAAAACCACATTACCGCGACATACTCATTTGAGCGACAGAATGTACTACGGTACCGCGACATTTTATTGACATTACCGCGATATTACCTCTTCCGTTAGCCAGACTAACATACCCAAGTATTGCGACACACCAAGGGGAGGTGGAAGCAGGGTTTTGTACAGGATACATTTATAAATACTTTATTATATATTTTATTATTTATCCAGACAGATAAAAACGTTGGTTGTCAGTATTACACACGTTTTAAAATCAAAGTGAAAAAGTTCACACAACTGGTAAGGCTTTGAATGCCATCCTTCTAACATATTGTAGTCTGTTTGATTCACTGTTTTCGTACTTCTCTTCGAGTTCTCTCTTCTGTTGTAGCCTACATTGTCATTTTCCTTTCTCGATCATGAATGACAACTCCTTGCCGCTCTAATTTTCAAATTCGCCTTCGTCTGCATACATCTGATTTTTTCTAAAAGTCAGATATATTTGGGTTTGAGTTGTAAAGCATCTAGCTGAATTCCTCGTCATTACATGTGAATAGTATTCATTTGGTATGTATGTGATCTAATGGTTTGTATGTCGCGGTAATGTCGACCTATTATTCGTTTTATATAGAAAACAATGTCGACCGAAAATGAACAGGTGTTGTCACGGTAATGAGTTAAATGTATTTTTACGATGTCGCGATAACGTGTTCTCCCCCAGACAGCTGTAGCTAAACCTATAGCCAAATATATCATAAAAACTTACTTACAAATAGTATCAAACACGAGCTGACTAATTTCGGGAACCATGGTAGTAAAACTATTTCTATATCATTATTTATTTACATTTGGTAATTTTGGATGTCAAAACTATATTAATTCTGCACTGTCAGATCTTAAAGAAAAAACGCATAATTACATTGCTAACACAATTATGAATCGAAGCCTTCCAATAGAAACTAGGAGGTGGACTGCGATTGACTGTGGATAAAAAATGCTTCACAGAAATATGGGAGGATTTCATTTTCTAATGTAATATGTTTTGAACGATAAAAGGAAACTATGAACCTAAATATCATATTTCTTGACCAAATGTTACGTTCTAAAAATTATTGACGACGAAAAATCACCAATGTTAAACATATTATGTATTTGAATTGAGATTATATAGGGTCATCCCTAAATAACTGGTTCAGCTTATTTTTGTAATGTATAATGAAGAGGTACCAATGAGTATTCGAAACTCCCAAGTCCATGAAGATACGATAAATTAGATATAACGGTCTGAACACGGAGAACAATTCCGAACCCCAAACGGGATGTGACAAGGTGTCCAAAAATATGTACTAATGTCCTTTGCTCTGCTTATACCCTTTCATGTTGGTCATAAGTATGTTTATACATTTTCTATTTTGTTAGTTAGTTAGATATTGTTTTACGCCACTATCAACAATATTTCAGTTATATCGTGGCGGTACTGCATCTTTTATTAATAAAATATCATGCCGAGTATAAATTATATTTACACACACACACACACAGATATATATATATATATATATATATATATATATATATATATATATATATATATATATATATATATATATATATATAAACAAAATTACATGTTATACGTTTAAAAAAACAAATACCATACGGTTTCGGTTATACTTTAAGAGTTATTATTTGACCTTGTATGATACAACTTTATGTTTAGAAAATACATATACATTTTAAACTGGGGCTCAACTGATGAAGAAGTCTAATTGGCAGAAACGACCGTCTTGAGCATTATAACTTTGGTATTATGTTGATAATATTTCAAAGTTTATTATAAAGATTTATTTCATTTAATAAAGCTAAAATGATATGGCCAGCGACATTCTCAAACAGTTTTTAAATTTGTCTCGGAATAAAAAATATCACGAATTGGTTTAAAATCAAAACAGACAATTAAAATATATTTAACAGTTAAAATGCATCAAACCGGAGCACATTCCGGTGAATCCTCTCCCAGCAGTAAATAATCGTGTGTCAATTTTGTATGACCGTGTGACCTTTTTTTCAGAATCAATGCAACCATTTGAGAACGTACACTTCAGAATTTTGTTGTGTACTACAAATTCAAATTAACAAATAAAATATATGTACATGCTATCTTTGTCCCGTTTTTAATATGTCGACAGGTGAACAGCACAACCTGACCGTTCTTCTCAAGTTCCGAGACAAAGACTCCTAATTTATTATTGAACACAAACTACGTATAATATAAAAAATATACAAAATGACAAGAAGCGTAACAATAGCCGCTAATGGCGTAACTATAACTTAATTTTGATGAAAAAACGGTTTTATAATTCTAGAACAAAGACGGATCGCCAGGTGTGTTTTTCTGACAGCTGCGATTGAAGTAAATAATAAGAACCCATTAAGAAACAGAATAGAATACAAAGTAAACAATTAGAAAATAATAGATCAATGGACATGATATATGATCAGAGCAGATTTTGTCTGTCACATTTGTATGACCAATTCGAAGTCGAGGTAATATTACTTCGTCTTTTTTTATCAAAAGCTTGGACTGAAGGTGTAAAATTAATATTTTAATTAATCCTATGTAACTTATTTATCTGCATATCCCAGTGATTTTTAGAAATATTATTTACATATTTAGAAATGGTTGATTTTATATCACAGTAAGGAATTTCTGAATCTGATATTTTCTCTATTTTGTAAATGCCAACCAAAGAAAAATGAACTGAATCTTGAAGATGAGCTGGTTTATCTCCCGCCTTTCACGACGTATTATTCAAGACAAATCTGAAAATAGATTATTCATTACATTTTGTTACTGAAATATAAATAAATTGAATGAATTTGTTATTTTTAATTGTTATTTTTCACAGTGTGTGAAGTAATATTCCATGCAAAATCAATATAATCTGTGTTATTTTCATTCGGCCAATCAAATTGCTTTTTCAAATTTTGGGACTATATTTTCTTATTTTATTTGAGAATTTATTTTAACTAAAATTGTAATGAATAGAACATTTGCCAATTTTTGCTGAATAATACACTTTCTTAAATAATTTGCAAATACCCTCGTCGATGGTATGAAAGGCCGCTTGGGTCACAAACGGGATTAGTTTATGCGATGACCATTTTCACGTTAAAATCACTTTTAACGCTATAAAACATACCTTTTGCATGCGAGTAGTGACTTTTAACGTGAAAGACGTTTTGGCATGCAAAACCCATTTCGTTCGTGCACGTAAGTCATTATCAAACACTTGATTGCAAGTTTGTATTGTGACCGAGAGGAAACAGCCAATCGGAACTTTTCTTACAACATAAAGAGAACAATCAGAAATGAGAAGTGAAATTTGTATTTACAAAATTTAAAGGAAATAAAAGAAATCTTTAGATTTTTTCTGATAATCTAGATACATATGCTGGTAATATCTGCACATGTAAGATGTAAAATGTCAACAATGTTTAGTAACTAAAAACGTGAAAAATAACGGTGTGTTTCGATCTCGGAGATGACATTTCCCGACCTGAATAAAATGTTATGTCCAATTCAGTCACCGAAATTTACCAAACGAACCAATATTTTTAATCGAACTTAAAATAAATAAATAGACTATGTCCGTATTTACAGCACAAGCTTTTATTGTAATGAAAATGCATCACGATATCTGGCGCCATTTCATTACTGATTAAACGAAACGAGGCATCTGATTGGTAAATTTCATCACGTAAGTTCATATCGTATTTTTCCTTTCTAACGCGTTAAAAACCTGTTTTGCGTGCAAAAATTTAAAAATCAACACTAACGCGTTAAAATATTCTTTTTCACGTTAAAAATCACTATTTGCATACAAAAAGTATGTTTTAACGCGTTAAAAGTGAATTTTAACGTGAATGTGGTCATCGCGTAAGGACATCCCGTTTGTGACCCAGACGGCCTCTCATACCGATGGTGTGATCCATAGACTTCAACCTTCTTAATTAACACCTGGGTACAGATATTTTAAAGACACCTGTCAACTCGTAAACATCGCAACTCATACACAGTTTAACGGAAATGTCGCCATTCAGTGCTTGAAATGACATTAACATAGTTTCTGTGGAAATGAATCGGATAAGAAATGGATTTGCATACAGTTTAGTCGGGGTATCCAAATAATCTTGTGCAAATAAAGCGGGTAGTATATATCAGCGATCATTATATACATTTTGTATAAAACTTGAAAAGACAAAGAAAGACCAGCAGACGATTTCTTTCTCAAATCTAATTCCAGTAACACAAGCGTTTAATTAACTAGACTCCTAATTTTATTGAGTTAGCACGCAACAAACTTAAATTTGTACATTTATATGTAAAGAATGTGAAATGACATAAAAGCTTTAATCAAAATATAGTAACATCAGAGAAGAAACGAAGAGAAATTCAACGGTTTTGCGAATACGACTAAAAATTTTTAGTAAATCACACTGATGAATGAACGTCTGCGAACGTAGTAAATAAAAGTACATGTAATTCAGTTTCCCGCATGTTTGCCAGTCAAATCGCCGCTAGGCTTAGTTATATGTGTTATATCAGCGATATATGGAAAATTGGCAATTGTAAAGTTACATTATTATAACACATTGATATTTTTTACAATTAAATGCCAATGCATCCCTTGCATTTTCTAAATTATAATTCATAAAACCCTTCTTTTGTATTTTATCGTGGATAGATTGCGTGTATTTCTGTAATTTATTCAAAGTCCAACAATATATTCAAACAATTTAACTTAGAGTAGAGGAAATGATACCTTTAATATAAATTTTCTCGGCAGCATTTACCATACTCGTGTTTCTCTAAACTTGCCCACAATTCAACACCAGAAATCACATTGGTATCTATATTTCTAACATGAAGGTACACAAGTTTTTTCTCATTTTCAAAAAGGGCCTCCGTAGCCCTGTGGTTAGAGCATCGCGCTTTGAACCATGAAGTCTCTCACTTCTGGTCAGCGTAAGTTTAAATAACTTTTCATTAAGCTGTGAACACTGCATACAGGGACTGGATGAAGTCACGTGCATTATCGGTGTTTATTGATTACAAATTAGTATTACCATTATTAGAAATTGCTGATTGGATCGAGTTATATATAGTGTGACTGTATCAATAAGTTACCGTGTAAGTATGAGCCGTCATTTCGCTAATTGAAATCAATTGTAAGATTACCTTACGGTCAATAAAGCGCGTTGACGCTTTATGGAATCTTCAGTTGGATAAATCTGTACACCACAGACACAGTCCATCGGCTCGCAGGTGATAGCTCGGAAAATGAAATAGAGAAAATTGTAAAGTAGTTTGATTTTTTTTCGCTCACGGAAAAGTAAATTTCTAAACCAGAATGAATAACACCAGTGATGTACAGGTAGATGGTATACCTGATTATCCACCTCTGGGACATTATATAAATGGATGTATATTGTTTACTACGATGTCACTTGGAACACTATTAAATGGCACAGGTTTACTCACGTTCATTAAAAACAAACAATTACAGTCGCCTACAAACATTTTCATTATATCCCTTTTACTTGGTGACTTTTGCATGGCTGCCTTCGGAACACCCATGGCAATGGTGTCCAGTTTCAATAAATACTGGTACTTTGGAACACTTGGCTGCAGCATTGAAGGATTCCTTGTCTATTTCTTTGGTATGGCAAATTTATATTCACTGTGTGGCATTTCAATGGACAGATACGTTGTTATAGCAAAACCATTGCAAGCTTCGAAGATAACTCACAGAGTTGCCTTGTTGTCTGTTCTCAATTGCTGGTTTTGGGGATTCTTTTGGGCATTTGTGCCTTTTCTTGGATGGAGCTACTATCACCTGGAAGCCGCTCATACATCTTGCAGTGTTGTGTGGGAATCCGATGACCCTGTCGTTGTCAGTTACAACATGACTATTTTCGTGTTTTGCTTCATACTTCCTATTTTCCTTATGTTCTTTTCTTACTACCACGTGTTTATGACGGTAAGTAAGGATTTTTCTACATTTGTTTGTCTAGCGTGCTAAGCTTTTGCCCTAAATAACCAGATTTACTCAATACTCAACCCTAACCTTTTTTTTTGGGGGGGGGGGTTAAGATAAAACCACCCAGATTTTATGCTGCATGGATATTTTTGTATATTTCTAACATACATTGTAAATAATGATGCAATGTATTGCTCATTTGCAGAAGTCTTTAAAATATCAAAAGTATTGAGTTCATACTCAATTCCGAGAACTAAATTTCAAGGTATTTTTATTTCTTATTGGAAAATCATAAATTTAACCAAATGTTTTTCAAATGATAAAAATGTATTTCATGCAGTCACACTGACATTGTATAATTAACTATATTAGTATAGTGGATTGATAAAATAAAAAGTTGAGTAAAATTGATGGCATCGTGTTCTGATGAATTCAGAGTTAATACCAAATTGTAAAAGACATGGGCCCGAAGTCACCAAATTTACTCAATCTCAACTTTTATTTAATTATTTTGACTATAAAATCGTTTGTAAAATATTTGGGATTGAATAATTAGGAAGCATATTATTATTATTTTTTTATCATTCACATATAAATTTTTGCCTCATAATTAGGATTTTCCTGTAAAAATGAATAGATGTGTTGAGTACGGTACTCAAATAATATTTTAATATTTCTGAAGTTTTCTTCAAATGAGCAATGATTTTGATCATTAGTTATAATTGTATGCCATCAATATGCAAACATGTCCAGTTACAGAATAAATTTTGCGTGTTTTTACCTTAAAATCATGAAAAAATAACTGAGTTTGAGTACTGAGTAAATTTGGTGACTTCGGTCCATGATGATATAAATGAAAAGATTGTTGAAACTGTATTACATTTCTATTTATATGCATATTCCTTTTTGTGTTTGTCCATTTTAACCAGATTTGTACCTATATCCTGGACATCCTAAAGATTTATACTTTGGTATATGAGATTTTTTTTTTTACATTTTTAGAATCTGTAAAATCTCGACACATTATCATAATCAAGTAAGTAAATTAGCAATCCCTAAGAGTTCAAGGCCCGAAGTCACCAAATTTTCTCACTACTCAAGCTCAAGTAGCTTTCATAATTTTAAGGCAAAAACACAAATTTATTCTGTAACTAGACATGTTTGTATATTGACGGTATACAATTGTCAATAATGGTGAAAGATATTGCCCATTTTAAGGATACTTCAGAAATATAGAAAAATGAGTACGAACTCATCGGTTTTAATCATTTTTACAGGAAAATCATTCGGGTGGTGCAAAAATTCATATGTGATGATGTATAATAATAATGGGTTTCCTTTTCAAGTAAATTCGGAAGCTTTACAAACGTCTTACATAGTCGTAAGAGTGAAATAAATCTTGAGATTGATTTTTTGGTAAATCTGTTGACTTCGGGTCCAGATGTTTGAAATTCGAATCCTGCACGTTTTCAATATTAGCATTATATGTGACACCGAGAAGGTCATTTGTCGTTTACAACGAGTGTTAGTTGATTATTATGTTTATCTAACTCGAGTTAGTTCATTTTAAAATTTAAAAAGACGCGTCTTTTCAAATTTTGAAAATGAACTAACGAGAGTTAGATAAACACGATAATCAACTTACATGAGTTGTTGAATCTGTTTCTACTATAATATAAAACATCTCAGATACCAAAGTATAAATATTTCGGATGTCCAGGACACAGATACAAATCCGGCAAAAATGGACAAACACTGACCTCTGGAAACCAAGAGGTGGAATCAGTTGCCATGTAGGAGCAAGCATCCCCCTGTCGACCGGTCACACCCGCCGTGAGTCCACAGTCAATTCCAAATGAAATACGTGAGGAACGAATCCTCGTCACAACTGGTACAGACATCTCAACAACCGCCAACGAAAACAGCAACTCAACATTTCACCCACTGAAAAAGAGTAATTGCAAACAAGACTATTATACCGACCGTAAAATTTGAAAACTTGCGTAGTATTATCATGTTTCCACTTTTTGATTTACCAGAACTTTTACCAAAAAGTGGAAACATGATAATCTTATCATGTTTCCGCTTTTTGGTAAAACTTCTGGTAAATCAAAAAGTGGAAACATGATAGAATGGAGCATTAGCCATCACGTCTAAACACCATCGGGCTCGGACTTTCATAATTGCGTCAAACCTGTACCTCCCTTTAATCACAATTTCTGCAGATTACATCAGTATGTAGACCTATAACCGACAATGTAAGAGACTTCAATAACGGACCCCTTTCCCTCCAATTACTTAAATCGCCAGCAACTGGCTTGATGCAACTTCATGTACAAACATTTTCATTACAGTAGTTGTGCTGGCTCAACCATATGAGTCAAAGTTCACGTTCCCCTATTTCGACGAATGAAAATACTCGGAGTATGATAACCACGTCAGGTTAACAAGAAAACTTTAAACAACTGTTTCCGTTGATTTTTCATGGTTTAACCAAACGTGTTACGGTAGAAAGTACCTTTAACCACGGATCTACTCATATGTTACCAGCTTTTTTCCTGTAGTTATGTATCCGGGACATCCTAAAGGTTTATACTTTGGTATTTGCGATTTTTCTATAACTTTTTAAAGCAAATAAAATTATATAGAAAGTTTTTTTTATATAAAATGAGAATTGAAGCTGACACAGTTTATCTGTAATTATAAAAGTTGGATGAAAGAGTTGTTTCGTTTTTGTTAAATGCATTCTGGAATAGAGAGTATGTTGTTTACAAATGTCTACAACCTACCTAAATATTATCAAGATAATACCAAAGTTAAAGTTTTGAAAAAGGCCGGAACAAATGCTCAAGACGATCTTACTTTTAATAAAATATAAAATATTTTGTAACAGTATCATTTATTTATTTGAAATATCTAATCATTATCTAAGTGATTTGATACAATTATTACACTATTGCATTATTTTATTTGATATGAAAATTTATGGAGTACAAAAATAATATCGATTGAAGCTGAAGGCCGAAGTTGATATTGGGTTTTTTTTTTCTGTACTCCATAAATTCTCATATTGAACCAAAAAGTAGTGCAAAAATCATTTTATTACATTTCAATTTAAAAACCATCGACACTGGAAGAGCTATTATGGCAAGTTCTATCGACCCCTCTGGTTTGTCTTACTCTGTCTCCATATTGTTTACAGTCGGAGAAGTCGGCGCTAAATGAAAATCGGCTAAAACAGTTTCGTGACGTCAGAAAAATGAAAATGCTGAACAAAAACAAAAGTGTAATAAACCAGTTAGAGTATGGAGTCGTCTAGCAAATCAAGAAATACTGTCTCGTAGTGGCAGGTGTCACGTAAAGAAACACACCACCGATTATAAATAAAAAGTTATTCGTTCACAGAAATTCTAAATAATGGATTCACCATATGAATACTTTACCGGATAAATATCATACATTGCAGTACATGTATGTAAAGAGTTATGTTCAACTCATCAAGTAATGAAGTCCCCAAAATAAAGTTGTTTCAGCCATTCCTTCGAATTGATCATTTTCCAGGGAAGACATCATGGTAATTGTAGTGTTTATTACTATTTCTTATTCCAAATGGTTTCTAAGTTTCTCAGAGAAAGTTAGTCAGATTTTAAACGCTCAAAGATAAGCAATGATGGGACATAGATTTTAAAATTGTTTTCGTTTTTCTTTTTTGTCGTATCTACAACTGGTCCAGGATAATGGGCCGATTCCTTGTGTCTTAAAATGCAATTTTGTCCTACAGTTCCATAAAAGTTTTCGTGAGTAGAGTCGTGAAAAGTTCATGAGTGATAGATGAACAGTCGTAAATGTGTGTTACAGATTTCATTTTTGTCAACTTACTTCAGACATTGCTATTGCTTCAAAATGTCAGAGTAAAATTCAATATCAAGGTCGAAATATATCCATAAGTAAACAAAGTAGAAAATCCTAGTTCCTAAACACAGACCTAGTTTCAGGGCCAATGATGTCAAGGTCACGGATCCTTTGTAGAATGATGACAAACCATTTCCCTTAGGCATATATTTGCTTGTGCCCCACATATCATATCAATAAGCTTTCCTCTGAATTGTCGCACTAATCCGTTCACAACTAATCCAGTTATTGAGTAGACACTACTGCTCAAACAGCCATTATCTTGTAGAATCCCAGCAGGTTATCTTGGTTATCCGAGCTTAGAAACCAATGTCAACGACCCAAAATGTAAGCAATTATGGCCCTTTGTGGCCAATGACAGGCGTATAATGCACCGCTTTGCAGAAAACTTGCGCATTAGCTGTGTTCACAAAAATATATGTTTTAATTTGTATCTTCTTTTACTACTTGTACTTGATGTACAATATCAAATAAGAGCTATACACGGGCATAGATAATCTTGTATTCAAATACATTTTGTGAAAATAAGGTCAGATCAAGTGTGGTATTCATATACAAAGAGTAATTAAGGTGGAATTAAGTGCAAAAAGTTTCTCGAGCGATTTTCACAAAATATAGTGGAATTTAAGACTTTGTACGACTGTGTTTATCTCTTTTTTGTTATTGTATATCAATATAAGTAGCAAAAAAGGAAACAAAAAAGTTTGAAAAACATAGCTAATGCCCTTTAAAATGGTACCCGGACATTAAAACATCTACATGTAGTAATTGACTATCATGATACTTATTTCGTCTACTACCACTCCGATTCAATACATAAAAACGCAGAAGTTGATATGAATATTATAAACATAATACCAAAGTTATAATGCTCAAGACGATCGTTTCTGTCAATTAGACTTCATCAGTTCAGCTCCAGTTTTAAATAAATTTTCTAAAAAGAAAGTGGTATCAGACAAGGCCAAACAATAAATCCAAACGTACATGTAAAGCCAAAATCCGTCTAAGAGTAACCACTGTAAAAAGATGACTATCTTAGTTATAGAAGAATTTAGAATTTTAAATGGTTCAATCAGTACCACATATTACTTTAGTATAAGATTATCAGCTGGTACCGAAATACCAGGTACTAGGTTTATGTATACCCCGGGACTCAAACGGTCCACTAGCAGTGGCAACGACCTTGTGGTTATAAATATTATAAACGTAATACCAAAGTAATAATGCTCAAGACGATCGTTTCTGTCAATTAGACTTCATCAGTTCAGCTCCAGTTTTAAATAAATTTTCTAAAAAGAAAGTGGTATCAGACAAGGCCAAACAATAAATCTAAACATATAGCCAAAATCCGTCTAAGAGTAACCACTGTAAAAAGAAGACTATCTAATTTATAATTTTACATGGTGCAATCAGTGCCAAATATTACTTTAGTATAAGATTATCAGCTGGTACCGAAATATCAGGTACTAGGTTATGTATACCCTCGGGGACTCAAACGGTCCACTTAGCAGTGGCAACGACCTAGTGGTTAAAAATATTATAAACATAATACCAAAGTTATTCAAGACGATCGTTTCTGTCAATTAGACTTCATCAGTTGAGCTCCAATTTTAAATATATTTTCTAAAAAAGAAGGTGGTATCAGACAAGGCAAAACAATGTAACTAAATGTATAGCAAAAATCCGTCTAAGAGTAACCACTGTGAAAAGATGACTATCTTAGTTATAGAAGAATTTAGAATTTTAAATGGTGCAATCAGTGCCAAATATTACTTAAGTATAAGATTTTCAGCTGGTACCGAAATACCAGATACTAGGTTTATGTATAAAAAGATGCTGGAATTTCTAATAGACAATATATATGTAGTGTTTGGAGACCGAGTCTTTCAGCAATCGGTCAGCATTTCGATGGAAACCAACTGTGCCTCTTTATTGGCCGACAATTTCCTTCTGAATCAAAGGACGAAAAAGCTAGCTGTAGGCTCTTATTTATTAATAACTATTTTCCTACGTATGTCAATGCAATATAATCCAACGAACGATGTTAATTGCACCATAGAATAGGGGAGTTTGGAGTTATCGGATTGCCTGTTATTATTTTAGGTTTGACGTGCTGGTATCACGTGACTGTTATTTTTGGCTAACCATCGCTAGTTCCGCTTTAAGTTGTTTCCATAGATTACCAAAGCAACTACACGATTTCATAAAACAAATTAAAATGTCACAAGATTCCACGTTTGGTAAATTGTTCAGATGTTAACACTAATTGGGGTGGGGGTTTTTTTACATAAAAGGATTAGTGACAATCATCCAATCTTCAGATATACATTTAACTGATCTTTTGGCGTATTCATGTCTTCGTTATCGTTATGCAGGTCAAGAACTTCTAAATCAAGCTCCGTTGCTAGTTGACACAAGCAAAACAACTAATGTTTGCGATTAAGTCTGCAAGATAAACCTTTTTCTTTCAGAAAAAGGTACCCAATCTGGCACAATCCACGCGCTGAAATTGTTTTCATATACATATTATTTCGTGATCAACGCAAAGACATAAACCGGAAATCGCTATGCTTAACCTATTTGAAGCGGTGCACGAAAAATTCGGATCCAAAACGGATTAAGTAAAAGCCCGAAACTCCCCTATAAAGCATACATAATTCCTATTTAGACTTTTTATTATACACACAGATCCCTCTATCGCCTGTATACGCTGTTTATATATTGCAGAGAAACCGATATACCAGGACATCTTCAACATATGAAATCATATACATAGGAAAACTACTTACTGATAAGTGTTGTCACAAGGAATCGCGATTATTGCCAACATCTTACGGTCGTTATAAGTACCTAGTTTGCAGTTGCAATGTTTCACGGAATGAAATGTTTAGTTATTTCATTTAAATTTGAATTTAGACTCACAGCGGATTTGACTGGTCAATTGTTTTTTAATTTCACAGGAGGCGGGATACTCAAAAACGGGATCACATACCCAGACTGTATAGTGTCTAGTATAAACTGACTTGAACTGATTTTCCCCAAAAAGACACATTAGCAGCTAAACGGCCTTTTACCCCCTTTACAGGTGAACAATTGAACTTGCTGAAGATAAACTTCAGTTGAGGCATCAGGGTAGCTGTTAGGTTTTGCGCTGGTCGCGGAAAGGTGACAGGAAGACCTCCAGTGTCCGAATTGACGACATCTATGGCATATAACGTAGTGAGACGCCTCCCTACGTCTGGAGCCTTGAAAGGGCTTTTTCTATAAGGGTGGACACGCCTTTTTTCACACATGGACCGAATTGCCCTATTTTAAGCCTGTCTGTACGGAAGCGTATTAGGGCCACCTCAATGTTTTTTTATTTCTCGTTTTGCCAACTTTAAAGTTGGCTTTTCCAACATTTTTCTTGGAATTTCCAACTTTTTTCTTGGAATTTCCAACTTTTTGTCTCGTTTTGCCAACTTTAAAGTTGGCTTTTCCAACCTTTTTTCTCGTTTTTCCAACTTTAAAGTTGGCTTTTCCAACTTTTTTCTTGGAATTTCCAACTTTTTGTCTCGTTTTGCCAACTTTAAAGTTGGCTTTTCCAACCTTTTTTCTCGTTTTTCCAACTTTTTTCTTGGAATTTTCAACTTTTTGTCTCGTTTTGCCGACTTTAAAGTTGGCTTTTCCAACATTTTTTCTCGTTTTGCCAACTTTAAAGTTGGCTTTTCCAACTTTATTCTTGGCTTACCCAACTTTATACCAGTTAAATCTTATGTATTCCTATCAAAAACAATATGTATCTGTACGCATTAAAGATACAATGGAGCATTAAGCTTATGTCTGCTGAATTTCTTTCTTTTTCAGAGTTTATTAGAATTTCTTTCTTTTTCAGAGTTTATTAGTTTGACAATGGAATATTTTTGAAGAATAAAAATGTCACAATTTAGTGTCTGCAAGTCTAAAATAACATTTAATAAAAAGATTCCCTAACATTTATTTCATATGCATTATGTTTGCTCAGATAATCTTCTTTTGAGATATATAATCAATGTGAAATGTTAGCAGTTGGAGGCTTAATTTCATTTCTGGGTGCTGATAAAACCATTAAAAGATACGTGTTAATTAATCTAATGCACAGTAACCGAGTTTTGAGTTAGTATATATTTATGTTTATCCTTTGAACATATCTAGATCTGCCACTACGTTATACTACAATCTTGATCATAAAGGCAAAATATAGTGAAAAAAAAAACTGTCCTTAAAAAGATTAAAAATAAATATTCTGTCTTGTGACGTACTGAAAATAAATAATCTGAGTTGACAAAATTTGCAATGCTGTCCCGTCCCAAAAAAGTCGCCCCCTGAAGTTATATAAGGCTTTAAGCAATATAAAATTTAAGAATCATATCGAAAAGAAACTTAAAATGCATCCATTTAATAAACTACGGTTCTAAATAATTCTTTATGTTCCAAATGTTTAATTTATTTGTATCAATGCTACATTTCACTAAATATATGCACAATGTCTGGTAATATGAATCACTACCATAGCCTCTCAGGGTAGTTTCGATGTAGATGTATCATCATTTTCCTTTTAACTCCACCATTATAGCGAAGAATCGCCTGATTGCTGATCAGTAATTGTACCATTTCGTGATATTTTACACGGTATCTTAAAATTGAAAACTACGTTATAGATGTTAAATTTATTCAATACATACTGTCCGAGTGCCTCTTTACAAATGTAGGCCATATTTATATTAATCTTGACAAGTCCAGAAAAAAAGTTGGAAAAGCCAAGAAAAAAGTTGGAAATTCCAAGAAAAAAGTTGGAAAAGCCAACTTTAAAGTTGGCAAAACGAGAAAAAAAAGTTGGAAATTCCAAGAAAAAAGTTGGAAAAGCTAACTTAAAAGTTGGAAAAGCCAACTTTAAAGTTGGCAAAACGAGACAAAAAAGTTGGAAATTCCAAGAAAAAAGTTGGAAAAGCCAACTTAAAAGTTAGCAAAACGAGAGAAAAAAGTTGGGAAAGTCAAGAAAAAAGTTGGAAATTCTAAGAAAAAAAGTTGGAAAAGCCAACTTTAAAGTTGGCAAAACAAGACAAAAAGTTGGAAATTCCAAGAAAAAAGTCGGTAAAGCCAACTTTGAAGTTGGCAAAACGAGAAATAAAAAACTTAAGGTGGCCCTAATATGCTTCCGTATGTCTGAGCCACTTTAGAGGCCAAATCATCACTCTGGTATTCTCTAATGGTAGACCACCCAGCTGGGAATTTGGCAGCTATTCTAATTAGTTTATTACATTTCTTGGGTTTGATTAACAAACCAGACACAATGCTAGTGGAGACACTGACTCCATCAGAAATACGTTTCTGTAATTTCAGAATACCAGATATAATGTCTGAATAAAAGTTAAACTGAATTTTGTCGCCTTCACTTTTAAATTTTACATCGACTTCTTCCTTCAGCTTTTTGGCTTTTTTACCGGAACAAATTTCAGTTTTGAAGGACGAAAGCTTAGTTTCCAAGTAAGATTTGAACAGATTAAATGTGTCAACAATATCAGAACGTTCTGTAAAAAACTGTTAAAAATTTTGAGAAATTCTAACCAATATCCACGTCAATTTGTTCAATATCAGCTTAAGACATATCAAAGAAGTCAAAGCGAGTCACACTGCACTGTGTGATAACTAATTATCTACACCCAAATAAAAGTATCATAAGTGAGCATAAAATACATGCTTTTCTTAAAGATAACCCCTAGATAACCAATCAAATTAATTCTTGATGCAATAACAACAACATTAACATGTGTTGCTGTACCTATCATAAATACATATATTAGCGTTTGAACATAGACTTAGGTCTATAGTTTGTTTAGTTTAGAATTTAAACGGTATGACCCATTCGAATATTACTTCAGTACAAAATAATCAGCTATACCAAAATACCAGGTTCTTGGTTTATGTATACGCTCGGGGACTCAAACGGTCCAACAGCAGTGGCAAAGACCACGTGATTGTAAATAATATTAAGATTAAACAAAACCAAAGCTATAGTTTGCAAAAACGGACCAATGCAAATATTCAAGACGATTGTAGGCTAAAATGAGGATCAGAAGATAATATACGAATCTATATTATACGAATAGTCAACAACGGAAATTATTCCATTTTTGTTTTTGGTCTGCATTTTCATTTGCCCAGAGACGGTCACCTGCTCTCACTTCACCTCACCTCACGTATCAGAATTGATAGGGTATAGATAAAAACAAAGTAGTCGCAAACAAGGCCATTTGACACAGCGGCTAAGAAAAGGGTCCTGAAGAAAATTTTAGGGAAAATAGTGATTTTAATGTTTTCAAACGCTTGAACATATAAACTGGACTTAAATAATATAATATCACGATGATCGCAGGCATGAGCAGCTCTTTCTGTTTCTTGGGTGAAAAATCCACAAAATAAATGGAAAATAAAACTAGATTTCCTTCTTTTCTTCCAGTTCAATGGCTGTGTTGTAAAGACCCTTTTCTCAGTCACTGGCTCATTTAACACCGACCGTACAATTTGCGGAACGTTGACATCGAACGCGGTTTTCGATATGCCTGTGTCAATAATGTGTCAGTGAGTAGTTTACCTCTGTATATGAAATCTTCATACCTTAAATTGGGATATTTTGGCCATTGTTTTATTTTGGCCAATTTGGCCACCCTATTAAAATGACCAAAATTAAACCGTCCAACCGACCGCAAAATCAAATTCAATTATTACGTTTTTTAAACCAGTTATAAGTGATTTATTACTGCATATAGCCATAACCAGCATTTAAAAAAGAACTGCGGAATAAAGAATGAATAATGTGTGCTAAAAAACAAATGGTTCAGCTTCAAAATATCGGTGGAAATATCAATTTTTTAGCCCTGATTAGACGCAATTTGAAAGTAAACCAAATTCAAACAACATAAATGGCTATGATTTAACTGACCAGAAAATAACCCTTCATTTTATGACTAAAGTGGCAAAATTTTAGCGACGCCAAAATATCCCAATTTACGGCATGTTGAACACGCCCTGGCATATCGGATCATTTATGAAATATGAACGCCAAATGCAGGTGATTGTGGGGTATTACTACTTAAATGTAGAAAACTTACGATGGGAAAGCCAAAATCGTCGCATTCGTAGTATAGCCTAATTGTTAATTTCCCGTCTGTGTCTATAGTAAGTAAAATGAAGCGTTTATACATGATTTTGTTGTATCTTTAATTTCTAGTTCGTTGGGATATATCGCACTGATATATGTATGGAAATTGTCATAATTAACTGACAAAGCGTTGTCGATATATCTAAATGTCAAATTAAAGGTCACCACTTGCTTTTTCTTCTTTTGATTCAGCATTATCTGAATGAAGTCTGCTTCTTATGAATAAAGGAACAGGTCAGCCAATAAAGGGACACAATTGGTTCCTATAGGAATGCCGACAATTTGACTTTTAATATCAAATTCAGTGTATTTTTGCCCAAAAGCGTTCTGAATCTACACGTTGTAGAGTCAGAGCGGTGTTGGACAAAATAGGTATCATGATAACCAATGACTAGATAATTAAATTTTCGGATACCACCTTTAGTGAAAAACAGTTGTCTATGATGCTAAAAATTCTTTCTTTTATTTTTTCGTGTAGAATTGTTGTGTAAAGAGTAGAAAAGTCGTATTTTTGATACTGTGAATTTGAGTAAAAATATGTGCCTTCAAATGTTCTTAAAGTTGTTCAGAATGTTTAAATACCCACATCTGATTCACACCGCTTCTGGAATAAGCTACTTTACAATATTACTGAAGTTTCTCCTTAACGGCTGTCAGTATTTTGGTAAGGAGTGAAGATAAAGGTTTGGTAGCAAATTTACTGGATCTTACCTCTGCTTATACGGGGTTTTGTGAAGTTAAGGTATCCAATATAAATATGGTAGCTCAAAACCAGTGTCGGGTATAGGTACATCAAAAGAGCGTAATACGGAGACATGAATTTGAAGAATCTCGTTCTTTGAAAGTGTATGTAGCTTACCAGAATTCGTATTAAACCCAAGTTCTTCTAATAAACAATTCTAGTACTGTGCCTTACAAATAAAAACTATTATTTAAGGCTTTGTCTGCTGGGGCCAGCACATTTTGGTTATGTAATCCTTCCAGCTCGGTTACCACTTCTGGGCCACTAAATACAGAGGGATAACGTGTTTTCATAGTTCCTATAAGTTTTCAAATACGAGGTTTTACCAACCATCGTATAGTTTTCAACCATTCCGACAAAAAGTCTGGTTCCACGTCTTCATATTTGGCCCATCGTCTGCATAATCCTCGACAGAATTCGTAACTTAACCGAAATTCTGCCGCCAATTGAAGGAACGGGCTTGGACCTCTTAAAATAAGATTTTTGAGGTTTTCATTTTCAACAATAGAAACGTCACCGGTGATGACATGCCCGATTGGATTATAATTATGAAGGAGATGATGAACATGTGACGGTGTTTTGTAGAAGATTGTTAATGTCAAGGCACTGTAAAACCCGTTTAGTAAGTGTATAGCTACATATGTATATGAAATGCAAGGCGAGGTCTTCAATTTAAGTTATGGTAGAACAAATGACTGAACTTTTTTGTGATTTAGAACATTGCCAATGTTTAACCCTTTCACCTTGAAAATCAAGATGGTATGATCTTTTCTATTGTTAAGACCAGTCTATTATGGCCTGTAGTGTTGAAAGGGTTTAAGCGTCTATACCTTTATTTGTAAATTTAAGTTCAAGGAAACGACTTTTCTGTTCAGAACAGTTATCGTTTGTTACGCTTGAACAGTCTGTGATAAGCAATGTCCATTATAACGGAATCATTGCGTATTCCGTGTAGGTGTTCATTCTTGCTTTCAGAAAAATTTCATTAAGAAGTGTAAACTGAATTGCTGCGAATGTGATAAAGACCCATTTTTTTAACATAAGGTAAAAGTGATAAAAAAGTGAAATCATGTACGTTAGGTCTGTTGTATGAACGATGTCTACGACTTCGCTTACGTTAGAATTAAAAAGTTCCATCACATTGACATTCCTACGATGTGGACTTGATAAATTGCCAACACTTTGAATGTTGTCATTACATCCATAAGTGTATGCAGTGCCAATCTGTCATCACACTGACACACTTACGCAATATATTTCACCCAGCTTCGTACACATCAAGGGAGTTCCCTGGAGCTTGCAATCGCATAATTAGTTCTGACACCATCCAACATCGTCTGCGGACCGAGAACGCCGTATCGTGGACCAATATTGATATTTCGTTTGAGACTGGTCATACCGCTGACAACTACACACAGTATAACGTAATTTGGTGCCAAATACCATGCCACTGGCTACTGATTTTTAGGTCACCTGGGCCAAAGGCTAATGGTGACCTATTGCAATCGTCTTTTGTCTGTCGTCGTCCGTCGTTAACATTTACACATTTTCGACTCCTTTTCACGAACCAGTAAGCCAATCTTAACCAAACTTGGCATATAGCATTCCCATGTGAAACCGCATAACGTTTGCAAATGAAAAGGGGCTAGGACTCATAGGGGCTAGTCCTAGCGGCTCCACAAGAGGCTAAAAAGGACCAAAAGTTGGTACATCCTTTCTATAAACGAGCCACTAGGGGGCACTTCAACAACGCAGGGTACAATTGTATATTACATTTTTAAATAACTCAAAACTGATCAACTTTTTTATACAAACATTTCTGAGAAAGTTCTTAGGGATTATCATTTTGACAAAATTTCAAGGTTATGGGGTCAAAGGTCAAGGTCACAGGCACCTAAGTAACTGAAAATATGAAATTTTGGGTCAAATTTTCGACATTTTTTACTACTTCTCCGGCACCATTGAGCCAATTTGAACCAAACTTGACAGGAAGTATGACCATGTAAAGCCGCATAAAGTTTGCGGATTCAAAAGGCCAGGGGCTAGGACCAAACATGGCTCCCATGGCTAAATATAGAACGAATGAGTCAGCAGATATTTTTGATTTAGTACATGTATCTCAGGAGTCGGCCTGGCTCAGTCGGTAGCGCGCTCGACTCTTGGTCGTGAGTTTGAGTCCAGCCGGCAGCAGGTTGGTTTTCTGTCCTTCGATGAGACAGTAAAAACCGAGGTTCCGTGTCACAGTAGGTGTTGGCACGTTAAAGATCCCTCACTGCTCAATGGCCATAAGTGCCGAGCATAGGCCAAAATTTAAAGCACTTCACCGGCATTTGCTGATGTCTCCATATGAGTGAAATATTCTTGAGTGGGACGTTAAACAACAATAAACAAACAAACAAATAAACATGTATCTCCAAAATGATTAAAGCTAGAAAAGAAGCGTAACATTAAAATGAGCGGCTTGCAAAAATCGATCAATATTTTATTTTGGTGAAAATTATCAGATCGACCCTTATGTGAGTTATTTCCCCTTTTTGTAGATTTTTTATGTTTTTGGACTTTATTTTACTTTATCTTGAAAACTATAATAGATAAAGTAAAGTGAAACAAGCAAAAATGTTCAGTATGCAGAGATCTACAAAAAAGTCAATAGGGTCAAAATTGACGGATTGACCCTTATGGGAGTTATTTCCCCCTTTTTAGTCGATTTCTTATGTTTGGACAGTTTTGTCCTTTTTTCTTGAAAAGTATAAAATAGAGAAAGTGAAAGAAGCAAAAATGTTCAATACGCAAAGATCTACAAAAAGTCAACAGGGCTGAAATTGCCTGGTCGACCCTTATGGGAGTTATTTCCCCCTTTTTAGTCGATTTCATATGTTTCGACAGTTTTGTCCTTTTTTCTTGAAAAGTATAAAATAGAGAAAGTGAAAGAAGCAGAAATGTTCAATACGCAAAGATCTACAAAAAGTCAACAGGGCTGAAATTGCCTGGTCGACCCTTATGGGAGTTATCTCCCCGTTTAAGTAGATTTATCTTGTTTTGGGAGTTTTGTCCTATTATCTTGAAAAGTACAATAGATAGAGAGAAAGTGAAAGAAGCAAAAATGTTCAGCACGCAAAGATCTACAAATAAGTTAATAGTGCCAAAATTGTCAGGTCAATGCTTATGGAAGTTATCTCCCATTTAAGTGGATTTTTCATGTATTGGCCAGTTTTATTCTGTTATTTTAAAAAGTATAATAGATAGAGAGAAAGTGAAAAAAGCAAAAATATTCAGCACGCAAAGATCCACAAAGAAGTCAACAGAGCTGAATTGTCAGGTCAACCCTTATAGTTATTTCACCTTTTTAAAGGATTTCTCATGTTTTGATCTTTTATCTGGAAAAGTATAATAGATAAAGAGAAAGTGAAAGAAGCAAAAATGTTCAGTACACAAAGGTCTACAAAAAGCCATATTGAACAAAAAATTGCCGGGTCGACCCTTATGGGAGATATTTCCCCTTTTTAAAGGATTTCTCATGTTTTAGACAGTTTTGTCCTTTTATCTGGAAAAGTATAATAGATAAAGAGAAAGTGAAAGAAACAAAAATGTTCAGTACACAAAGATCTACAAAAAAGTCATAGGGACAAAATTGCCGGGTCGACCCTTATGGGAGATATTGCCTCTTTTAAAAGGATTCCTCATGTTTTGAATAGTTTTGTCCTAAGTAGATTTTTCATGTTTTTGGGTGTTTTTGACATTATCTTGAAAAGAAAACAGTCAATAGGGCCAAAATTGTCAGGTCACCCCTTATGGGAGTTATTTCCCCTTTAAAGTAGATTTTTCATGTTTTGGGGTGTTTTTGACATTATCATGAAAAGTATAATCGCTAGAATCAAAGTGAAAGAAGCAAAAATTTTCAGCAGGCAAAGATCTACAAAAAGTTAAGAGGCCCGAAATTGTCAGGTCGCACCTTATTGGAGTTATTTCCCCTGTGTCAAATTTGAGACATTTTTGAATTCTTCTCAAGAAACAGAAGGTCATTTTTAACCAAACTATGCATGTATCATCTCCATGTGAAGCCGCATAAAGTTTGTGAATGAAAAGGGATAGGATACATAGGGGCGTCGAAAGGACCAAAACTTGGTACATATTTAAAACTATATTCTTCTCATGAACAAATGATCATATGATTTTCAAATTTTGTATATATGGTTATAGTCGGTATCTACAATGTTTGCGAATGAAAAGAAAATCTATCGATAAACACTCCACTAGAGGGCGCTTGAATAAAATAGAGAACAGTTGTATACAAATGTCTTAATAACTCAAAACTGATGGACTTTTGTATACAAAGATATACGAGAAAGTTGTTAGGAATTACCTAAGGGTCATTTTGACAAAATTTCAAGGTCATGGGGTCAAAAGGTCAAGGTCACAGACACCTAAGTAAACAGAAAGTATAATTTTTTTTACTTCTTCTCAAAAACCAGTGGACTAATTTTAACCAAACTTGACTCAAAATTTTTCTCAGGTGACTGTTAAGGCCTATCGGGTCTCTTGTTGTTATCTTTAATTAATAGGCACCAACTTTAATAAAACTATTAGTTTTCCCATTGCTGATATTTACAGTAGCAAAATCAGAATGTTGAATTATTTTCGCGTTTCTTTTGCTTTTGAGTATACATTGTCATTTTGGTTTTTGAGAGAACACGGATATGCAATGTTTCTTGCTAGACCTTTACGTAGTGCTGCATATATTACAATAAAAAAAATACCGGTGATGAAACGTGTTTCATTCTCGAGTGCAGGACCAGCCAACCAATCTGTACTTGGCATATCACACATTAGAGAATATTATTTCTGTTTTTATATTTTTTATTCTCAGGTGTAAGGCAAAAATTTCAATTTTATTTAAGGTCATACATGATCTTTTAGTGTTTGCAATTCTAATAGAAAATTTAACTCCAAGGAACTATTCAACGGTTATCTACAAAGCTTTTTTCAATAGATTACATTTTTCTGAAGAAAAAAACCTTTCCATTTATTTAAAATATCTGATGGCTTTTCAAGCTGTTTTGCTTAATTACCTAAGATATAAAACAAAATACGTTACAACGAAAGCACAGCGAAGATATATTCACACCCTTCCGCCAATATCAGATGACATGATTCGATATATGATTCTCATAAGACTTCCCATCAGACACACCTATTTATCTTAAATTGAAAGTGATCCTTATTTAGTGTTATATTGGTTAGTATATCGTAACAGAAAAAGCTTCTCCATGTCGATATCATAATCACCGCAATAGGCACGGTATGTTAAAGTAAATATGGCTGTGAACATGAATTATTCGCAAGACACATATGGCAATCTGTTACTTATTTCAACTGGAAAGAATGACATTATTAAACAGCCGGATTTTCCAGCAGTGGGTCATTATACAATTGCGACTTTACTAGGCTTATGCGGAATACTTGGTGTTGTGGAGAATGTTACCGTTTTCATCATTTTTGCTAAAAATGAAATTCTACAAACTCCAACAAATATGTTTATACTGTCACTGGCGGCAGCGGATTTCCTAATGTGTGTTTTGTCGTTTCCGTTTGTAGTTTCGTCGAGTTTTGCAACGCGCTGGATGTTTGGGCGAAGTGGATGTATTTTCGAAGGTTTTGTGGTCTATTTTCTAGGAGCGACATCTTTTTACACGTTATGTGCCATTTCAATCGACAGATATTACATAATCGTGAAACCGATCCTATCTCGTAGAATAACTCATAAAGTTGCTTTGAAATACGTTCTCTTATGTTGGTGCCTGGGATTTTTATGGTCAATTATGCCTCTTTTAGGATGGAGTTCCTATGACTTTGAAGGGGCTCATACATCGTGTTCTATAAACTGGACAAGTAAAACCGTAAACAACATCACATTTATTGTTACAATTTTCTTTGCTAATTTTCTTGTTCCCCTGGGAATCATCTCTACTATATACTTATAACGGTAAGAATTTTTAAGTTGTTAATCATAATTTTAATGCATCGATGGACATTCTGAAATCTTGTATTCATCTTCGGACAATGAAGTACATCTCCCTGCAATACCAATAATGCGATAGGACATGTTCATATTGATAACACGTTTCAATACTGCAATTATCTTATCTACGACCAATATGGTGCTGATAAATGAGAAAGCAATTTCCATGAATTTGGTTATAAATTAATTGTGATTCTTTCTAGATTCCTTCAAAAACCTTTGAAAAGTCGGTTTATCTATTAAGATGTATCCGAGATATATATATATATATATATACGAAAATATTCCTTGCTCAATATCCGGTAGAATATATAAAAAAGGTTATAAACAAAAATCTCGATCTCTCTAAAAGCATATGACAATTAAAGGTGAAAGTGTTAATACAAATCTAAAGCTGTAGTGTTTGTTTAGCTATACATTTGTATATACATGCGTGTATGCGCTCGTGTGTGTTTGAATATATTTATTGATTCATGCCCCGTGATGAGTTTCTGGGGCTTCTGAACATGTCGGAATGAAAATGTGATTTTTGTAGATAATTATATAAAATGGTCTCCATCCCTCATTTGTGAAATACTTTTGCAAAATTCTTAAAATTACCAAAGACACAGTTTCTATGATAACCACTTTTTCAACAGACTACATAGGTAATGCCGAAATTATCTTTGTCCGGGAGTTTAAAAATATAGAATGACCTTTGCTGCTTTGAAAAGCGCTTGACATACGAAATGAGAATCACGAGTATTACACCTGAGACTTAAAATGAAGTCCCATGGCACGTAAAATAGCATATATTGTATGGGCGCCAGTCCATAGCAAAGGTCCAAAAGTTGTGGCATCTCACTTAAATATGATGACATCTTTCTTTTCATTTTCACATTTAAATATCCAATTAATGTAAATCCATTTGGATACGTTTTCTCAATATGAATTCATTGCCCCCATCAGCCCGAAAGTCTTTCATTGGGCCACAATAGCACTGTTAACAGTAATAAAGCATGTTTGACTATATACAAACACAATCGACAAACCATAATACAGAGATGGGATCAGGTGCCATGAAGACTAAGTATCACCAATCACACTAGCAGTAAGTTCGTAGTCAATTCCATGGTGATAGCAAACAATGTCATTTTATTTGCTCTAAATTTGCGACAGCCTTTGTGATTTCAATCAACAACAGTCTTTATATTCCTGAAAAATATACTCGATACTCAAATCCCCTGCATTGATATCTATAAGTGATAAAAAGTGAATAGCAATATCATAAGAACATTTGTCAGGTTCAAAAGCAAATTAATATTTTTTTTTTAGATTAGTCGGACTATTAACTATTTATTAATGGCGTTTTTAGTTGAAATCCACGCAGTTAAAAAATACCGTGTTTTGATCTTTCTTTGTTTATTGTTGTCTAACGCCACTTTCAACGGTATTTCTGTTATATTGTGGCGATTTAATCATTGTAATTGACGCTAATTAAAGCTTCGTGAAGTGTGCGTCTTAGATGACAGTTGTGTTTTATCTGACAAATGATTTGTTTTTGTTGGGAATGCGATTTAGAATTACAATTTCGGACTTCTATCACAGCACTTTATTTATTTATGTCTATTTGAAGTATGATGGCATCTTTACAGTAACGTTGTTATCAATTCTTTAGTATTTTTTTCGCAAACATATAACTTAGGTTTTAGGTTTATATTTAAAGGAATCATCTATTATAATACTAATTACATTATATCAATATTCTTCAACATATTTATTTCAATATGACTTGCAGATCAAGACCATTTCCAGGAACTCTGTTTGGGACATGAACAGTAGGGTAGCACGACGAAATCTTCGGGTAGAAAAGAAAATGGCGAGAACAATATTCATGATGATAGGTTTGTAATATTATTATTATACATCTAATGTGTATCTTTACTTCTGATTAGTCAAAATCGTATCACGTGATTTAAAACCCTGAAAAAAATTATGTCACCCTCTCGTGCGCAGAAATTGATGCGTGTACGGTTCGTTTTTTTTCTAGAGGGCTATGTAGTAATTATGTGTAATCTCTATCACATATGAGTTAAGAAACGGACATTTGCTCGATGCAGACTAGACTGGGGAGAAATAACAGCCAAAATTTAATGATTTGACAGAATTGATACATCGTTGTCAAATATATGTGCTGGAGTCGGCCTTGATGGAGGCTTAAGATTAAAAGACAACGCAAAGAATGACAAAACATATCGATAGTGTTGAGTATCGAAGTCACGGTGTTACAATGGTTATGAACTTTATATGAATAATTGTATAATGTAACTTTATATGAATAATTGTATAATATCTTAAAAGCAATATTAGCTGTCGTAGACGGCATTTTTTCATAACTGTAAAATTAACTCTTAACCTAAATAATACAATAGAAATTAATTCTGATCTCGAAATTACCTACATTTATTTGATTTTAAAAGACTCTTAAACATAGTTTTCCAGGCACGAAATAAATACTGTACTGCAATAAAATTTCTCTGACGTAATCGTAAGGTGCAAGTGACCTCTAGGCCAAACACTCGAATGACCTATACCATGAATGTTCAGACGAAGCAATGTCGGAAATCGTGGTCATCTTTATTCAAATACAGTAAAACTTGCTTTAGCGACCACCTGTCTATAAAGGCCACATGCTCACAAAGACCGTTTTTTGCTGTCCCCAATAGTACCATTTGTGTACAAATCAACCTCTATATAAAGACCACCTCCCTATAAAGACAAGTTTTCTTGTGTCTCTAAGGAGGTCGTTATATACAAGTTTCACTGTATAAAATATATTTCTGGATTATGAATTAAATACAGTTAAAGTTAATCTGCAAATGAAGGTACAAATTAACAGGTTACCTTTGTCAAGTTCATTCTAATAATACGCATGTATTCTAACCACTGGGTGATCTCTTTCTGATGTATACGAGATAAAATACTGAATGAAATGTGCTTGTTAAATAACCGTTGATGATATTTCATATCATTACTTTATCTTCCTGTGTGTGTGGAGCCAGTCTGCCTCAGTCGGTAGCGCGCTCGATTCTTGATCGTGAATTCGAGTCCAGTCGTCGGCAAGTCGGATTCCTGTCCTCCATAGAGACAGAAAAATCCGAGGTCCCGTGTCACAGTTGGTGTCGGCACGTTAAGAACCCTCATTGCTCAATGACTGTTCCCAGCATAGGCCAAACTTTGAAGCCCTACGCTGGTATTTGGTGACGTATGAGTGAAAGATTTTTGAGTGGGATGTTAAACAACAAAACAAAACCCTCTCTCTGTGATATTTTCACATATTGTTTGATCTTATTATCCATTTATACAAGCGAATTTGGAAACCCTTGAAATATATATACGTAGTAAGTGTGTTGAGTTTGATTTTTTTTCCAGGAATGTACCTTGTAGCGTGGTCACCATATGCCATTGTTTCATTCTGGGCCGCATTTGGAGATGCCAAATCAATCCCGATGTTGGTAACAACTGTACCACCCATTCTGGCAAAATCGTCAAGCATTTTTAACCCACTGATATATGTTGCGACAAATAAACAATTCAGAATGGCATTCTATGGCATGATTCCCTGTGACGGTTTTAAAGAATCACTGATAAAACGAGAAGAAGCTAAAGATGAAGAAGAATCTGACGATGACGGCAATGAGACTAAGAACGACAAAAAAACGCAGGCATCACAAAAGATTACAATGGTCGCACCAGCTCCAGACCCAAAGGAAGTGGAGGAAGTAACTCAAATTGAACAACTGCCACCTTCTCCAACCGCCGAGGGTGCAACAGGAGGAAATTCGATGGCATAGTAATATCATATCCGTTTCATCTTAGCCGAAATGCATATGATTAACTTTCTTTACTGCATATGAATCTGTCAGTTACATATGTTTTTCCTTTACGAGTGCTAAAAAGTACGTACTGTTAAATCAAATACCCATTAAGATGGGCATTAATGTTTTAGTCATTTGTAGTTTCGTCAAGTGATAAGGTTTACCATATACAAGTTATGCTTAGAACATCGACTTAACGAAGTAATACTTTTTACATAAAGTAGAAACTAAAGACTTGTCATTTCACTTAATTCTTTACAGACATGCACAGTATAAAGATAAGTGTACATAATTGAAAATGTCTTTTGACATTTTACTATGCGCTTTTGTTTACACATTCTAATATGTACTACAGTGTGAAGGCCTGATGTTTTACATATATGTATATACCAAGTGACGTACACAAAATCGTCCAAAGTTAGATATACATATACCTATGTTATCCATGATATTCTCGGTGCCATTTCATTATTTGTCTTGTGATGCGGGCCATATTTTTACAATATAATATACCGTATTCGACCCATTAAGCGCCCAGGGCGCTACAAAAACAGGAAGAGGAGGATGGGCGCTTAATGGAAAAAATTATTAGTCAAATGGACGTAAACCATTTTAATTTTATAAGGTACAGTGTTAAACTTGTTGTAGTTATTACCAAGGACACTTATCAACATAATTCTGTTGCTTGGGGGCTACAGATAAACTGCTACTTACGCTTTTTCAGGTCCACATCTCGATCTTATGTAAAAAAAAAAAAAAAAAGGGGGAGGGGCGCTTATAGCGACATGGGCGCTTAATGGGTCGAATACGATATTAGTTTTTACTTATGTGAAAGAACGTGTAATTGTCGGTGTGATTTTATTATTTATTGTATTATTTGGACCAGAAAGCTTCGATATTAAAGAATATAATGGGTGAACAGACTCGCAATTTTTGTTGATGTACTATAATCTATAATGTGAGGATTATATATATATATATATGACATATTAATATATGCCAACTACACGTATATAACTTTGAAATTTTTTATATATAAACTAGACCTAAATCTGATATTTTACTGGAAACTTTAGTCAAATGACCTAAATACAATTTAATAGAAAGTGTCACAACCGGAAGTCATTGACATAATTTTTGTTACATTCAGATGGATTTCGGTCGGTTGAATTTCAATGAGTCAAATGTGTCTATGGTTTGAACTGTTGACAAACTCCTGAACAATTTCGTCATTTAAATCTACTTATAAAATTACAATTTATAATTCGAAATGTAAGGAGTCGAATTTCGTATTGTGACTATTAATTTTGAGGCCCTTTTCTTAAAAAAAAATCGAATATCCCTACATAGAATTGTACAAAACTTTCCTTTGGCAACTTTTCATATTACCTGTTTTAGCCGTATACAGATGCAGGTGTTTACATAAACACTCATCTATTTAATTAACGAAGTTTAACTTCTTGGTTGCACTAATTATATCCATATGTTATTTTGAAGCACTAAAACAACCCCTATTGAACCGCTGAAAGTATAAACCATATGGTTATCTGTTACTATTGATATATCGAAGTCCTGATGTTTCGAACTTTTCTTGATGTTCCCTTGAACTTTGTGCATGTATTGCTGTACTATGATGTACCTTAATATATCAGCTGTGAAAGATAAAGACGTTTAGACATGCTCATAATTTTCAACTTTGTATTCCATATTGACCTATTAAGAGCAATATATTGCACATGTTCTCAAAGCTTCCAGCAAATTCTAGATAAAATCGCATTCTAACTGGAATAGCTGTGAAAGATAAGTACCGCTAAAGACACCAGAACACGTTTTAAGAAAAGAAATGGGGCCGAGTGGTTAGAGCATTGGGCTTTAAAACATGAAGTCTCTCACTGCCTGTCAGCGCAGGTTCGAGTCCCGCTGGAACCTAAGCTGATTTTTATGAGAAAGTTTGCCAGTTTACTTGCGGAAGGCAGGTGGTCTCTTCCAGGGTACATTGTAACCGGGTTCTCTACTCCACCATTAAAAACTGGCCGCCACTATATAACTGAAAAGTTATACTGGCGTAAAACAATATTCAAAAGTTCAAAAGAACAGAAATATTTTATTACATGATTAAAATTAATCGTAAATACATTATACTTAAACATATTAATAGCTTACAACTTTGTATTCCATATAGATCAATACAGAACATTAATATTGTGCACATGTATTCAGCCATTGGTATTGACGATTATAGAAGATTTGACGATGTTCTGAGATGAACTGATTGCTTTTGTTTGTAAACAACCTATACTCATGTATAAATAATTATCCTTGATCGCTAGTATCGATTCATTGTTGTCACATACAGTTGTTACGAAGAATATACAGACAAACTCCTGTACAGACTACAAACATTAGTCATACAAACTTATCTCCTGAAAATCTCATCATTCACGTGTACTATAGAACCCAAGGGACAGGATCTAAGAATTCCTGAATTTGGGAAATCTTTGCAAAAAATTCCTTGATGTCCTTTGCTCTGATATTACTAGTTTTATTGGTGTATATTCCCAATGTCACATTAAAAACCTTATAAATAATCATTTTGAGGAGACTGTTTTGTGATCATGGACAAAGGACTGGTCGGCTAGAACACATGTTTTACTTAATCTAACTACGAAAGCTTTTTATTTGGAGATTACAGTAACTATACGTACCAGTAGATTGTTAAAGTTTATATGGATTTGCCGTCATATATATACATGTATATATATATTATATGTTATGTTATGTTTATGTTATTTCTGTAACCTGTACCCAAGGGACCAGAAAATATTGACCTTTATGTACAGGTGACCCTTATTCACAGGTTCAGTTTAGTTTAAGTATACAGTCAAGGGACTTGAAAAAACTGGCCCTTATAAACAGGTAATCCTTATATAGAGGAGGCCGCTATTCGGAATTCTACTCATCGCTATCGAAACATTCATTTTTGTGATTGTAGATGGCCAAGTGGTTAGGACATCGTACATGAGAGCCAGGCGATTGGTGAGAGTCCGAACCCCAGTCGGGTCATGGTGACTTGGTAGGTACCTTGTTATTTCTGTATTTGTGCTTTATATATAGAGATAGAGAGATAGACTGATAGATAGATATCTAGAGAGATAGAGAGAGAGATTTTCAAAAGTGTGACAGTTTCTATCATTATTCATCATTCCAGCGATATGTTGACAATTTTGAATTATATTATAAAGTATAAACGCTGACTATTGATATAGTCTAAGTCAAATTAAACCATCAATTTCAAAGTACTTTTGTAAAGCAATCAATCATCAAAGTAAAGATATTTTTAATGATATAAGTTCAAAACAAAAAGTATATCCTGTACATTAGATAGTCTAATTTGTTTGTTAATCTATAAAAATAGTTTTTGTACAAAAATCTCTATGCTAGCATTACCACAGAAATATATTGGATTATGTGAGTGTTCATTATGTTGTACTAATGAACAACTTTCAATGACTTCCTTTGTTGTTGTTGTTGTTGTTGTTTTTCATCCTACAAATGATGTATGATAAATACCCAGAAAACACGCCTTTCGAGCAATGATTGATCTCCTTAAAGGAATGAATAATTGTGAATATTTCAAACAGAAAAGGATTTATTTCAATTGTTATGTACATGGAACAATTACTCGGACTTCACAGAACACTATGTTAAAATTAAAAGGTTAGACTCAAAATTTCATCTAATTAGCAAATTTCAATAGCCATAAAAATGTCTTATCCGATTCTTAATTATAATAGTGTCATTTGCTAACCTTTAAATTAAGAAAAATCATTTTAAAAGTTAGCAAATGACAATAGCAAGAACTAATATACGTCATTCATGATTAATACACTCTAAGATACAACCAGTATTTAAGTCTCCATCATTTGGAGAGTCATCTTTTAATCAGTCAATAGGTTTAATTATATCATTCCTTATTCTCAGCACAAAATCTATCAGTGCATATGCATTGTCATTTGTGTACCATATTATGAAATCATTTACTTCCCAATGGGTTGTTATGCTGACTTAAGAAATAAAGAAAATTGTATTCAAGGCAAGTGAATTCTAATTGCGACCGATTTTAATATAGGTAACAGTTTCAGAAAACGATTGCTTGTTTTAATTGATTATTTAGAGATAGACAGAAAATGTACATGGACCGTGGTCCTGTTTTGGCTATTTTAACTCAATGACCCCTGAAGTCTCATTTGGTCTCAACCATTTCAAAGAATGGTAAAGTCCACTATCATAAATCAGGGGTGTGTGGTTTGAAATAAAAGTTTTACAATAATTTTGTGTAATTTTAACCTGCTTACCCTTGAAAAGGCAAATAAATCATTCTATTTATTGACTTGGGCGAGTCTAAATGTGGCCACAGGGGTTGATGCATTATTGCTTTTACTTACTACTTTTCAGAAAGGTTTATTTTGTTAATCAAAGTAATGATAATTTGTAGTCATGTAATATTTTGGCTCTGGTCATTTTAACACGGATTTTTTTTATATCTTATATATGATTATGTATGTAAATGTTGGCACATGCTTGTTGAATTAAAATATAAATCACGATGGACATGTTGGTCTTATTTTGTCGGATATAGATATCGCAATATGCCCCGATTCTGGATTTTGTTGTCAATAGACTGTTGTTAATATTAACCGCCTCTCGTATATAAATCACGCATACTCCTAGATAACAATTATATATTTGTCACCATTCTATATTACATTGAATCGGTAGACTGTTTTTAAAAGTATGCATATACGATAAGCGTGCCTTTATTCAAATATTATGTAAATTATGCTGGATACAATATGAATTGGAAATGGATATACATTTGAAGATTTACCTGATCCAACGTTTACGAGTAGTCATAGATGATGAGACGTTCAGTTAATGAAACCTTAAAATTAACGAAATGTGGACTTAAACGCAAAATTTGTGATAGCAACATATCAGATAATGCAGTAAAATCCATATCCATATGACAAAGTTAATAAAGCATAAGACACTAACATTACATTGGCAAGAGTAATCATTCCTACCAGTATCGAAGAAAACGTTTGCTCCGTGAAGATGGAAATTACCTCAATGTGAGTAGAAACATCCATTTAATAATCAATAGGTTATTTTAAAGGGGCATTAGCTATGTTTTTTTTTTTTTTTTTTTCATTTTTTGTCCTTTTTTACTACTAAGATTGATACAATAATAAAAAAGAGATATACACAGACATGAAAATCCTTAAATCCCTATATATTTTTTGAAAATTGCTTGAGAGACCTAG
Organism: Atrina japonica; assembly: GCA_030159075.1. NCBI lineage: Eukaryota > Metazoa > Mollusca > Bivalvia > Pterioida > Pinnidae > Atrina > Atrina japonica. The sequence continues at coordinate 113,929 of BROG01000543.1, forward strand.
GTTTGCTACTGTTTCATTGCAATTGATTAACTTAACCTTACTGTTTGTATATAAATATCGCATTGAACCCTACCTTATTTTTACAAAATATATAGGAGTTTAAGATTTTTTTTCCTGTGTATAGCTCTTAAGTACAAAAAGTAGAAAAAAAATCAAAATAATAATGTCCCTTTAATTGGACAATAGTTTGCCTCTTTGTATGACGTAATTGTACGTTAAACGTATTGGGTCGCCTACTTAAAGCCACATTCCGGGGAGTAATGTTCATAAATAAACTTTTCTGTAATGCGTTTTCGCATGAACTTTCGTCATATTTTCAAAGTCCTATTCCAACTAATCAGTTAATTGATCGTGGGAAACACTCGACACATCGATCTATTTATAAACTCTTAATATTATATGATAGTGCCACGTAATGGAAAACAAGTCTGGTTGAAAATCAAAACAAACTCTTCACATGGCGAGTTCCGACAGCAACGTATCGGTAAGTAAAAATGTATCTTTACTGACTGAATTATGCACAGCTTACTTCTCAATGAGTTAAAAATTGATATACAGGCTATAAGAATCAAGTGTTTCGATGCAATTAAGCGACTGTTGAAGCAAAAATTATATTATTTATCAAAATGTGGATGACCACGTGACGCACTTACCAGTGATCGAGTTCGATGGTTGCCAATTTCTTGTCAGATTTCAAATTCAGCTCCGACCTTAGAATTCTCCATCTGTTGTGTTCTGTCCCAAGTGTAATCGTTTTATGCTCCTTCGCATATTGCTGTTTCCTGCACTTTTTCTGTGTCACTTTAGGTTTTTCTCACAACAATTTTAGGTGTTTTTGTTTTGTTCGCCATATTGCTGCTGAATCGCTGGTCACGTGTCGGCGGTCACGTTGTGGCACCCTTCAATAACTTGGGCGAAATTTGCATGTCTCTACACTAAAGTAAATTTGAAAAATCCCTACGGAATTCCCCCTAATAACTCCATTGATTTATCGATTTTTTATTTTTTTTTTCATTTTCCTCGGTTAGGAGTGGTTTTCCAAAAAAAATATTAAGAATTATAATAACGTTTAGAAAATTACAACAACGTCCATGGAATGTGTTCAAGTGATATTCTACTTAAATATCTAAAGTTGACGATCGGAAAGCTGGAAACATCTCTTTTGCCGTGTAGTTTAGTCATTTGTCCTCAAGAATGAAGCACATGTGTTTAGTGCATAATTCTGAGTTATCTTTAATTTCAAGTTTACTGAAATATATCGTATTTACAAAAGAATGAAAATTGTCATCATAAATTGCCTAAACATCGTCTCTATATTTAGTCAATGGCGAATACCTTTTTCTTCTTCTGATTCAGAAGCTTTCGTATAAAGTATGGTTCACAGCAATAAAGGAATGTGATAGTTAATAAAGAGACAGAGTTGGTGCCCAATGGAATGCCAACGGTTCTCTGAACGTCATGGTCTAGAAATTACAGCCTCAATTCTTATATCCACTTCTGTACGTGTAGTTATATTTGCGACAGTTACTTCTATGAGAATGAAAACCGATTTGATATTATAAGAATCTAAGATACCATAGTACAAATTTGTACATATACAAATCTAGTGAACATTGACGAGGCCAAATGCATAGCAGAAAAACCATATACTTCGGTTTTCGAATAATTTTGAATTTTAATACCAAATTTAGTTTACACTCCCGGAATAAGTATATGTACAATAATGTAGACGTGTTTCTTTACTATTGTACGTTTCTCGGTATTGAGAGCTGGTAATGGTTTGGCGGAATATTTCCGTGTTCTTGTAGTTAATTCCTTTTTGTATGGGTTTTATAATATTATGTATCCAATACATATTTTGCATATTTTAGGTACATCAAAACAGTGTGCACTAATTTCGTGCTTCCATAAGTATCCTAGTCATTGTTAAAGTTTAAATCATATTGTCAAAGTGTACCTACCTACACATATACATACATACATACATACATACATACATACATGCGTATAGTTCCCATAAATCTATATGCACGCATTCACACACACACACACACACACACACACACACACACACACATACACACACATACACACACACATATATATATATATATATATATATATATATATATATATATATATATATATATATATATATATATATATATATATATATATATATATATATATAAGATTCTTACTCCTCCATGGTACTTGATCTCACCTCTAGATTTCCAAACCATTATAATTATACAAATCTTGTGAACATTTGACAAACAGCGAACTCTTGAAATACAGAGGTGGGATCAGGTGTTATGGCGGATTAATCATCCTTTGTTTACCCGTCACACCTGCCGCGGGTCCAAAGTCAAATTCAAATGAAATGAGTGAGAAATGAGTCCTCGAGCTCGTCACAACTAGTACAGACAATCCAACAACCGCCATCGATTAGTTAACTCAAAATTTCATTTAGTGAAACATAGTTACTGCTAATATGGTCATTATACTGACCGTAAAATTTGCGCAAAAATGACATTAACTATCACATTACCTGAGGATATACTTGATTCCATATTGTTTTCCTTTTAGCTACCAAATTGCTGTATCCGCGTCACTATCTTGATTCCAATTTATGTTCTTTATTTTACTGCAATTTTATCATTTTACTACCATGAGCAGTTATTTGCATGTAAATTGATTTTCTGTACAATTATTAATAAAACATCCTTGGTAGATTCACTTGATTTTGAAAAGATATATTTTCAAAAGAAGATATAGTCGCCTTTTATTTCAATTTTTCGAACGCGTGGGTAAAAGCAAACAAGCAAAATATTTCAAACATGAGAACTTCATTTTATCAGGCAGACGTTCTGATCGCACTATGATTAAACGATGCTTTCTATTTAACCTTGTAAAATGTCCCAGCGGTGTGGAATTGATAATTCCCTACACTCCGAATAGTTCATTGCAAAGATGTTCACAATTGTCTAAGTACAGATTTCCCCTGTTGTCCACAAATGGGGGCTCAATGTAGGATCATTGGCATATATTGTTAAAGTCTTGTGTCTCATAATGCGAGGAACGCAAAAGAGCCCTGCCTGATATTACCAATAACACAGGTCAAAATGTGTAGAACTTCACAATTATTTGGCGGCGTCTCCATATAAGTGAAAAATGTTTCGCAGGTGGTAAAAAAACAACACGCATTACATCCTATATACCGGTTCTTGTTCAAAATATAATTCCATTATGCAGAGACAAACTACTTATTGATAAGATGACACGTTTCGAAAAATGTACGGTCGGTATAATGACCTCGTTTGCATTTGCATGCACTTTGCTTCACTTACTGAAATGTTATGACACATATTTCACAGAAGTTATTGTTTCGTTTATCGTGACGGGGATTTATTCCCTAACTTTTAACTCGACTGAGGACTCACGGATATGACCGATCGACAGGGATAAAATACACTGACCAAGAGAATACGGCTGTAAAGTGTTGTGGAATTGAAAATACGGATATGACTGGTCTACACGGGATGCCTACTCCTTATGGCACCTTATCCCATCTCTGGATCTTTTGCGGGTCCTTGTTTGTCCATCATCAGAATAATTACGGTCTCTTGACCACCAGTCGGTTAATACTCTGGTAGTTACGCTTTTTTATATCAAAATATTTTGTATGAGTGATATGCTCATTTCTTACTGTTCGCTTCGCCTGGACGAGTTTAAAATTTATGTAATAAAGCGTAACATTAAAATCACACTGAGAAGAGTAATCCTCTCTACTTGTCACCATACATAAAAAAGAGCATCCAGTGAGGAATAAAACGTTTTACCCGTGCATCTTGTCATAACCGAAAAGTGAATGGAATCATCCGTATGATAATCAAAAGGTTATTCCGCCCCACCATCTTATGTGAAACGGACAATGACATATATAGATATTATTTTTCAGTGAAACGACTTTATATATCATATTCCGCAAATTTTACTAATAATAGAATAGTCATGTTTGCGACTATTCTGTTTCACTAAGTGAAATAATGAGTTACCTCTTCAATGGCGGTTGTTAAAACGTCTGTATCAATTACGACGAGGATTCGTTCCTGAAGTATTTCATTTTGAATTGACTGTAGATTCACGGAGGGTGTGACCGGTCGACAGGGGATGTTTACTCCTCCATGGCACCTGATCCCACCTCTTGATTTCAAGAGATCCGTGTTTGTCCATTTTTTACCAGATTTGTACCTACATCCTAGTGATTTATACCTTGGCATCTGAAACTTTTTTTATTCATATTTCAGTATTCAAATCTGAGAAAGTAACGTAAGGTGTTTCTCATAGTAAATTAGGACTGGGCTTCATTTATTATTGATAACTTTTACCAACACAGTCAGAAGACCCGTCGTGGCTCCGCCGTCGAGTGCTTGAATCGCAACCGAAGGGTCTCGGGTTTGGGCCTCGGCGGATGCGGCTGGCTTTTCCTGTCCATCAGATGAGACCGAAGTCCCGTGTCACAGTAGGTGTCGGCACGTTAAAGAACCCTCACTGCTCAATGGCCGTAAGTGCCGAGCATAGCCTTCACCGACATTTGGTGACGTCTCCATATGAGTGAAAGGTTCTTGAGTGGGTTGTTAAACAACAATACAACAAAAAGCCAATACAGTCAGAGTGTGTCTTAACAGTGTAATAAAACCAAGAGTATTCCATAATCAATTTGTCGCAAAAATGGCGATAAAAAAAGTTGTTTGAGCGTAAAACACAAGAAAACGGAAAGTGTAAATCAGAATTACTATCCACTTAAGATAAATCAACTGTAAATAAAGGATAATATTCATCATTAAAACCAAGAATTCTTGTACATTTCTGCCCATCAGATGACACTGAACACCTTTCTAAAATACTTGCATTTATAGCGTGTCGGAACCAGTCTCGCAAACGTGTGAATTCTGGAAATACTGCGTGTCACAATAGTTGTAAAATTATTATTATCAGCATGAAGGTAGTAATTCTCAGTATCGTTTTCATAGTTGTTACTGATGACCTTACCGCGGATTAATTTTCCCATACCTACATGTTTTGATATTTGTTATATAAATGGAAATTTTAAGAATGCTAATGTAAAATTATCTCATATTTTGAAACACTGTCTACTTGAATCGAGAAAACATATCAAAAGGCTTGTCATCGGAGCTAGTTCATCCTGTTGTGTATACACAAAACATTTATGTCAACCAGAAGCCAACGAAGACAAACTAAAGACATCTAGATTTCACAAATCACAACGATTCGGTATTGATAATTAAGACATACGCACGGCAAAGTCAAAATTCCGGTCATACTCAGTTAATATGTAAAACGTATTTTCATGATGAAAAGAAATGCATTGTATACAACATTATACAGTGACACGCCTCTATTAAATGTTATGTGAATTTAAAGAGGCACTAGCTGTGTTTACCAAAATATTATTTCGATTTTTTTTTTTCTACTTTGACTACTTTTACTTGTACAAGCATAAGAAATTTTATATTAATGCTCGGGCATTATTCTGCTTCCCAAAGCAACACTATGAGAGAGTACCTGCCTAAACAGTCATTGATGGGTTTAGTGCATCACATGACTTCAGGTAGGTAATGTAGGCTACATGTCTTCTGTTCGGTACAATTAATTTCCCATGGAAAATTATGTTATGGAAAGTTGTACGTATTTGTAACGCTGCGCCCTCTTTATTAAAGTATGAGTTTTTTTAACGAAAGATAACTATGCCAAGTAAAATTTCATAAATCCGGTGCTCGGCATAATAGTGACCGGACACTATGACTTATAGTATTGATAGGGTTGTCCAATGAAATTCCTAGAATTTATCATGTGATGCACTGATAATATTTATTTCTGCAAAAATAAACAAAGTGTTGTTGAGAAAGGATATGCCCCCGAGATCTGAATCATTCATAAATATTATAAAGTCCAAAAATCTCTGTAAATATCCAAGATACCAACTGATATAAAGTTTGGATGGCGGGGCGGAATAACTCTAATTATCATACGGAAAATTCCACTCACTTTTCGGTTATGACAAGCTGCGCGCGGAAAATGTTTTATTCCTCACTGGATACTCTCTTATGTCATGGATACGGTATACTGGCCATCATGTCAATATATAAGTGTATGATCATTGTTGGAGTTATCTCCCCTATTTTGTTGATTGGAGTTGTCTCCCTGGAAAAAAGCACATGGTCTGGATGGCAATAAATGTTGAATTGCATTGGTAGCTGAGTGTTATTTATGTACCTACAACATAACATGGTGGAGAATCTAAATTGAATGATGGAAACGCCTAAAGGTAATGCTTTGTTCGACGAAATTGATTTCAATCGCCCATTTCCTCTCGTTGACCCCGGGACGCCACAGCTGCTACCATCGCCATTACTGATTGACGACAGAAACCCAACACTTAGACCTTGTCCAGCCATGCATTTGAATTATGCCACTAGTGTACTGTCACTACTCAGCCTATTATTCCAGTCAGTCTAAGTCATCATGATCATCCTTCAGTAGATCCGGTCACGGATATTCCCATGATAATGGCCAACAATTCCTAGAAGAATTTGATTCTTACATTATATTCAACAATATGCATAACGATATTGATTGTAGACGTATGATAGCAGCCTTTCACCTACATCTTCAGGGACCGGCCCGTGTCTGGTATAATCAATTACCAATGGAAACCAAGAAAGATTTCACTGAACTTATAAATGCATTTAAAATGCAGTACATTGTTAAATCTCCTATGGACCCTACACTGATGGCAGAATCTGTATATTTTGACAATTTGAAACTTTCTGCAAATCAACAACTTGAGGACTTTTATAGTCAAATATCCGAGAAGGGGACCAGGTTGCAGAAGCCAGAGAGACTTAATTCACAAGTTTATTAATGGCCTCCCTCCAAGTCTGGCTTTCTTTGTAAGAGCTGGAAGATGCAATGATTTTCCAGATGCGTTAATGCTGGCTAAAACTGGAGAAGCGTATGGCTACAGACACCACTATTCCTTTGCACCTTGCCCAACTGTTAGCAGTTTGACAGCACACTCACAGGATAGGCTTGGTACAACAACTCCTGTCTACACACCACCTATCAGTAATTCGTAATTAGCATATAATTCATGTATGATAATAAGGTCATTTTACTTTATGTTGTTTCTTACATATGATACAATTGCTGTTGTCTAACTGATGTGTGTTTGTATAATCTACATAGAGATTATTATAGCTGCATATTAAGAGTATGATTTTATGCAAATTATGCATAACCTGTATTTGAAATGATTACAAATTGTGTTTGCTATATTCAGAATTTTTATCACAGGTTATTTCTCTTTTATTATTTTTGTTTTTAATTTTTTTTTCCACAGATGATAGAGTGGCACATCTGATACATTCTTCTATTGTCACAATACTGATTAGAGTACAGTAAAAGTTACTTAGATGATTGATATACCAGAAATTGTGCTGTTATGATATTCACCAGTGTGAATACTTTGCTTGATAGTAAGAGGTGTGTAAGTGATGCAACTTTATGCGCAGGGTTGCATATTTGTATGATTCTGTGATTGTTAGGTTTTAAGCATTTTATTTATGATGGTTACATATCATATCAATGATGTTATTATTTGAGGATACACATCTCCCTGGTTTTGGGTGGACTGAGTGTAGAACTTGGATATTTCTACATTAGTGACAGTCTGACATATGTCCCAATGTCTAATAATATTTTGAACTGTACAGGAATTCTGTGAGACAGGAAGTGCTCCACTGCTTGTCAGTGAATATGTGCCTAACACCATAATTCCAAACTAATACTGTGGTTTTATTTTTTATTATAGCCTTTGTTGTTTGTTGTTGCAATTTATAACAATATTTTGTAACTTATTATTGACTTGATGACCAGTGTAAAATTTCTTGTACTTTAAAGAGGTACTTCAACATTTTTTTTTTTTGGGGGGGGGGGGATGCCATGGATATGGTATACTGGCCATCATGTTAGTTATCTCCCCTATTTTGTTGATTGGAGTTGTCTCCCTGGAAAAAAGCACATGGTCTGGATGGCAATAAATGTTGAATTGCATTGGTAGCTGAGTGTTATTTATGTACCTACAACATAACACTTATGTATGGTGACAAGAAGGATCGATTACTCTTGTCAGTGTGATTTTAATGTTATGCTTAATTTACCTAAAATTTAGACTCGTCCAGGTCAAGAATGGGTTCACAAGACTCCGCCCGCCAGGTTATATGGATTTTACTATATTTCCAAGCAACTCAAATGTGAACAGACGGACCAAAACATTTTTTTCACCCTACCACCCCTCCGCAAAGCTCTGAGGTAGGGGCATACAACCACCCCAAACCATGTAGAACATACCAATGACTAATGCCATGATGACTTAAACGCATTTCAGTGTTTGTCTTCTCTATAACAATATGATCCCAATCTAAGAAGGGAAATGCAACACAGAAGACTTTAGAGACATGTCATCTTATAATGGACCTTAATTGTAAAAAGAAAATGGCCAATGTCATTCTCATTTCATCACTCGTCTTTCGGAGTGTTTTCGCTTATCAATAATTTCCTTTCCGAGAAAAATATATTGTCATATTTTGCTCGATATACGGCTATTAACGTTAGTCTAGTGATAATATGAAATTTCTTGATGTCGTCACTTGATAAGGAGCATTGCTTTTAATGTATCAAATGTCAGGAAAGACAATCTGTGTGGTAATATTTTGTGCTCGGCATGTATGTTTATATCATTTCTTAATTTTGTTTTGTAACAAACATGTAGTGTTTATCATTGTTAATTTTGTTTTGTATCAAACATGTGCCAGTACATGTATATTATTATTGTTATTATTAAGTGTATATATTGTATTGTATTATTAACCTCCGGAAGATAATACTTTGGTATCTGTGGTTTGAATATATACAACTCGTAACTCCAATTTTTTTATGATGAAGGTTTGTTACAGGAACAGTCACCACCTCGGATAAAGAAAAACTCAAGTTTAAATCCCGATACTGGTTCGTGCCCAGGACGTTATAGAGGTCAACGTTTTTATTATTTGTTTACGTGTAAACAGTGGCAGTGTTAAAATACAAAAAAAAGCCCAGATACCGAAGTATAAATTTTGGGGATGTCCAGGATATAAATACAAATCTTGTAAAAACTGGACAAACACGGACCTCTGGAAATCAAAAACGTCTCGATAAGACAGCAAAAATATTACTGAAAAAAACTGATTGTGTAAGAAACTGATGTGTTTCTAGACTTAGTAAGTATGAATAGCGTACATGGGCGCATAGCGTGTATCAAAGTTCCAGGTAAAAAATTACGATTGACAGACCACCAGTAGCCCGTTTCACAAAAGGTCATACGTATTTTTTACTTAAATATAAAGTATTTCCCTAAGTCAATTTCACAAAAGTTCGTAAGTAAAATTTTCCATAAAGAAATCCCTTAGCTTTAAGGACATATAAAAGCTATCGTAAGTCGTGTGGAATTTCCGTACGAGCGTTTTTTTCCCCATAAAATGGTGTTGTTTTTTCTCCTCAATATTGCAAGCGAGAAACAATAGAAGAGAGACAGAGTATTCAGGGACATGAGACAAGTTTTAGATTCTCTAACAGACAACCAATTTATTCAGCGGTATCGATTTCCAAGGCGAAGTATTTTAATTAGAGATTGTTGATATGGTGAAAGCTGGTGAAGAGCGTCCTACCAGTCGATCACATTCGATCCATGCCCACATTCGAATGCGGGTCGATTCGCCATGAGTTTATTCGCCCAGGGTCGTTTCGGGTGACGAAGAAGCAGCCTGATTTCATGAGAATAAGTGAAGCTTACATGAATTTGATGGTTTTTAAAATTATTTATCTTTATTATTCAATATGTACTTTTTTCTCACTATCCTCGGTTTTGACGGAACGTTTGTTTTAGATCTACCAGTAAGACACTTAGATAGGCCCACCAACTGAGACTTGTCGAAAGTTTTAAGATATCTAATATGTTACCTTAAAATAGATGCATGATTATAATATTATATGAATACATATAGTTTAAGAATACAGAAAACTTAGACAAAATCGTCGTATAAATGTTTTAAAATAATATCAGTTTGTATATGTCATATAAATGTTTTAAAATAATATCAGTTTGTATATTTACCAACTTGCTCATTAAGAAAAACTTACCAACTTCCGCTTTCATTGTTATGTTCTGTTTACGTTTTAAGTTAAAGATTAAAATGTGATTAGAAGCCAATTTATTTTTGTCTTGAATTAAGTTATTGATATTAACTTTTAACAACTTTGGAATGTATTAATTGATAAATAATATGTTTGACGCGATGCACACTTTTTATAATCCGCTTTGCTTTCTATATATATATATATACCCATTTAAGAGCCACATTTACTGTTCAGTCACAAAGAATCCAGTGAATATTCAACAAACTTAATTCTGCTCTATAATTCCCATAAAAAATATATGATATACTGTCTAATATTTTGAAATATACTATACATGCCTTTTACTGTAAATAGAAACAATTTAAACATCTTCTTCTAACTGTAGAGGTTTAAGAGATTTAAACAACTTTTCTTGAAACTTCAGATTAGCAATTACAGGTTTAACGGCAAAGACTCAAAAAACATCTTCTTTAAACACGAATGATTAATTTAGGTTTATCGACAGAATGTCAAATAATGATATTCAAACTATAGTTCCTGTATTGACTTTTGGATGCAAAATTAGGAATTTTTGTGAAGTAATGGTAATTATGAAAGTGTTCGATGTGAATCCCTACGTATTCTCCGAATAAAGAAAATTACCCCATTGAGCGTGATATATGGCGAGACTCGTGTTAGCCACTAATGATCCGTATAAAACGAAGAATGTGTATCATTTAGGCATTTACTTCATGGCAAATCTAAATTTTCTTGTATTTTATTTAAAATACTGGTTAATGATACTAAAATACAAAATTACAGACAGGAAAATTTTATAGAAATATTGACGAACTTGGCTTCTCCAGCCTTTGGGAATTTACATTGTTAGTAAAATAAACTGGCTAAATGCCGAATTGAAAATGAGACATTCCGATCAGTCAAAACAAATTTTGAGTTCATCAGTCAAGATTGTAACAAATGTATATACTATACAGAAGCTTCAAAACTTTTCTTCCCCTTGAGAATTATCTACAAATTTTACCAACTAAAATTAGAATTATTTAGCTAAATTTCTGACAGCTAATCACGAACTTCCGGGCCCAGGGCCATAAAACTATTCTTGGACAAAATTTTTACCCATCTTTAAGATTTCACTCAAATCTTGAGAATTTTCTCAACTTAGATAAAGTTATGAATCATCAAGAAATTCTTAGACAAATTTCTTTCTCACGTGATAAAATACTTAAGTACAGTCTGTAGCTGACTTAAGTAATTCTTAACTGCGAAAATGACTGCCCCTATGTTCGCCTTGGGATGAATAAACGCAATTGTCATTGTCGCCCTAGAGTATTTCGGGACATGGTTAATCCTTTGGTGTTCGAAAACAACGTGTTATTTGAGCGAAATATGTTTAGGAGACCAACACTTCTTTCTCTGTTGGCTTGCTTTGGCCATACGACTTATTAACGATAGGGACGGTGTAATTTAGTCCTGTACATATGCCCCAGTGTATGTCCCGACTCATTTATCTTATCTAATGTACTTAAACTAATTTACATGTATCTTGAATATCGTTTATTTTATACATTATACATATTATATATATAAATTGCTGACTTCGATCATGTATTGGCATTTTACAAGACGTTTTAATGTTTTTAAAAAGAGATACATGTATATCTATTCCCCTTTTTCTGCCACAAAACGTGCTGCCTACTTGATTTTTACGCTTTTTATTCCTATTTTTTGTTTTACGCCACTTTCGACAATTTTTCAGTTATATAGTGGTTCTTGCTTGATTATTAAATAATGTCAAACATCGAAGTTCAGTGAATCGGGACATAAATTGGCACGTATGTCCTGGACGAGATTTACACTGCCCCCTGACAATCTATTACCTCAGTTGAGAAAATTCTAAAGTCGTTTTATGGTCCGCGAGTTTTCACTTTTTACTCAGATAAGTAAATTCTTAACTTTTGAGAATAAAATTTGTCTCAGACGTTTCCTTGTTTATGGTCTCGGGCCTCGATTGAAACTGGGAGTTCGCAAAATATCAGTAGATATGATAGAATGTGTAACTTTTGTGATAGCAATGATTACTGAAGGGATGAAGTTTATTTTTTCTGGAATATATTTTTTTTTCGAAAATACATTGATTATACTTATATTTAAGTTCGAATGTTTTGAGATATCACAAACTTTTGAAATTTTTTTTTGTAAAACGATTTATTTAACCAATTTGTGGATTTTGTTTTCGATCATATACAAGCATTTTGCATAGATATAAATGCCATCACTATTTTATATTTCATTAATCGTAACACACACACAAACACACACACACACACACACACATATATATATATATATATATATTGATAACACATTGTGGTGCTGTTGTAAACATACATCAATATGTCACATATGTGATCTTGTAGTTTAGACAATACGAGAGGTAAATATACACCAAAAGGAAACGACAGTAAGCACGTATCCCCATTTCAGTTACACAAAAATTCTATCAAGGGTATTGCTAGTGTTGTTTTCATGCAGCACATGCCCACAAAGTCCTCCAAGTTTGATTGTAGCGATTTCCGAGAAATGTGTACAATAATTCTTGAAAAGTACAATTGACATTCAACATTTCGAAACTAAATCTGTTGAAGATAAAATATATTGTGTCGTGATAATTGAAATACTAACGTTTAATATTCGACGAAATACCGAACGTGTCCATGATACTTCTTTGAACTATGGACATATTAGTCTACATATTTCATCCAAACGTCAACTTGGTTTGATAGGAAAAAAATACAATAAGGGAGTTTCTGACAACCAGTAGCCAAGTCTAGAATCAATTTATTTCCCATTTCGTTTTATGTCGATGTGGTTATATCGATCCACATTAAGTAAAATGCTTTACCTGAATGTTGGTGATCGATGGTTAATTACAACTCGATGTAATTAAACGTCTTTTTCTTCTTGCAATACTGCACAAGACCCCACCAGGAACATTATCGCACGGTGTTAAAAGGCTAAAAACATATGGTTGAAGATTCTATAAAAACAAGAGTTTCTTGTCTTACAGAATCGCACACTCGCCGATTGGAACTTTGAATGTCTCGACTTAATCGGCATCTACAACATGTTGCGGGAGTAAGCGCCAGGAGGCGATGGTAGTAGGAAAAAGAAATGCTACAAGAGTTGCAAGTATCTTCAAGGTTCTCCTTTTGCTGTTGCAAGGATGTCAGAAAGTTTGTTGACTACACGGTCGTCATGGTCAATAAAGCTTTTTTTCACCTTGTTTTATAGGCTCTCCAGTTGTTGCAAAATGGTAAATCTGCTTTGAATTTTCTCTCCGATAATTCTCCATGGTAAACCGTGTCGCTCTTCACTGAACTCTCTATATAGCAATTTTTTAAACATGTTGGTGTAGTTCCAAACGGTGGAGCTATTGTAGCCGAAATCCTTGATTGTTTTAGGGCAGCAGGCGATTTTTTCCAAAGAAAAGCTGTGGTGTTAAAAGGTGTGGTGTTAATCGGGCATTAGCTGTGATTTTTTTCCAAAAAATGTTGTTTCCCCATTTTCACTACTTAGATTGATATACATTGACAAAAAAAGAGATATATACAGGCATAAAAATTCTTAAATCCCTATATACATTTTTTTTAAATTTGCTTGAAAACCTCAGGTTGGGCACTTTTTCACTTTCAATTGACTAACTCAACCTTAATATTTTTTATATGAATACCACACAGAAGCTGACCTTATTTTCACAAAATAAATAGATTGTAGAATTAGTACACGTTGTAAAAGTAGAAAAAATCGAAACATCTTGTTTTTTCTTTTTGATAAACACAGCTTTAATGTAAAGTCTACAAGAGACGACATTTAGCTTTGTCTGCCTGGATCATGTAATGGGCAGCAATAATCTGGTGCTTGTTGGTTATCCGGATAACTTACATTTTATCTGGATTTAAGCTTGCCATCCAGTCTCTCTCCCACTTTTGCAGCATTCTATAACTGTACCATGAGGGACTCCTGATGACACGTCTGTTAGCTTTGCTGTTTGCTGGATTCTGTCGGACAAGAAGCTGCGGATCTACTTTATTAGTGCTAGTCTATGGTATTGGACTTTGCCAAATGTTTTGCTGAATACCAGTAGGACAGCTTCAAATCGTTGTTTGGAGTTGAGTGCCTTTGTCGAGGTCATGCACAGTGTTGAACAGCTTACTCTCACGGGAACGTCTCAAGAAATCCAAAGGATGGCGTCATTTGAGGAAAAAAGGAGTTGGTGTCATATTCAGATAGCTGCACAAAATATTGAAATCTTATAAATCTATACCGGTTTTTATCTGTCCTGTATGAGCTAGATTTTGAAGATGGCATCTGGAACTTATGTTTACTCTGGGCATGGGAAGGGCGCCCTGCGACAAAGATGATGGCTGATGACATTGTGGCAAAAGGAAAAGACATTCTAAATGTCAAAATCGTGTATTATGTCTTGTTGGTAAAGAAGCAACACCTCTGAGTCTTCATTACATTACTGCATTGATTCCTCAAATAAAAAGGAAGATAAACCAAGTGCGCAGACCTACTCGGCATCATATATTGATCAGGACGCACAGCTTTTACGCTATTTGGTGTGTACTATGCTCTTAGCTTGCTATAAAGACAAAGATGTTTTATTTGCCAAACTTATAGAAGACAGCAAATTCCCTGGAATAAATATTTCAGTTGAGTACAACTCAATGCTTGTACTCTCAGTAGAGATTGAATTAGTGAAAGAAATGAGTAATATACGACTCGAACATACGAACATTTCATATACAGAGGGAATCTACTTACTGATGAATTATTGACACAGGGTTATCGAGAATCGCGTTTGATGTCAAGGTCGTTGAGTCGTCTGTACAAATTGTGACGAGGATTTCTTCCTCACCTCTTTTATTTGAATTTGACTGTGATCTCACGGCGGGTGTGATCGGTCCACAAGGGATGTTTACTCCTCCATGACACCTGATCCTCTTTGATTCCGGGGTCCGTATTTGTCCAAAATCACAAGATATGTATATGAAAATCCTGTAGATTTATACTTTATGTATATGAAAATCCTGTAGATTTATACTTTGGCAAGAAGTGGAAAATGCCTCAAATTTGGCCAAAAATTTAAATTTTCTGTTTTCTTACGTGTCTGTGGCCTTGACCTTTGACCCCATGACCATGAAATTTTGTCGGAATTATCCTTAGATAATTCCTAACAACTTTCTCATATATCTTTGTATATATAAAGTAAAACTGTTTTGAGTTATTAATTCATTTGTGTATACCTGTACCCTATGTTCAAGCGCCCCCTAGTGCACTGTTTATCGACAAATTTTGTTTTCATTCACAAATGTTGTAGATACCGAGTGTACAATCATGCATATACAATTTGAAAATCATCTGATAATTGGTTCATGAGCAAAAAAAAAATTATTTACAAATTTATGCAGCTTCACATGGGAATGCAATATGCCAAGTTTGGTTAAAATTGGATAATAGGATAAAACAGCCCAAAATATGAAAAATTCACGTAAAAGGGGAAATAATCCATAATTTGCAAAGTACTGCTAATATTTATGTATTTTTTTATCACCTTAATTTCACGTATTAATGACAAATCAGATCACCGGGCACATTTTACCCTCCGCACAACTTCGGGTGTCCAAAATGTTTGCACCCACGTTGTAAACAGATTCAGTGTTTTTCCTTATATAGACAGATTTCATTTTTGTTCGCAAACTTTGTAGATATTGACTTAACAATCATGTATACAGAATTTGAAAGTCGTCTGATCATTGGTTCATGAGAAGAAGATTTTTAAAGATTTACCAAGTTTTGGTCCCTCTTGGGGTCCCTATGGGTCCTAGCCCCTTGTCATTCTCAAACTTTATGTGGTTTCACATGGAGATGCCATATGCCAAGTTTGGTTAAAAATTTGGTGGAACAACGGACGACGAGAGACAAAAGACCACCAATAAGCCTTTGGCTCAGGTGACCTATAAACAGGGCCGAAATTGTCATGTCGACTTTTATGGGACTTATTTCCCCTTTTAAATAGATTTCTCATGTGTTCGACAGTTTTGTCTTATTATTTTGTAAAGAATAATATATTGAATGTGATATACGCAAAGATTTGCAAAAAAGTCAACAGGGATGATATTATCAAGTTGACCCTTATTGGAGTTATTTCCCCGTTTATGTGGATTTCTCATGTTTTGGACTGTTTTTGACATTCTCTTGAAAAATATGATAGATAGAGAGGAAATGAAAGAAGCAAAAATGGAAAGATCTACAAAAATGTGAACAGGGTGGAAATTGTCTGGTAACCGCTTATGGGAGTTATCTCCCCTTAAAGTGGATTTTTTATGTTTTGCCCATCATCTCGAAAAGTATAACAAATACAGAGAAAGTGAAAAAATCGACAAAGATGTCAATAGGGCATGAATTGTCAGGTCAACTCATAAGGGAGATAATTATGTTTCGTTCAGATGAATATTGTAAATTTAACATCGTTTGATGTCGTGAGGATTTTTAAAGTATTGAAATAATTTTCTTATTATACACACCCATGCGTTTCCTTACTGTTTAATTTAAATCACCCAGTAAAAAGTATGTAAAACAAACAAACGAACAATAAAATGATCGATGAATTTAAAAGGAAATTAGAACAAAACAAAAATGAATAATAAATGAAAAAATTTAGAATAATTTAGAAATGAGTTTTATCAAAGCAAAGGAAACGCAAATGGAAAATTACAGTCTCTAAGCAACGTAACTTGCATATATGTAGGTTGTTTGTATTAAATACATTGCATCTAAGTATAATAACCACTAACCCACCCTACCCCTTCCAGAACAAAAAAACTCAAGGTTCTTTAGAATCGTTTAGGGTTCTCAATTTAGTATCAGTTTCACCCGTTTCTTTAGTATATTGCTAATGAATTCAGACTACTACCGATTGTATATAATGCAATAATGATTCATTTTGCTTTATTACCTAAACTGGCAATTCGTCCAGGTCAAAAGAGGGTTCATAAGGTTATATATGATTTTACTATAACCTGCGAGAAAAGTAGGTTTTGTTGTGTTAAACATAATTTAGGCCAGAGTATACTGTTGTGTATATTTCCTATAGCATTCAGATACTTAGCATAGGGTCCGGAGCGGAGGCCGGGGGGGGGGGGGGGGGGGGGGGGTGGGTGGGGGGGAGGGGGGGGGGGGGGGGGGGGGGGGGAGGGGCGGGGGGGAGGGGTGGGGGGGGGGGGGGGGGGGGGGGGGGGGGGGGCTAGGGTAGCCCTTAAGCCCCCCATTTCATTTTTTTTGCAAAGATAAGACATTATGTGTTGAAAATTGGGGCTTAGCCCCCCCAGACGTTTCTGGCGTGTGTGTGTGTGTTTTTTAAGTTGGTTTAGCCCCCCCCCCACTTTTAATTTCCTTCCGACGCCTATGCTTAGCATATGTATACTTAATAAAAATCACTGTACCTTCCCGTTTTCCAAATTTCCGTGGGAAGATGTATGTTGTGTATCAAGGTAAATCCACACTGTCATTAAGCGTAATTCAACATTCACTAAAAACATCAAGTCAAAAGGTGATATAATAAATAAAAATCATCGTCTGATAGCTTTTGCAATACATTGATGCCAATGTTCAATGAACATACGGATAATACACTCACCACGGGTCCCTATCTCTGTACAGGGGTCTTTTGTGGTCGATTCGATATGTGCGTCATGTGATAGAGGATGTCCCCCAACTGCTTCGCTATATGAGCTTGGGCGTATTTGAATGGAATAGTCCACTGGTGCAGATGTTGGGTGGACATTTGGGTTATGGGCCTGTGGCATGTTGAACCTTTGTCGTGATGGGTCAACAGGATGACGGGGCGAGTGATCACCATGTAAAGTGTGCTCAGTATGGCTTTGCTGTGAGAATTGTTGGTGACAGTCCTCCCCAGTGTACAACTCTCCGTTGACGAGTCACTAATCAGTTTAGTGTGAAAATTGGAATCCAAGTGTTGCTTCGTGATAGGGGTACAGTTGTTTTCTTCTTTGATCTATACGAGAAGGAGATTGTTCATTGATACCAAAAGGTTTGTACTTCAGCGTGCATGCATTTCTTTTCACTTTTGGCATGTCATTTTGATACCAAAAAACCCGAGCAACTATAGGATCTATGTTTTCCAAATCTATGTACATTGCCGAATTCGATTCGGTCATCAATTTCAAGCTCATAATAAATGAGACAGTCTTCTTTTCGTTCGGAATACACGTGAAAACATTTTGTTTCAACCTCTGACGCCGTTTATTCGACGACGGTTACGGTGCGCTCTAACTTGTCTAATTTCCCTTCTAGTCGGGGCAGTTCTTCAAGAATTGAGTCTAGTTTTTTGTTAGCCTCCTAGAAAATTTCAAATATTTTATTTTCAGGATGAACTTTAGGAGATTTACTTTCAAGTGATGTCGACGTAGCCGTTTTTGTTTTCTGTTTCTTTTTTTTTTTTTTTAGTAGGTGGCGAGAGTGGGTTTCCATAGAATACATTACTTGCCGCATTTAATAAGATTTTATCATCGACAAATGTTGAACACTCTTCTTACCTGAACTGTCATCCATTGATTCTTTTTTCGGCCCCTCCCCGATTTCCCCATTTTTAATTCTTCGTCTTACCTTGTATTTCCAGAAAGTTGACATATCATAGGCGGATTCAGACAGGGGTGCAGTGTCTACTTAGCCCAAAGTAGGCAAAAATGTGTAAAACTTTTATTTTTGTTATGAAAAGGTGGAACATTAATAACAAATTTACCAAATTAGATATTCAAAGATTCCTTTCCTACTAACTCATAATCCTAGATCCGCCCCTGCATATGGCCTATAACAAGAACACTCGTGGATCGCCTAAATACATGTACAGTAAAAATACAGAAAAAACAAGTAGTAAGCATTAACATGTGTATGTTCGAATTCATTTGTTCATTGAGTTTGGCCTGGTTCGACAATTACTTATCAGTGGTATATCGATTATTTTATATTTGACAATATGTACAAAAGCATTACTTTTCCCAACTACTTTATATAGACCATGTATTGTTCATGTTGGAATCTCGGTAAAAGGTAAAAATTAGGACACTTTGTCTAAACTGTAAAGTAAGGGTTTATATGCAAGCACACTCGAGACAAATTGGTAAATATGCAAATACTCATGCTCAATATTTTATTTAACGTCCCACTCAAGAATCTTTCTCTCATATGGAGACGTCACCAAATGTCGGTGAATGGCTTAAAATTTTCGCCTATGCTCGGCACTTATGGCCATTGAGCAGTGAGGGTTCTTTAATGTGCCGACACCTACTGTGACACGGGATCTCGGTTTTTCCCATCTCATCCGAAGGACAGGAAAAGCCAACCGCCTCCGCCGAGGCTCAAACCCACGACGGCTCTCCTAAACTGTAAAGCGTGATTTTGCATAAATGTGACAAATTCTTATACTCAACAGGCCTAAACACACACACACACAATGGCAGAGAAGACCAAAGGATATTTTAGACAGGCACGTGAAAAAAAAAGATTTGTTGGCCTTTTCGGAAAGATGGCTCGTTGAATAATTTCTGATACTTTACGATGACTACTCTGGAATAACCAGCAATCCGTCTAGGAACATCGATGTTGTATTATAAAGAATGGCAGGCTGACATGAATTCTGATGCTGGGACTTTTCAATACACAGAACTATGACATACTTTGTAGAAATTCTAAAAGAAAAGAGGGAGTTTGATTTCACAACATGAAAGCCAAATGAAGTAAAAATGAAAAAGTACCAATGGATAATCTAAACTCCAAATCCATTACAATACGACAGATATAAGAATGGTCTCAACATGAAGAACAATTGCGAATACCAAACGGGATATGACCGGGTGTCCTGAAGGAGTCAGCGTCCTCTGTTAGCATGAAACACCCTTCACTAATGCTACACGGAAACCTCCCGATTTTTCTGTGAAAAGGTAAACTTCGGTGAAAATGTCATCAGTTAGTGTGAGATATAATTGGCGAAAAGGAGTCACTGTATATGGTCATACTCCAGAATACAATTTAACATTCCTGAGAGGGGGACTTCATATTGTTTAACAACATCCCCGTATGACCAGGTTTCATTTGGCCTTATAGTACAACCATTTCGAAAAACCATAGCTTTAGTTTTTTGAACATTGACAGTAAGTGTGTATAATGCCAATGAATCTAACATTGTTGTTAACCGGGAATTGAATCGGGGAAAAAACAGTGTCATCGACATACAATAATAAAAACAAAGATAATTCTTGTAATTCTGTATGTTCGCAACCATTTTGTAAAAATTCCACTCCACAATCATTTACATATAAAGAAAAGAGTAGAGGTGAGATTATCTCCTCTTGTAAAACTCCCAAACTATTAATAAAAGGTTCTGAAATTTTCCCATTCACCAGGACACTAGTTTTAACTTTACTGTACAATGATTTTACAACTAAAAATTTTTTACCTCTCAAACCTATCTAAGAAATTTTGTGCCACAATTTGCTTCTATCAATAGTATCAAAAGCTTGCTTAAAATCTATAAAACAACAGTGTAATCTTTTTTTATTATTACAAAGGTGTTTACTGTATTCAAAGCAAATATGGTGTCGACTGGACTATGCTTGGGGCGGAAACCAAACTGAGCATCTGTAATTACATCATTACTTTCTGACCACAATAATAACCTATTGTTCAAGATAGATGTAAACAGCTTACACATACAACTTAAAAGACTAATTCCTCTGTAGTTTTTGGGGTCTGCAGTAGTACCCTTCTTATAAACAGGAACAACTAGAGCATTACATAGTATAATTTGGGAAAACCCTTTATCAAACATGACATTAAATATTTTGTGTAAGAAATTTAACAATATATCAACAAATTCTATAAAATATTAATTTAGTATACCATCTGACCCATGATTTTTATTGCGTTTCAAACCGTTAATAGCTCTAGAAATTTCATCTTTACTTGTTTCAATATTCAGTTCTTCAAAAATAAACTCATCTTCGTCAAAGTTATTTCCAGGAAAGGCATTGCCATTATTTTCACCACACAAAGATTTAAAATGTTGTAAAAATTCGTTTATAGATACATCAGAGTTCCTGTGTTTGTTTTTTCTTTAAACGACAGTTATTACACCAATTCAAACCAGGTTCATTTGATAGATTTCTCCAAATGTCAATTAAATCTAAGTTTTTAATAAGTAATTTCAATACTTTAACACTATTGCTGTTAGCATCTATATCACCATTAAAATCAACAGATAGTATACTATTTTCTTAATTACAAGTATATTCATTTGTCCATGTACATTTGTACTCGACCTTTTAAAGAAATCCTCTCTTTCAGAGGCTCTATTGGGTACATAGATATTAATCAAAGTAACAATACTTTTGTTCTAAACTAAAATTTACAAGTAGTCGCCTGCCATCATTCGATCTATGACAGTTTATGACTTTAATATCTAAACGATTACGAAATAAAATAGAAACACCTCTACAATACTGAGAATCAGAAAAAAAACAGAGGAAGGTTTTCCCATGCCATCTTGAATCATAAACAAATTATCTTTTTTTTTTCTATAAAATGTGTCTCTTGTAGAAATATTATATCGACATTTATATCATTTAACCATGTATAGTTTAAATCGTTTTTCATAAGTATTCAACTCTCTGCAATTTAAGGAAACTATACAAAGTTTATTCATATTTGTGCAAATGCTTAAGAGTCAATTAATCGCAGTTATGTATTGCCTTTTTGAATGGAAAGTTGCAAGGATAGTTGACAGCGATGCATTTTCTTGATAGTTTTCAAATTTGCTAGAATTTGTCCGAGTACATTGCGTCCTGGACCCGAAATCACCAAATTTACTCAGTACTCAAGCTCAACTTTTATTTCATTATTTTGACTATATAATCATTTGTAAAACTTCCAAATTGAAGTGAATAGGAAACATATTAATATTTTACATCAGTCACATATAAATTTTTTCGTCACACTTATGATTTTCCTGTAAAAAACTAAATAAAAACGTTGAAAATGGCACTCAAAATTTGAGTACGTACTCAAATAATTTTTTAATATTTCGGAAGTTTTCTTCAAATGAGTAATACTTTTTACCATGATTTACAATTGTATATCGTCAATATACACACATGTCCAGTTACAGAATAGATTTAGCGTGGTTTTACTTGAACATCATGAAAAGTTAGTTGAGCTTCAGTACTGAGTAAATTTGGTGACTTCGGGTCCTGACCAGTGTTTCATCGCTGTGTAAGATGACCCTATTTTGTCCGTCTCTGACACAACCTCGCCACCCAGGAAAAACCTGGACAAGTTTCGGGAAATTGATGCTGAACTCCGTCAGATACCAGAATAAATATCCAATTGTATATATTGTAAACCTCTGTGGCTAGAATGATTTCCAAATTAAGTACATAGGCGTCGGAACCGGGGGGGGGGGGGGCTAGGGGGGACTTAGCCCCCCTATTTGCAAAGATAGACATAGGCGTTTCTGGCGTGTGTGTGTTTTAAGTTGGTTTAGCCCCCAACTTTCAATTTGCTTCCGACGCCTATAATCTCGCCTTCGCCTCATTAACATAATAATATTATACACGCAATCAAAAATGATTGGCTCACTAAGCTGCGTGTTCGATTCTATGGATCTCCGAAATGATACTGTTGATAGCGTTCCTTCCACACAATATTTTTCGCTAAAGTCCGAAACGCAGGAAAATAATTCACATACATTGTAGGACATTAGCTGTGGGTTTTATTGTTTTTATTAAACTTTCCTTTTTTACTACATAGATTGATATGCAACAGCAAAAAAGAGATGTACAGAGGTATAAAAATTCCTTTATATTTTGTGAAATTCCTTGATAAACCCAGTTTGGCAATTATTCACTTGCAACTTAGTGATTAATTCAAACTTACTGATTGTATATGATTACCACATTGGACATTTCCATATTTTAACAAAAATATAGGAATATAAGATTTTTATATTCCTGTGTATAGCTCTTATTTGTTATTTTCAAATACAAGAAATAAAAGTAGACTAAATCGATTTTGGGGGGTGGTGAGTTAATCACAGCTAATGCTTCTTTCAAGAGTTTAAACGAAAATAACACAGAATGTGGTGAAGTAAAAATTATGGGCGTCACTTTTGACTTTAAGAATGACCCCCTATTAAGGAATTCTCATGGATGTATTTGTGCAACCCTTAAAATTATTTCTTCTTTCGCTGAATATACCCTAAACGTACTGATTTAAAGCAAAAAGGCAGGTGCTGTCCATATCATTTAATTGTTTACATTGATGTGACGTTGATGTGTAATATCCTTATAAAACTAAAAAAGGGAAATCAATGAATTCATATATGACACCATTAATTTTGACATATTAACTTATTAACCATTTACAATATTGACGGCTAAAATATGATTTTTTTTTCAAAACAATGACTTTTCTTCAAATTAAGCACAATTTATAACATACATACATTAAACTATCTTCCCAAGTCAAGGTTTTCCAATCTTTCCCGCAATCCACTCCGTTTCTCACTGAGTAACGGAGTGGATCGGAAAACCTTGACTTGGGAAGATGCCTATCAGGTCGAACCAAAACACTTCGGGCACGGAATACAAAATCAGTTCGAAATGTCAACTTCCTGTAAAAAGAAAATAAAACAGCATGTCTACTGCAGTGCTCCGCAGAGCCTTAGATTTGTTCTCAGATGAACAACCAGGGGGTAATTTGTTATCATAGTAACATTATTATTGACACTAGGATAAACTCTGTCCCGATTTTATGTTACTCTTTGAATAATAACTTAAAATCGGGGCAGAATTTCAGGCTAATTGATAAAACGTTAGACTCCTGACAGTCCTGTGCATAAACACTGTGCAAGGCCCATATCGAAACTAATAACACACAAGTTCGGTTATGTTAAAGCAGTAGGCCGAAATAATTCTACGCCCACAATTTTATTTAGTTATTTTTTGGTAAAACAGGGTCACGATTTGAAGTTACAGTAGTAAGACAATAAAGTTGGACCTATTTTCTACCCGATTTTAAATGTAAGTAAACTAAGTTACCCTTTTTCTGATTTTACAAAAAAAAAAAGAAGAAGAAAGATAACAAAGTAACTTAAAATCAGGATATAAATTCGGTCGAGAACACATGGTCCACTGTGAGTTAGAAACAATTAATTACACTAATTAATTATTCTAAGTAATTCTACATCTGTTGGCACAGGAGCCTGAAAAACAAGGGGGGAATGTCCCATCATTACAGAGGGCAGGCTATAATAAATGACTTGTTTGTCTATATACGGACAGAATTTCAGGCTCCCTTCATTACAGAGGACAGGATATATAAATCATTACAGAGGACAGGATATATAATTATAAATTACTTGTTCATCAACGTGTGTACAGAATTTCAGGCTCCTGGCAAATTTAACTTTAGGAATCTGGGCCTAAATTTTGTTAGTTTCATCCATAGTTTACTTGGGTATCAGTGGTAATATTTTGGTGTTTATTTTACTCTCAAAGAACATTGTATTGCCATGGAGTATCTACTGTAGTGTGCAGAAGGTGTCTTCCCAAATAGCTCAATTATTATGAGCATCCAGCTGGATGTCCTGGTTTAATTCAGTGTGGCCCCACAGTTCTCTTGATTTCAATGATTTAAAATGAAACATTGTCTGAATATTGAAAACAGAGGAGTATATTTGCTCACAGTAAAGCACCAAAATGCATGTTTTCCCCTCAAATCTAAAGTGTTCTTGAATGTCCATTAAATGCTGACCAATTTACACTATTGAAAAGAAAATTAAAACGTAAATTATGCTTTGTTATCTTGCAGAAAGTGGAAACAAAAAGAAAAAATCATCAGATCCAGAAAGAAGCATTGGTACCAGTAGAAAAGGTGTGAAAAAACAACAGAAAAAATTGAAATCGAAAAGTGAACAGAAATCAAAAGGGAAGAAAATTCAATGTGCAATAGGTAATTGTTTTGCTGTCTTATGCTATAGACTTACAATAATGTGGTAAAGGTTCTTTAATGTGTTGTTAGACTGCACAGGGTGTGAAGTAAAACTTTACAATTTAGTCCACTTTCTGAGGGGGGACAACACATTTGAGAAATTTGGTTGTCCTCAACTGAATTCACTTGTCCGCCCCCCCCCCCCAAATAATGGAAAATTTATCAGACCAATAAAAAAAAAACAAATAATAAGCTGATATTTGATCTATTGTAAACATAGCTCATTTAGTTTACACCTCATGGGTTGCCCTGGTTGAAGAGCTTGTGGTGCCAAAAAATCGCCAGTTGTCAAAATCAGTCTCCAGTATCAAATTTTTGGAGCTAAATGTAGAAGTCAATAAAATAAATTATTGATGAGGTTATATAAATGTGTAACATTACCGTCAAATTATTTAATTCATTTCAATGAGTTACAAGAAGATATTATTGTTTGTGTTTAAAATATTATGTAATTGAAATAAAACGTTTTTGTATTGAAATCATCACAATCTTAAGACATATCTATAACACTGTATGGTTTGTGATATGAAGTGGGGACATCCCAGATGACACCACAATATCGCTTCAATATTTCTCAGTTAAATTTTGAAAGTAAAATCACTGAGGATTGATATACAAGTTGCATGAAATTAATATAACATTAATGATGTTTTATGTCTGTATGTAGGACAGAACATATGGATAGTGATTATAGGTGTGGGGGTTTAAATAAACAGGTAATCAATCTGTATAGGTACCTGACCAGAGTACAGGTTGTTGTGTAATTACCCCAGCTCACGTCTGATAAGTATACCTCTGTATGGTCTAATGATATTAATTAATCAACAGGATTATTACTCCATGTTCCTGATGACTATTTGGAAGATATAACTTAAAATTGACTTATGTAACCTACATGTAGATGGCTTAATACTTCAATAAAATGGAGGGGCCAGAAATATTATGATTACGAGCATTTATTGCTGACAAAACAACTTGCCTGGCGGGCAAGTACACTTAGAAATCAACTTGTCTGAGCCATTTCTAACTTGGAACAGGCAATCAGACCAGTGGATATTTCAAACTCTGCTGCAATTTAAAGTCCCATTACAGTGAAACTTGTATATAAAGACCCCTTATGGACACAATGAAACCAGTCTTTATAGAGAGATGGCCTTTATAAAACGGTTGATTTGTACACAAATAGTACTATTGGGGTCTTTGTGGCCAGGGTGTCTTTATACACAGGTGGTGGCTAAAGCAGATTTAACTGTATTAAGACCTGTGTTGTTCATTTTTTATACCACTTCCTTGGCAAAGGAAATGTCTCCTCTTTTTATAAACAAGTTTTAATCGTGACCTGGTACCAGGAACTTAAGCAGAGATGTCAAAGTGAACATACTGACTGACAGACTGGGGCACTATAAGTTAAATCATGACCTCGTACCAGGAACTTAAGCAGAGATGTCAAAGTGAACATACTGACTGACAGACTAAGGTGCTATAAGTTAAATCATGACCTGGTACCAGGAACTTAAGCAGAGATGTCAAAGTGAACATACTGACTGACAGACTGGGGCACTATAAGTTAAATCATGACCTGGTACCAGGAACTTAAGCAGAGATGTCAAAGTGAACATACTGACTGACAGACTAAGGTGCTATAAGTTAAATCCTGACCTGGTACCAGGAACTTAAGCAGAGATGTCAAAGTGAACATACTGACTGACAGACTGGGGCACTATAAGTTAAATCATGACCTGGTACCAGGAACTTAAGCAGAGATGTCAAAGTGAACATACTGACTGACAGACTGGGGCACTATAAGTTAAATCATGACCTGGTACCAGGAACTTAAGCAGAGATGTCAAAGTGAACATACTGACTGACAGACTGGGGCACTATAAGTTAAATCCTGACCTGGTACCAGGAACTTAAGCAGAGATGTCAAAGTGAACATACCGACTGACAGACTGGGGCACTATAAGTTAAATCATGACCTGGTACCAGGAACTTAAGCAGAGATGTCAAAGTGAACATACCGACTGACAGACTGGGGCACTATAAGTTAAATCATGACCTGGTACCAGGAACTTAAGCAGAGATGTCAAAGTGAACATACTGACTGACAGACTGGGGCACTATAAGTTAAATCATGACCTGGTACCAGGACTTTGAGCAGGGATGTCAAAGTGAACATACTAACATAATAAGGTGCCACAAGTTTTAGTCATGACTTGGTACCAGAAATCAGGGATGTCAAAGTGAACATACTAACATAATAAGGTGCCACAAGTTTTAGTCATGACTTGGTACCAGAAATCAGGGATGTCAAAGTGAACATACTAACATAATAAGGTACCACAATTTTCAGTCATGACATGGTACCAGGAATCAGGGATGTCAAAGTGAAAATACTAACTGAATAACTTTAAGGTGCCACAAGTTTCAGTCATGACCTGGTTCCAGGAATGTTAACATACTAACTGAATAAGGTGCCACAAATTTTATTTGTGTTCTGAGCCTGGCACCACAATACTTAAGAATTACTTAAGTCTAAAAATTGTACTAAAATGTGGCAAATCATGAAATCTGATTGGCTAAGCAGGCCAATTTGAGAGTATTCTCAGACTTGAGTAAATTCTGAAGTTTTGTGGTGCCGGGCCTTCATACCAGGGATCAAGGATGTTAGAATGAACATACAAATGTACTAACTGACTGAGGCACTGTAAGTTTTAGTTTTGACTTATTATAAGGAATCTTAGGTGTCTCTTTAATGTTTTTCTCATATTTGTCATGTAGCTTGGTTAGTGTTGCTCTTATATATATCATGTACCCTGGTTAATATTGTTGTCATATATTTATCATGTACCCTGGTTAGTGTTTTTCTCATATTTATCATGTACCCTGGTTTATGTTGGTATCATATTTGTCATGTACCCAGGTTAATGTTGATATCATAATTATCATGTTCCCTGGTTAATGTTGATATCATATTTATCATGAGCCCTGGTTTATGTTGATATCATATTTGTCATGTACCCTGGCCAGTGTTGTTCTCATTTTTGTCATGTACCCTGGCTAGTGTTGTTCTCATATTTATCATGGTCCCTGGTTAATGCTGTTCTTATATATATCATATACCCTGGTTAATATTGTCATATATTTATCATGCACCCTGGTTAATGTTCTTGTCATACTTATCATGTAACCTAGTTTATATTGATATCATATTTATCGTGTACCATGGGCAGTGTTGCTCTCATATTTATCATGTACCGTGGGCAGTGTTGCTCTCATATTTATCATGTACCCTGGTTAGTGTTGCTCTCATATTTATCATGTACCCTGGTTAGTGTTGTTCTCATATTTATCATGTACCCAGGTTAGTGTTATTCTAATATTTATCATGTACCCTGGTTAATATTGTTGTCATATTTATCATGCACCCTGGTTAATGTTCTTCTCATACTATCATGTACCCTGGTTAGTGTTGTTCTCATAATTATCATGTACCCTGGTTTATGTTGATATCATATTTGTCATGTACCCTGGTTAGTGTTATTCTCATATTTATCATGTACCCTGGTTAGTGTTGTTCTCATATTTGTCATGTACCCTGGTTAGTGTTGTTCTCATATTTATCATGTACCCTGGTTAGTGTTGTTCTCATATTTGTCATGTACCCA
The DNA here is from genome assembly GCA_030159075.1 of Atrina japonica. NCBI lineage: Eukaryota > Metazoa > Mollusca > Bivalvia > Pterioida > Pinnidae > Atrina > Atrina japonica. The sequence goes on from BROG01000543.1 coordinate 142,986, forward strand.
GGTTAATGTTGTTCTCATATTTGCCACGTACCCAGGTTACTGTTTTTCTCATATTTAATATGTTCCCTAGTTAGTGTTGTTCTCATATTTGCCATGTACCTTGCTTAATGTTCTTTTCATACTTATCAAGTACCCTGGTTAGTGATGTTCTCATATTTATCGTGTACCCTGGTTAGTGTTGTTCTCATATTTATCATGTACCCTGGTTAGTGTAGCTCTCATATTTATCATGTACTCTGGTTAGTGTTGTTCTCATATTTATCATGTACCCAGGTTAGTGTTGTTCTCATATTTATCTTGTACCCTGGTTAGTGTTGTTCTCATATTTGTCATGTACCCTGGTTAGTGTTGTTCTCATATTTATCATGTACCCTGGTTTATGTTGATATCATATTTGTCATGTACCCTGGTTAGTATTGTTCTCATATTTGTCATGTACCCTGGCTAGTGTTGTTCTCATATTTGTCATGCACCCAGTTTAATGTTGTTCTCATATTTGCCACGTACCCAGGTTAGTGTTGTTCTCATATTTGTCATGTACCCAGTTTAATGTTGTTCTCATATTTGCCACGTACCCAGGTTAGTGTTGTTCTCATATTTAATATGTTTCCAAGTTAGTGTTGTTCTCATATTTGCCATGTATCCTGGTTAATGTTCTTTTCATACTTATCAATTATGTTTATGTTGATATCATATTAGTCATGTACCCTGGTTAGTGTTGTTCTCATATTTATCATGTACCCTGGTTAGTGTTGTTCTCATATTTATCATGTACCCTGGTTAGTGTTGTTCTCATATTTATCATGTACCTTGGTTAGTGTTCTTCTCATATTTATCATGTACCCTGGTTAGTGTTGTTCTCATATTTATCATGTACCCTGGTTAGTGTTGATATCATATTTATCATGTACCCTGGCTAGTGTTCTTCTCATATTTATCATGTACCCTGGTTAGTGTTGTTCTCATATTTATCATGTACCTTGGTTAGTGTTCTTCTCATATTTATCATGTACCTTGGTTAGTGTTCTTCTCATATTTATCATGTACCCTGGTTAGTGTTGTTCTCATATTTGTCATGTACCCTGGTTAGTGTTGATATCATATTTATCATGTACCCTGTACTAGGGCAGTAAAATATGTCCCTGCTTTAATAAAGCAAATATTACAAAGTATCTTCTACATTCTTTTTGGCATTTCAGATATGAGGTACATGTATTGTGAATTTAGTATTATTAATGGAAAACTCTAAGGATCCATCATTAAACTTTAGAAATACCAAGCTAGATAAGAACCTGATGTTGTTAAATTGAAGCATACAGTTTCAGCTTAATCAAGTACATTTGTATCCACATCATTTTTGACAAAGGAACTTCACAGAGAAATGGGGCTTGTGTTTTGTATCTTTTGTTAACTACCTCCACTTTGTAAAAGGTTTTGTTGGACACAGACTGTGACATATTTTTGTAGCAGACTTGTTATCTACCTCCACCTTGTTAACGGTTTTGTTGGACACAGACTGTGACATATTTTTGTATCAGAATTTTGTTATCGCCTCCACTTTGTTAAAGGTTTTGTTGGACACAGACTGTGACATGATTTGAATCAGACTTTTGTTATCTACTTCCACCTTATTAAAGGTTTTGTTGGACAAATTGTGACATGTTTTTGTACCAGACTTTTGTTAACTACCTCCAACTTGTTAAAGAATTTGTTTGACACAAACTGTGTTACGTTTTTAACTCATCTGAGTCGAAGGAGCTTCTGTGATCACTCCCTATCTGTACATAAACTTTTTCATATTTTTGACTTCTTCTCTAAAACCACTGAAGGGATTTTTACAAAACTTTACAGGAAGCAAATACTCAAGGTTCTTTACCAAGTTTGTAGTTATCAGCCAGGTCGGCTTAGAGGTGGTTCCAGGTGGGGTAAAATAAGTCCCAGAATGTACCCCTCTAAAAAAATCTTCTTCTCCAGAACCACTGCATGAATTGAAAAACAGATTGTTTCTGAGTGATCTACATGGATGTATGATTCCAGTTTGTATTTTTCGTACAAAATGGAATATTAATTTTTGATGCGTTTTTTTAGGGCTTTTCAGATTTTGTCATTTTCATTCATTTCTGCAAGATTTCCTCGATTATTAGCTCACCTGAGCAGAAGGCTCAAGTGAGCTATTGTGATCACTCCCAGTCTGGCGTTTGTCTGTAAACTTTTCATATTTTCGACTTCTTCTCTGAAACCACAGAAGGGATTTTTACGAAACTTGACAGGAAGCAAGTGCTCAAGGTCCTTTACCAAATTGTAGTTTTCAGCCAGATTGGCCCAGGGGTGGATCCAGGGCGGGGCAGAATAGGTCCCAAATTGGTGAACGGTAATCCTCTTTTAAAATCTTCTTCTCCAGAACCGCTGCATGAATTAAAAAACGGATTAATTCTGAGTGATCTACATGGATGTATGATTCAAGTTTGTATTTTTCATAGAAATCGGAATATTCATTTTTGACGCGTTTTTGAGGTCTTTTCAGCCTTAGTCATTTTCATTAATTTTTGCATGATTTCCTCAATTATCTCCCCTTGCATTCATTTAATGTGATTTACTTCTAATTAGGTGAAGAAATATTTTTGTGCAAGAATATTTCAGAAATTTAATTTCTAGAATTTGCAGAAATTTAATTTCTAGAATTTTCTTATGAATTTTTTAAGACTGCAAAAAAGAGGGGGATTGCATTTTTCACATTATCAGCTTTTCTTTCAAAACTAATGAAGGAATTTTGATGAAGGGTGGATCCAGGGTGAGACAGAGTAGGTCCCCACAGGTACCCTCTTTAAAAATCTTCTTTTCCTGAACCACTACATGAATTGAAAATATGGATTGTTTCTGAGTGATCTACATGGATGTATGATTCAAGTTTGTATTTTTCATAGAAATCATAATCCTGGTATTAATTTTTGACATGTTTTTCAGATCTTTTCAGACTTTGTCATTTTCAATAATTTTTTTTGCATGATTTCCTCAATTCTATATTTACTTGTGATAGAATTTTGTCAAAATTTGAGTTCTAGAATTTTTTATGAATTTCTTAAAACAGCAATATTTATGTTTCTTGGCCAGATCAGCCTACATGTATATATTTTTCTTGGTCTTCTTTCCACATTTGTAGATGGTTCTCAGGTGAGCGATTGAGACCCTCTTGGGCATCTTGTCTCCCCTTGTGGGGCATAATAGGTCCCAGAAGGTACCCTCTTTAAAAAATCTTCATCTCCAGAACCACTGCATGAATTGAATAATGGATTATTTTGGATATTAATTTTTTTGCTCTTTTCAGACTTTGTCATTTTCATTCATTTTTTCATTATTTTCTTGATTATCTCCCCTTGTATTTACTTTTATGCATTCATTTAATGTGTTTTACTTGTAATTAGGCAAAGAAATGTTTTTGTGGAAGAATTTTTTTCTAATTTTTAGTATTTTTTATGAATTTCTTAAGACTGCAAAAAATAGGGGGAAGGGGGATTAATTTTTTCACATGGCCGTTGGTTGTTGTTGGAAACCAATGAAGGGAATTTCACAAAACTTCACAGGAAGCATGTACTCACAGTCCTCTACCATATATGTTTTTTGGCCTGATCAACCTGTATATTCTTCTTGGTCTTCTTTCCATATTTGTAGATGGTTCTCAGGTGAGCAAATTAGGCCCACTTGTGTCTCTTGTTGTATCCAACTTTTGTTATCTACCTCCACCTCGTTAAAGGTCTTGTTGTACACAAACTGTTACATGTTTTTGTACCAGACATTTGTTATCTACCTCCACCTCATTAAAGGTCTTGTTGGACACAAACTGGTACATGTTTTTGTATCAGACTTTTGTTATCTACCTCCACCTTGTTAAAGGTCTTGTTGGACACAAACTGTTACATGTTTTTGTATTAGACTTTTGTTATCTACCTCCACCTTGTTAAAGGTCTTGTTGGACACAAACTGTTACATGTTTTTGTATTAGACTTTTGTTATCTATCTCCACCTTGTTAAAGGTCTTGTTGGACACAAACTGTTACATGGTTTTGTTTCAGACTTTTGTTATCTACCTCCACCTCATTAAAGGTTTTGTTGGACACAAACTGTTACATGTTTTTGTATCAGACTTTTGTTATCTACCTCCACCTCATTAAAGGTTTTGTTGGACACATACTGTTACATGTTTTTGTATCAGACTTTTGTAATCTACCTCCACCTCGTTAAAGGTTTTGTTGGACACAAACTGTTACATGTTTTTGTATTAGACTTTTGTTATCTATCTCCACCTTGTTAAAGGTCTTGTTGGACACAAACTGTTACATGGTTTTGTTTCAGACTTTTGTTATCTACCTCCACCTCATTAAAGGTTTTGTTGGACACAAACTGTTACATGTTTTTGTGTATCAGACTTTTGTTTTCTACCTCCACCTCATTAAAGGTTTTGTTGGACACATACTGTTACATGTTTTTGTATCAGACTTTTGTAATCTACCTCCACCTCGTTAAAGGTTTTGTTGGACACAAACTGTTACATGTTTTTGTATCAGACTTTTGTTATCTACCTCCACCTCGTTAAAGGTTTTGTTAGACACATACTGTTACATGTTTTTGTATCAGACTTTTGTAATCTACCTCCACCTTGTTTTAAAAAGGTTTTATTGGACATAGACAGTGACATGTTTTTGTATCAGACTTTTGTTATCTACCTCCACATTGTTACATGTACTGTGACATACCTTCACAGTGCTGATTTTGTCTCATTTATTGCAGATGAATACAACAGAAGTAGAAAGAATAGTGATCAGACAGAAATTAATCTCGAATACTATCAGATCATGTCGAAACTCGGAAAAACTGATGGTAAAACCACACAAGCAGTGAGTATGATCTCAATTCTAAACTTACAGCTCATATATATCTTTGCTCTCTCTCTCTCTCTCTCTCTCTCCATCTGTGTAATATTTGTAGGTAATGCTTTTTTTTCTCCTCAGAAATCAATTAAGTGGTATGATTGATAAGTTTGATCCTGACACTATGTAGCCCTACATAATAGTGTAAAACAGACACATAGTATAAGACCAGTGGCGATTAGATGACAGTGGTCTGCTAGCATTTGATAAGCATTGGTCTTATAGTAGGTGCTGCAGTATTGTTTTCTTGCCTATATGCAGATGTGTACCTGGCTTCAAAACTGTAAATGTTTCAATAAACAAAGATATAGTTTCAGCAAAAGTGGAAATACACACTTATATATAAAGGAAATACCTAGATTTGTTTTAGGTATGTTTTTAAAACTCCCTAAGAGGCTTTGAAAAAATATTGTCATATTTTCAACTGGCATTCCTATATTACAAATACATATAGAAAAACCTGCTGACACAGGGGAGGGGGGTATCCGTCCAAATATGATTGTTCTAGTTTAGGGCAGTCTGTATAGAGGAATTTACATTTGTATTTCAAAAGATCTGGGCCTGAGACCATAAACAATGAAAATTCTGAGACAAATTTTACTCTCAAAAGTTAAGAATTTACTCATCTGAGTAAAAAGTGATAAAACGAATTTAGAATTTTCTCAATTGAGGTAAGATTGTCAAGGGGCAGTGTAAATCTCGTCCAGGACATATGTCCCAATTTATGTCTCGATTCACTTAACTTCGATGTTTGAACATTATTCTTACCATAATCTATGATTTATTATTTAATAACCAAGCAACAGGAATAAAATGTGTTAAAAATCAAGTAGACAGCACGTTTTCTGGCATAAAAAGGAGAATAGATATATATATTTTTTTAAAAACATTAAAAACGTCTTGTAAAATGCCAATACATGACAGAAGTCGGTAATTTATACATATGTATTATGTATATGATAAACAAAATTCAAGATACAAGTAAATTAGTATAAGTTCATTAGATAAGATAAATGACTCGGAACATACACAGGGGCACATATACTGGACTAAATTTACAACGTACCTATTGTTAATGTAAACAAATGTTGTATGGCCAAAACAAGCCAACAGAGAAAGAAGTGTTGGTCTCCTAAACCTATTTCACTCAAATAACTCAAATGTTTTCAAATGCCAAAGGATTAACCATGTCCTGAAATACTATAGGGCGACAATGACTATGGCATCTGCGTTTATTTATCCCAAGATGAACATAGGGGGCAGCCATTTTTTGCTTTTAAGAATTACTTAAGTCAGCTACATGCCGTACTTAAGTATTTTATCACTTGAGAAAGAAATTTATCTAAGAATTTCTTCATGGTCCACAACTATACCTAAGTTGAGAAAATTCTCAAGATTTGAGTAAAATCTTGAAGTTGAGTAAAAATTTGTCTGAGAATAGTTTTATGGCCCTAGGCCCTGAAGTCATTCTGTAAGTATATTTAATTGTATTTATTTCATAAGCATTTAAAGAACTGATATGTCTTTTTCTTACATTTCAGATCTTAGAAAACAGGGAAAGGAGGTCAGGTAAAAAGAAAATAAAGGAAGAAGAAACTGTACAAAGTTCTGTTTTTACTGAAAGAGACTTTGAAAAATTTGAAGAAGAATATGACTTTTTTTCCTGACAGAAATAAAAGTTTACTTCAATCAAAATTTGACTCCTGGTTTTGATTTCAAAAGGTTTGTGTACTGGTGTGTATACAGGTGTGTGTACAGGTGTATTTACAAAGGTGTATATAGGTATATTTACAAAGGTATATGTAGGCATACAGCAGGGGTTGCGCTGGTTGAAGAATTTGTGTCGCCAAAAAAATTGTCAGTTGTCAAAATCTGTCGCCAGTATCCAATTTTCGAGTCAGATTCAAAGTCAATAAAAAAAGATTATTGAGGTTATAAAAATGTGTTAACTGCCATTACTGTCAATTTATTTAATTCAATTCAATGAAACTGAAGCAATTTTGATGAATTTGACAGGAAGCAAGTGCTTAAAGTCCTTTACCAAGTTTGTAGTTTTTGGCCAGATTGACCAAGGGGTGAATCCAGGGTGTGGCAAAATATGTCCCAAAAGATACTCATTAAAATTCTTCTCCAAAACCGCTGCATGAATTGAAAAAGGTATTGTTTCTGAGTGATCTACATGGATATACGATTCAAGTTGTATTTTTCATAGAAATCCAAATATTAAATTTTGACTCGTTTTTTAGGTCTTTTCAGACTTTTGTCATTTTCGTTCATTTTTTGCAAGATTTCCTTAATCATCTCCCTTTGTATTCACTCAGGTGAGCAATTGAAGGCCTCTAGTTGCATGATTATCTCGATTATCTCCCCTTGCATTCACTCTGCTGCATTCATTTAATGTGTTTTACTTGTAATTAGGTAAGAAATTTGTCAAAATTTAATTTCTATGTGTATGTTTTTAAAAGTTTTTCACAAGTCTTGCTGATCTTCCGCCCAGCAATTTGTGCAAAGTTTTTTTCTTTCATGCTTTGGCTGTCCGTCATGAAAAAATCATACACTTTAAGCCGGCACAGAATGAACTTCTAGGTAGAAATTTCCCTTCAGGTAATTGTTCAATGTAAACAAAACGATTTCCATTCAAAATTTCTGTCATTTTGTAAGTGTTTGGATTTCTGATTTTTTCATATTTGATGTCGCTTGTTAATTTGGCTCCCAATTTATTCAGCATACTTTTGACGCAATCATCATCTACTGATAACGGAATGCCTTTAATCAGAACTCGGACAATTTTCTCATTTGGATTTTCTGTTCCGGCAGAGAATGGGTTGGTATCAAAAATGTCTACGTGATTGTTTTCTATATCCAATCCGTTTGCCAACAACACATTTCTGCTTTCTCTGGAACCTATATATATTCTCCATAGATCACGATCTCATTGTACACATTTTACATCGTCTACTACATTACTTGCTGTGATTGCTATTTTGTAGTCTGATATAGGTTTGTTTTTGTCAATTTGCACTGACACAGATATTGTTTTCCTTCAAGAAACACATTTTGTGAAAGAAAATGAATTCAAATATAATGCCAAGTGGCATGGAAAATCTATACATTGTTTCTCCGATTCAGTGTATAGTATTCTTTTTAGAAAAGGTATTAATTTTGATATAGAAAATATCCATAAATCTAATGATGGGAGAATTCTCCTTGTAAAAATTATGTTTGATAAAAATGAAATAAGCTTGGTAAATGTGTATGCTCCTAATAATGTAAAAGAAAGGTGTGATTTTTTCAAAAGAGTATACAATTGGATAAATAGATATTCATGCCAAAAAGAGAATTTGATTATATGCGGTGACTTTAATTGTGAATTAGAAAGCAGTAATAGAACTGATAAAAGCAGTGATATTTTGAGAAAAAATATTGAAAATTTAAACATGGTTGACATATGGAAAACTTTGTATCCTGAAAAAAATGGTAATACATGGTGTGATGCAACAAATGTACCAAAGAGTAGACTAGACTATATTATGGTCTCTAAACTTTTTAAATATAATATGAAATGTTTAAGTCTAAGACAAGTTCCGGGTAACTTCATTCAAACGGAACTAGAATGAGTGATCACATGTGTCTTTCTTTATATATAATAATTCATGAAAATGAAAGAGGTCCTGGATATTGGAAATTTTATGTTTCATTATTAGAAAATAATACTTTTGTAAATGAAATGAAAAACTTTCTTATAAATTTTTGAAAATAAGAGCGATATGATCCTCAAGTTTCTTGGGAAAATTTAAAACAGGGAAATAAAAAAGTTTTTTGTATTAAATTTTCAAAACGGTTAAATAAAAACAGTAGAGAAAAAATACGCAACTGGAAAGGGAAATTAGAAAATTAGAAAATACAGAATCTTGTTTGATAGACATGAATAAAAAAAGAATTTTAGAGAATGAGTTAAGTAATCTAATAAATAATAAAGCAATAGGAGCACAAATAAGATCACGTGCAAATTGGATAGAAAATGGGGGAAAAAATACTTCATATTTTTTTAGACTTGAAAATATTAGACGATCAAATAATAAAATTAAACAACTGATAAATTATCAAGGAAATATAGTTTTTAAGGATGGAGATATATTGCAACAAATGTGTCTTTTTTATGAAAATTTATATAAGTCTAAAAATTTAAATTCTAATGAAGTTAAGACAAATTATTTGCTCTGATAAAAAATTTTAAACTTTTTTGAAAAAGTTTTGTCTGAGTCACAAAAAGATAAATTAGATGAATCTATTACTTTAGATGAATGTAAGTCAGCTGTATTTGACTTGAAAACAAATAAGTCCCCAGGAATTGATGGATTACCTGGTGAGTAATTTTTTTTTATAAATTCTTCAAGGAAGAATTAAAAGAATTATTTTTCTCTTGTTTAAAAAAATCTTTTGAAAAAGAATCTTTATCAAATTCCCAAAGAATATCAGTCATTTCCTTATTATATAAAAAAGGAGACAACAAATTACTTGAAAATTACCGGCCAATAAGTCTTACTAACACTGATTACAAAATAATAGCTTTTGTATTTGCCAAAAGACTTCAAAAAATATTAGATAATATAAACCTCAAAAAACCAGTCTGCCTATATTAAAGGACGCACTACCCCTTTTTGGAATGAATGCTAGATTAATTATAGACATATTTGAATATTGTCAAAATTATGATGAAGAATCATTGCTACTATTCCTAGATTTTCAAAAAGCATTTGATTCAGTTTAATGGCCTTTTATATTCCAGACTTTAAAAAAAAGTAATTTTGGTGAAAATTTTGTGAAATGGATAAATATTTTATATATAAACCCAATATTCAGATTAAAAAACAACAATTGTTCTTTCTTGTCCAAAATCTTGTAAAATGCACAAAGGAGTTAGACAAGGATGTCCTGTTTCTGCAATACTATATTCCTTTTTGTGGCTGAAGTATATATCTATAAAAATAAATGAAAATAATGAAATAAGTGGTTTCAGAAAAAGTAAGGCATGAATAGTGAAATCAAAATTATACAACATGCAGATGACTGTACACTTCCTTTATAAAAATAGATTATCTTTAAGAAAAGCTCTAGAAGAGATAAATATTTTTAGTAAATACTCAGGAATGACACTAAATTTATCAAAGACAGAATGCATTTTAATGGGACCTTTAAAAGACCAATATCATAAAGTTGAAGGGTTAAATGTAAATAATTCATGTACAAAAGTATTAGGTATATATTTAGGTCAAGACAAAGAATTATGTTATAAAAATATAAAAATGGACCAAAAGAATAAATGACATGGAAAAACTTTTTGAATCCTGGAAAAAGAGAAAATTAACCATTTTCGGTAAGGTCTGTATCATAAATACTTTAGCAATTTCAAAACTAATTTATACTGCATCAATTTTAAAATACCCCAGAAATGAAACAATTAAGTGTATTAATACAAAAATATTTAATTTTTTATGGAATAATAAGGATAGAATCAAACGAAATACCATGATTGGCCCCTTAAATAAAGGGGATATAAACATAGTTGATATTCAATTAAAAATAAAAGCTTTGCGAGCATCTTGGATTAATTTAGAAATATTTTTTGTAGTGAAAACTTGATAAAAGACTTTGTTAATAGTTTTTGCATGTAAAAAAATCGATATAAGCTACATAGTTTAAAAACAAATTTGAAAACAAATATTGATGAATATTATATAATATCAAATTTTCCAATGTTTTATAAGAGAAATTTTTCTTAATTTTAATGTTTGCAAAACAAATACAAATATCCAACAAATTAATTTACATTAATTTAATGTGTCAACCTCTATCGGGTGTAACAAACTTATAACATACAAAGGAAAAAGTATTTTTTCGAAAGCTGGATCCAAAGTGATTTTAAATTTGTAGCTGACATCATAGATGATAATGGTTTAAAACCATTAAAGTGGTTCTATGAAAATCTAAAAATGAAAAATAATATATTATCTGAGTATAAAATAATGCAACAGGTGTTTAAAAATTTCAAAAGGTTTAATTTCAAAGAAATTATATATCAAAACCTAAATTTTACTAACAACTTTATTTTCATAAATAAAAAACATGTAGACGTGGTTGATACAATGTCCAAAATATTTTATGAAATTTTAGTTTTAAAAAAATTTCATACTCCAAATTATCAATCATTTTTGACAAGAAGTTTAAATATAGACAAACATCTTGGATATTTAAACAAATATATGATAGAAAGGTGGCCGAGTTTAATTTTAAACTACTTAATAATCTTTTAAATAATCAGAAATTTTTAAAAAAGATAAAGAAATCAGAGACTGATATATGTAGATTTTGTAAAGAATATACTGAAGATAATGAACATTTAATATTTTCATGTAAAAATATAAACAATATCTGGAAAAAAACATAAAAAAATTTTTAAATTTGATGTTTGCTGGAAACATATAATAATAGGTCTTTATCTTGAAGATAATCAGAAAACTTTTGATTTAAATAATTTGATATCTACAATAAGTAATTCAATATATAAATATAAAATGTATTGCCGATTGAAAGACTTAGAAGAAAATCCAGAAAATATTATTTTACATGTTAAAACAACTTTAAAAAACTATTCACATATTTACAAAAGACTGAAATTGCATTGTCAATATATTTTTGAAAAAATAAGCAATGCACTATGAGTCTTTCGACTCCAGGGAGCCCCTGGCACCCCTGGAGAAGAATATATTGAGGGCCTCTGCGGAGGTATTGCCTCAAATCTTTTGTTGTCAATTTTTGAAATAAATGTTTAAAAAAAAAAAAAAAAAAAATTAATTTCTAGATTATTTTAAGACTGCAAAAAAGAGGGTTGGGGTGTGCATTTTTCACACTATCAGGTTTTGTTTCAAAACTACTGAAGGGATTTTGACGAAACTTTACAGAAAGCAAATGCCCAAGAACCTCTACCAATGTGTTTTCCTTGTATATAGGTGAAAAAATGTTTTTATGCAAGAACTTTGCTGAAATGTAGTATTTAGATATTTTCATGAACTTCTTAAAACTGCAATATTGTTTCTTAGCCAGATCAGCCTACATGTACATATTTTTCTTGGTCCTCTTTTCACATTTGTAGATGGTTCTCAGGTGAGCAATTGAGGCCCTCTTGTTTTATTATGATTTTGATTTTTTTTCACATGAGCTAATTATAGCCCACATGGAACATTGTCCTTTATCTTTTTCTGATAAAAATAGAAGTTTAGATCTCAAAGATTAACTGTTGCCACCATCATGGTAAAATTGTACACTATGATAATTGTCGGTGTGGTTACACATTATACACTTACCTGTAACCTGATGCTAAACATTATACTAATCAATATGGACAATTTGCCCCCATGGAGAGAAATTCATTACTTTACCTGTTAGCAGGTGATGATGAATATCACTTACAATGCTAATTTTCACACTTCAACATGTCAAGCCTTGATATTTGTAAATTAATCACTGCACATGTATATACATGTGTATGTATAACAGCTGGTAATGTCAGTAAATGGTACACCCTTGTACACTTTATATCTCATCTCTATAACCTTGCTAAACAGCACAACACAACATGAACAGAGTCCCCACCTACTGAAGTTTGGACAATATACTTTTATGTATGTCTGAGAACTTCACAATGACACTTAAAGAATTGCAGCAAATTGACTTTGGTGTCATGAAAAAAACTTGAATTTACATTAAATATATATACCAGTGTAGCAGCAGTTGAAAGTTTCCCTGGGGGAATGAATTGGCCAGCCAGTTTTTACCCTGGGGTAAACTTTTAGAGAGAAACCAATTGGCTGCAACTAACCTATTACAACACTTTCCTGAGGGAACTCTTCACCTTTAGTGTTTGGAGAGGTATAGTCTCCAAGTAGAAGATCAGGGACTATGTCAAGTTCACTTTTCATTTCCATCTAGTATGATGTTGTGAAAATGTTTGTTGGCAAGATCTCCCTCTCCCAAAGAAGAAATAACTTTAAGCACAGGAAAAGTGGTCATATAAGAATAGTGCCCATTCCGAGGTATAGTCAACGATTGTCATGAGAACATGGATACTATACTAATAAGAAAGCATATATATAACGAATCAAAATCCAAGAAGCTAACACATACGTGATGTACCAAATAGGTATACATTTCACGTAGCCTCAAGATTGTTTCTGGCACCAAGGGCAAATTGCTGGGATTCATCTTTCCCTGGGGATAGCCAATTCCCACTAGCCCAATTAAGGGAAATGAGAATTTCCCCCACCACCTAGTTCAGGAAAGTTTCAAACCAATGTAAAAATGGCCGAAAAGACTTAGAAGAAAATCCAGAAAATTTCTCAACTTTCCACATATTTACAGGACACCTGATTTTTGAAAAAATAAGCAATGCACTATGGCTAAAACCCCTGGGGAAGAATATTGATTCTCATGAACCAATCGTCAGCATATTCCCTAGTGCTGCAAAAAAGAGGGTTTTGCAAAACTACTGAAAACGAAACTTTAGAAAGACCAAAAACCAATTTTTATATAGGTGCTTAATAGAACTGGCTAAATTCCCAGTTTTTCAATGTACAGAGAATTTGTTTTCCCATGTAGTTATAGCTCAAAGTGGAAAAATGAAATGGGTGACAAAAATGCAGTTTGTTAAGAAAAAATTAGTTATAGCAAAGTGGACTAAATTCAGGCTAAAAGTAATCAATGGCCCAAACATGAACTTATCAACCCCTGAAAAACAATGGACTCTTCTGTAAATCAATGACTTAGAACAATCTAAATGTGTCATTAGTGGTGAATGTGTGAATCGGAGAGTATGTCTACTTATTGTTGAAAAAGTAAAGAATTTAGTTTTGTTTAAATGAATGATCATGATCTAGAAACTTCAGTACTGGGGCCCATTTTACGAAAGGTCCCAAGTCCTAAGTCGTAATTGTCATAGGACTGACCAGTCAGCAATGCATTGCCATGGTAGTTAGGACTAAAAGTTAAGACTAAGGACCTTTCATAAAATGGGCCCCAGAATGGAAAGCACGAAATACAGCGTCTGGAACATCAGGACCTGGCAACATAAAACTAAAGAATGACTTAAGTCAAAAAAGTTTACTCAACTTCGGCTAATCCTAAAATCTGATTGACTGAGCAGGCCATGTTAAGACAATTCGCAGACTTTGGTAAGTTCTCAAGCTTTATGGTGCCAGGCACAGGTTGTGATTCAACATATTGCCGAACTGACATAATGTGCAGTCTCAAGTCAAAAGTGACTCCCCATCCTTAGTAAATTTGTGTTTTTTTAACAACTCTTCTAGAATTTGTCAATTATCCAATTTTAACAAAACTTCATCCACAGAACTTTCAGGTTATGGTACTCAATTAGAAGAAATTTTATTGCAATCTATTTATTATTTCAGAAGAAAAACATTATTCTTCATGAGTGTAAAATTCTAGCAAGACCATTTAGATGTTTATTACAAAGATAATGAACAGATCTGTGATGTAATTCATAAACACCAAAATAAAACTATTGATACCTAAGTAATTTATGAATGTAAACTAATAAAAATATTATCAAAATAAGGCCCAGATTTCCAGGGTTAAACGTGCCATTTTTCTTCAACTTTGGATGTCTACTAAATTCAGAGGACAAAATAAAAAACCAGCAGAATTACTAAGGTTTATATACATGTAGTTGAATTCATCAATGGGGAAACACTTTTGACCAATTACTGTAGTTACAAGACTTGGTACAGGTTTGTCATGTGTGTACTGCATAATATCATTGCTGTCCGAATCTGAGTTAACGATCTTGACATCACTCATATCAGCTGTTATGATTAAATCACCATCAGCGTTAGCAAAAATCCACCATTTGAACCATTTCCATAGCAGTCTCGTTTTCAGATCACCTCACTGAAGCTTTGGCTGGTGTGAAATTTATTCTATGTGCACATGAATTCAAAGGTGTTGCTAACAGTAAAAGCAATTTGTTATAATACTATAAAATACATTGGTTGGGATGTCAGAAACTGGTTTGTTATAAACAAAAAGTTTGTTATATAATTGTTTATTAACTACTATATAGAGGTGCAGTCAGGATTATTTATTGATTCGTTATGTGCATGAATTTGTACAAACCGAGTTTGATATATATATACAGTAAAAGCTGCCATAGCAGCCACCTCTATATAAGGATTACCTGTTTATAAAGGCCCTTGACTGCATACTTCAACTACCTAAAATTGAACCTGTGTATAAGGGTCACCTGCACATAAAGGTCGATATTTTCTGGTCCCTTGGGTGGCCCCTATATACAGGTTTCACTGTATATACCTGGAAATTTTTGCTCCTGGTTATTTTTACCCTTTCATGACAGAAAACATATTCACTGTCTCAAATTCACCCTAAAACACCAGTCTCATGGAAGGCATAGACTTCCATGCCTCAGTTGTTTAGAATTCTACTGTCATTTTGAATCTGCCCTCTCATCTACGAGCAAAAAAAAAACCTACATATGTATTCTCGACACAGTTGAGTACTCGTAGATACCTCTCTGGAATGTTATCTGTATTTCCACATGGTCACACAAGGAAGAATGCAGTTTTACTTACATAAGATCATTACTCTATTCCACTAAAACACAGAGTAGCAAAACAACAGAATAATAATGTAAAATAACATATAAATAAGTAAAGCATTAATGATAAAAAATCTGAACATTTTTATTCATTTGTCATAGCAAAATCACATCAGATTTAAATATTTCTACATAGTCATAATGAAACGGTTCATATTTCTGATGTATATTTAACATAGCACTATTTTATATGATGTGTGTCTATTCTGTTTCAATTCACCCGTTTAATAACACTTGTTCACAATGTATACTTTTGATAGATGTATGTATGTCCCACGTGTCTGTATCACTGGGGTCTCGTGAGGACAACTTAATCACTTTTCCTTTTCTGTTCTTCTCTTAAAGTCATTCAGTCCTTCCTGTATGAAATAGTTACAGGCCATCAGTATCCTTGACCTTTTGTTGACCCTGGTAGATCATCCTCATGTGACCCAGAACTCTAATAATAGAAACAGAAGTATTTCAACTGATCAACATACCTTGTATTATAATAAAAGATATAATATTTGAACAGAAAATAAAATATTCATTCATTATCACAACCTAAGATTGTATATTGCACTGTAAATCATTAATCTTGTGTTATAGATATGTATTGGTTTCAAATTTATCTGTAATACTATATGTTTTATCATTAGTATCGTATGATGCCCTGTTTCGGTGACTGCCCTGAATCGGTGACCCAGCTTTTTCTCGCACCATTCATGTACAGAGAGTGCATACTACTTCACTTTCCTCCGTCTGCTGCTAGTGTTATCATATTTAGACATCCGCTTGACAGATTCATGAAAATGCACTTCAAAAAGGTTAATTCATTACAAATATTGTTTAGAAGGATGAAAACATTGCTTTTACCCTATAATATTTTAATAGGTTACTATGTTTACTAATAAAACATTGAAAATGAATAGTTACCATAAATTTGTCTTACGTGGTCAGAATATATGAAATAATGAACCTATATTGTGATCAGTACTGTAATATATCTGGTCACTGAAGCTGGTGATGTAAGTACACAGTACTGTATGTACAAAACTCGTCAATTCAAAGACAGGTTTTCAATGATATTTATGATGGATTTTAATTGATTTATGCATAAATGGTTGGTGGAATACATAATTAGTAAGTATGTTCAGAATACTATTATTAAGTTTGTTGTTTATTTTCTAAAGCAAATTTTCATGCTTATGGTATCTGAAACAGGGCACATAACGATACAATATATATAATATCATTCTAATTCATAGTTTTGCCACTTACTTTGAAAATATGAGCAACATTTATTTATTTTTGTGAGAATTTTAAAAATAAGACTTCAGTAAAGTCGGGAAAAGTAACAATGTGACCTGATAAAGGTATAAAGTGAATGGCTATGGCAGTTTTCAAGCAAAACATATAGGCCCTAATACTCTATAGTAGCACAGGATGATAATAACACTGAAGTTTCATTTTTTGGCTTAAGACACTGTCTCTAGACATATGAGATATAAATTGGGGTTTTCTTTTGAAATTTGAAGTCAGAGGTCCACCATAGGGACTTTGTCAATTCCTCAATCCTTCAAACAGATTGACGAGTGACGAAATTTTTTTTCTTAAAGTCTTATTTTTTTGGCTTAAGACACTGTCTCTAGATATTTTAAATATAAATCGGGGATATCTAGAGACTGTGTCTTTAGCCAAAAAATTAAATTTTAAGAAAGAAAATTTTGTCACTCCTTAATCTGTTTGATGAATTGAGGAAGTCCCTATGGAGGACCTTTTTTTTTAAATTTTAAAAGAAAGCCCCGATTTATATTTAAAATGTCTAGAGAGAGTGTCTTAAGCCAAAAAATAAAACTTTAGGGAAAAAAAATTGTCACTCGTCAATCTGTTTGATGAATTGACGAAGGCCTCTGACCTTAATTTTGAAAGAAAGCCCCGATTTATATTTAAAATGCCTAGAGACAGTGTCTTAAGCCAAAAAATAAAATTTTAAGAAAAAGAAATTTCGTCACTCATCAATCTGTTTGACGAATTGATGAAGTCCCTATGTGGGACCTCTGACTTCAAATTTTAAAAGAAAGCCCTGATTTATATTTAAAATGGCTCCCCATCAGGGACCTTTAACTTCAGATTTTGAAAGAAATCCCCGATTTATATTTAAAATTTTGTCACTCGTCAATTCGTCACTCATCAAACTAACTTCACAACTTTTCGTCATTCTTCAATTCATCACTCGTCAAACTAACTTCACAACTTTTCGTCACTTGTCAATTCGTCACTCATCAAACTATCTTCACAACTTTTCGTCACTTGTCAATTTGTCACTCGTCAAACTAACTTTACGCACCTATTTTATTTACTTACTGAAGACAACATAAACTATTTGTGTATAATAACAATACAATATGAACCATGCTCTGTTGAATTAATGGAATGGGGGTGGGGGGGGGGCTTAAAGCCCCCACCTCAGTAGGTTTAGACTTATCACTAGTGAATGTTATGACCTATTTCCATTTTGTGGATTGATACACAAGTGATATATAGAAAACTAACCTTCTGGACATATTGTGGATTGACGGCTATTTCTCTGTCCATTTCTTGTAATTTTTGTTCCAATTGTATTGTTTTCTGCATCTGAAATGTTAACAATGATAAGTTCTTGTACAAGGAGACAAATGACACAACTTTGATTATGTAATGTGTAATTAATGTGTGAAAATAGCACCTTCTGAAATACACAGAAAAATACTTGTGTAAATCACGTTCTGAAATAAACAGAGAAATACTTCTGTAGATCACGTTCTGAAATACACAGAGAAATACTTCTGTAGATCACGTTCTGAAATACACAGAGAAATACTTGTGTAAATCACGTTCTGAAATACACAGAGAAATACTTCTGTAGATCACGTTCTGAAATACACAGAAATACTTCTGTAAATCACGTTCTGAAATACACAGAGAAAATACTTTTGTAGATCACATTCTGAAATACAGAGAAATACTTGTGTAAATCACTTTCTGAAATATACAGAGAAATACTTGTGTAAATCACTTTCTGAAATATACACAGAAATACTTGTGTAAATCACGTTCTGAAATACACAGAGAAAATACTTTTGTAGATCACATTCTGAAATACAGAGAAATACTTGTGTAAATCACTTTCTGAAATATACAGAGAAATACTTGTGTAAATCACTTTCTGAAATATACAGAGAAATACTTCTGTAAATCACGTTCTGAAATATACAGAGAAATATTTGTGTAAATCCGATCTGAAATATACAGAGAAATATTTGTGTAAATCACTTGCTTTATTTTCTTATATACTAAACTTCAATTAAACATTTCAAAGCCAGCATTTATAAACATTGGCCAGTGCAGTAGTTGCATAATTAAAACATGAGTATATGGATCAAAACAACAAACATTAGATATCCCTCGTGGATACAACAACATGGCACATATATATAATGTAAACGTGAATAGAATTAATAGTGACAAAAGTATTAACAATTATGGAAATCAATTATTGAATTTTTGCAAGTTGCCAATAACAGTAAATTTACATCTACCAGGTCGAGTGTTGTTGATTATTTTATTTGTAATGCAGAATTCTTTAAATTTGCCAAACAATTTGAAGTCTTAGATTTTAACTGTCTATATTCAGACATTCATAACCATTGTCATGTTTTTTAAGTTGTAATTTTGATTCATGAAACAATGCACGTCCAGATGTTGATATACAAGTACCGGTACCTACTGAGGAAAGAATCAGATCTTGGGATTCTAATAAGGCAAATGAATTTTGTAACAATATAAATGTTGACAATTTCATGAAGATTGAGCAAGCAATTTAGATATAAACAGTTTACAAAAGAGAGATGTAGATATTTTGTTAAATGACACAGCTAAACTTTTATTATTTTCTGCTAAAGCTACATTCGGTACATATTGTCCAAGTAAATATAATCGATGTGGAAGTAGCAAACAGAAGGAATGGTTTAACGGTGAGTGTCATAATGAAAGAAAAACGTGTAGAAAACTGAAACGTAAATATAGGAAATATGGAACTGTATTATTTAAACAAGAATATGAAGATGCTCAAAGACAATATAAGTCCACTTTGGATAAATCATATAGGGAATACAGAAGAAACATACAAAAGAAAATAAAAAATCTAAATAAGTTCAAATTCAAAAGAATATTTGAAAATATTGAATAAAAAGTGTAATAAAGAAGATTGTAATATAAGTATTGAAAATTTATTAAACCACTTTAACGATGTTAATGCAGGTGATGTTAATACAAATGATGATCTTTTTTACCTTGAATTTGATGTGTTGTTTGAAGAAAGTTCTTTAATAAATGATTCTATCACCGCTGAGGAGATAATTAAAGTTGTTCAGTAAATAAAAAATAATAAGTCCCCAGGCCCTGACGCTGTCATTAACGAGTATTTGAAATTTTCAATTAATATTATGATGTCATTGTATGTAAAATTATTCAATTTAGTACTTGATAATGGAATTGTACCAGAGGCTTGGTTAGCAGGTTATATAAAACCAATTTTTAAGACTAAAGGTAGTTCATGCTGATCCACAAAGTTATTGACCGATAACCCTTTTAAGTTGTCTAGGAAATGTGTGTACCTCTGTGTTGTGTAGTAGAATAACTAAATATGCTGAAAGTATTGACCTTATAAAGGAAAATCAGAGTGGTTTCAGGGCTAATTAACATGTTCACTTTGTATTCTTTAGTGGAATTGTCTTTCTAAAAGAAAAAGAAACTTTATTGTGTATTCGTTAATTTTAAGGCTGTATTTGATAAAGTGTGGAGAGCAGGTCTATGGAGAAAATTATTGACTAATGGTGTTTCAGGAAAATGTTTAAAAGTAATTATTAATATGTATAAAGGTTGTAAATCTAAAATTCCTACAATAACAATTTTTCTGAATATTTTCCCTGTCAAAATGGAGTACGTCAGGGAGATAATTTGTTTCCTTTATTATTTGCCCTTTACTTAAATGATCTAGAAGAATTTTTTATTCAAAAAAATATAATGGGATTAAATTATTTAACTGAAGAAATTGAAAATGAGATTAACTTTTACCTAAAACTCATGGTAATTCTGTATGCTGATGATACTGTTTTAATGTCTGAGACTAGAGACGATCTTCATCACCAAATGAACTGCTTTAAAAATATTGTGATGATTGGAAATAACAGGTAAATATTGAAAAAACTATGGTTTTAATTTTTTGAAAGGGGAGACAACCTGCAAATCTGTCTTTTTTGTATAACAACAATGAAATAGAAATTGTGAAGAGTTTTAAATATTTGGGAATAATGTTTTCTAGTAATGGCTCTTTTTTAGCTACAAGAAAATATGTCGCTCAAAGAGCAACAAGGGCTGTTTATGAAATAACAAAGAAATCAAAAAGATTGAACTTATCTGTTGATACTCAAATTGATATGTTTGACAAAATGTTCACTCCAGTTCTTCTGTATGACTGTGAATTGTGGAGTTTTGAGAATTTGGATATTATTGAGAAAGTTGATTTAAACTTTTTCAAACTCATTCTCAATTTAAATACATCTACTTCAAACTTTATGATGTATGGAGAATAAGGAAGGTTTCCTTTAAGTGTAACTGTAAAATTAAGAATGACAAAATATTGGGTCAAAAAAATGAATGGCAAAGAAACTAAATATTCTCATATATTATATAGATTTACATATGCAATATTGAGAAATAATGAAGGTGCTACCCTTAAGTGGATTAAATTTACCCAGAATATTTTACAAAATTGTGGTCTAAATTATATTTGGCTCACACAGAGTGTGGAAAATGAATACTGGTAAGTAAATACTTTGAAACAAATTTTACAAGAACAGTTCAAACAAAAATGGATAACTGATTGTAATACTTCCAGTAAAGGAAAATATTATAATTTATTTACAAATAAAAAATTTTCATATCGGAAATACTTAGATATTAATATACCTAGAAATAATATTGAAACAATAGTTAGATACAGAACTAGCAATCATAAATTACCAATTGAGATGGGCAGGTGGGCAAATATTCCATTGCATCAAAGACTGTGTAATTTGTGTGGGGAAGGTATTGGGGATGAATGTCACTAAATTATGATTTGCAAATCTTTAAATGAAAGTAGAAAAATGTATTTACCAATGAGATACACATGTACATCTCATCCTAGCACCTTAAAGTTTTATAATTTATTTTCATGCATAAAAATTTCAGTTGTTAATAATTTATCAAAGTTCATAAAGATAATATATAAGAGTTATCCCCCTTGGTTAAAAGGTTAAAAAGTTGAATGTATGTGTACACTTATGTGCTTTTTTCTATGTAATGTAATGTTTGTATTAATATCCTCTCTATGTTGTATAGTACAATGTACTATAATAAAATAGTATAAATAATAAAATGAAAATGAATGAATGATAGAAATGTGGGAACTCTTCGAGACTGACAATAACAAACACATGTATATGTATGTGACATTAATGGATATCATAAAGGTATACCTTCATTATGTCTGTATTGTTTTTGAATTTCATCTTCTGTACAATTATTCATAAAACATAATCTATTTTTTAGAATGAATAGAAGAAACAAAATTAAGGATCACCAATTTTCAAACTTGAATCTGCCGTCTAATACGGGTAAATCTTGTACCAGATTTCAGTGTATTGAAGCTCTCTTTCATGCTCCGATGAGAGATAGTTTGTAGTATTTACTATATTCAAGAAAACTGATTACAACGTAATTAAAAATTGCAGTTATTCGACAATTAGCCATTTTGAGTTTGATTCTGACTAGTTAAGAGTCACACTAAGGTTAATCATATTTATTGGCCACAAAAATCATTTCAATTAAACCATATTTGGAATGCTGCACTCATTAAACAGCTTAAAGCCTACAGTGCACAGCACCCTTACCATTGCTGTAGAAAAGCTCTGCAGAAACAGTCAGATACTGAGTGAGCAAAAAGAATAGATAACACAGGTCATAAGTATTACAACACATCTGTCTTCAGAGACGTTGTCTGTACTTGATAATTACTGTTTATACATACAGGTGACTCTTGATACCTCGAAGTCCTCGGGACCACCGAAAAACTTTGAGGTTTCAAGAATTCCAGAAATGGACATTTCGACCAATATGGGTTCTTAATACTACACAAAAGAAGGGATTTTGTTTTCGTAATTCGTATGAATTTTGCCATAAACAATCTCCATACCTAATTTTCAAAGATGAAAAACCATGTAAATACGTTATCTTTATTATGTATCCGATTTGGATAAAAACGATCGTCGACATATAAGGTATATAATGTTGCTGTAGCATTAACTACTGCTTCAGTTATCTACAGTACTGCTTGATCTAAAAGTTAAACTACCACTTGGTTGTGACACTTGTACTCGACATCATAATCTATGATGCATCTTTACACAGTTCTTCTCTTTTAATAATTCTTAATTAATTAGCAACCCTGTCAATTACTATTCGATTAAGTCAGGGACTACTTGTCACCCGGTTATCAAAACACCTATTGTTTAATCTTACAGGTAAGGATCCCAGTGTCATTCTGGCTTACGGCATTTACTTTTAATCAATTCACCAGTAATTACTCAAACTTCGAGGTTTCGAGAGTGAAATATAAAGGAATACATAAATTGGGACTTCAAATTGACTTCGAGGTTTCAAGAACTTTGAGGTTTCGACATTCGAGAGATCAAGAGTTAATTTACTAATTTATGAAGGAAAAAAATCGGGACCTGTACAAAACTTTGAGGTTTCGACGTTCAAACCATTGAGAGTCACCTTTATATCAAAGGCATTACAACATATTTAATAGTGACAAATTACCTTTACTAAAAGGTACATGTATATATGTATATAAATTTGGAACCTATATTGTGATCTCAGCATTAAGAAATACTACTTTTTTCATTTTGATTTTGTTTTAGAAAGGTGTAGTTTTGCAGTGACCAAACTTTATTTTCTTCCAATGATTACAATCTACTTATGGGAGAATTAACACTGGATTTCTATACCATTGTATAACCATTTCTTTTCACCAAGAGAAGCTCTCTGTAAAACTTAACTAAAATTTTGGCTACTGATTTTGGAGAAGTTCAAAATAAGAAATGGTGAGAAGCCTAAAAAAATCTTTTGTATGCAATAAATAACATTTCCAGGTACATTTAATATGGTTTCTGGTGATAAATATTTTTCAATGTGAAATTTGTAATAATTACCTCTTTGTCTAGCTGTAACAACATTGTAGCACTTTTGTACTGTTCGGGGTTATCATGAAAACGAACCATTCCATCTTTCTGATTAATTGTTGCAAATATTTCTCCATCTTCTATCTATAAAAAATATATGTTAAAGGATCATTAACTGTGTTTTCCAAAATAAACAAATAAACAAATATTTCGTTTGTTTATTACATGTACTTTGATGGTGTACAAAAACAAATAAGAGATAAACACAGGCATAAAAATTCTTATATTCCTATATATCTTATGAAAATAAGGTCAGGCCAAGTGTCGTATGCATATACAAACAGTAAAGGTCGAATTAGTTACTTGCAAAGGAATAATTGCAAAACTGAGTTTCTCAAGCAATTTTAACAAAATATATAGGAATTTAAGACTTTTATGCCACTGTGTATTTCTTTTTTGTTATTGTACATCAATTTAAGTAGTAAAAAAGAAAGATTTTTTTTTTTGGAAAAAGAGAAACACAGTTAAATTGCCCTTTTGAAATGACACGATTTTTACCTGTACCATGTTCTTAACCTTTTCAACCCTACAGGCCACAATAGACTGGTCATAAACAATAGAAAGAGCATACCATTCAGATACTCAGGGGTGAAAGGTTTAAGTGTGTTGTCAATCCTAACCTGAAAGTACTACTGCCTCATTTAACTTATTCGTACCAGATGTAGCAATACAAATATAAATTTATACAATTCTGATTTTGAATAGTGTTTTACGCCACACTCAATAATTTCATGGATTGTTTTTCAGTTTTGGAAGAAACATGGAATGTACATGCAATGGCTTATGGGAAAAAATCTGTGTAGCACGAAGTGTTTTCCATGAGTCATTGCATGCACATTCCATGTGTCTTCCACAAATGAAAAACAATCCTTATATTTATATATATTACCATTTTCTGTGAATCTGTAGTCAGCTGGATACGAAATTCAATCTATATAATTGACTTTGCGGGGGGAAGGGTTCCATATGATACAACAGCTGAATAGCTGCAACAACAGAATTAAATGGACAATGCAACTGGTCTGTATACTTGCAGTGAAGGAAATAACAGTTGGTATATCAATATTTTTAGTTATATTGTGGCAGCCAGTTTTTATTGACAGAGGAGAGAACCAGGTTACATAATTTTATATGAAGAATGCACTGTTGATAAATACTTACCATGTGTAATACATATTTCTCTGCCTCTTTTGGACCAGACAACTGAACTCTGTTTGCCATGTCTGACAGGGAAAGTGTTAAAAATGTCTGAAATGAAAATAAATACTACAAAATCAACAACCAGAAGTAATATGTTTTTTACATTTAATTTTAACTAATTCATATAGTCTGAAATTCAAACCAGGACTTTCTGATTCTTTTACATGCAATATGTTTACCACTTTACTTATACATGTAATATATTTATCATGCACACACACACACACACACATACACACACACGTAATATATTTATCACACACACACACACACACACACACACATACATACATGTAATATATTTATCACACATGCACAGACACACACACACACACGTACATACATGTCATATATTTATCACGCACACACACACACACACACATACATACATGTAATATATTTATCACG
The DNA here is from genome assembly GCA_030159075.1 of Atrina japonica. Taxonomy (NCBI): domain Eukaryota; kingdom Metazoa; phylum Mollusca; class Bivalvia; order Pterioida; family Pinnidae; genus Atrina; species Atrina japonica. Next base: position 168,515 of record BROG01000543.1, read on the forward strand.
CACACACACACACACAAACACACACGTACATACATGTAATATATTTATCATGCACACACACAAACACACACACACACACACACATACATACATGTAATATATTTATCACACACCCACACACGTACATACATGTAATATATTTATCACACACACACACACACACACACACACATACATGTAATATATTTATCATGCACACACACACACATACACACACACGTAATATATGTATCATGCACACACACACACACACACACACATACATACATGTAATATATTTATCACGCATGCACACACACGAGCATGCACTCACACACACACACACATACATACATGTAATATATTTTAACATGCACACACACATACACATGTAATACACACACACACACACGTACATACATGTAATATGTTTATCACGCACACACACACACACACGTACATACATGTAATATATTTACAAACATGTAATATATTTATCACACACACACACACGTACATACATGTAATATATTTATCACACACACACACACACACGTACAAACATGTAATATATTTATCACACACGCACACAACCACACACATACATACATGTAATATATTTATCATGCATGCACACACACGAGCATGCACTCACACGAGCATGCACTCACACACACACACACACATACATACATGTAATATATTTATCATGCACACACACACATACATACATGTAATATATTTATCACACACACACACACACGTACATACATGTAATATATTTATCACGCACACACACACACACACGTACATACATGTAATATATTTATCACACACACACACACACACACACACGTACAAACATGTAATATATTTATCACACACACACACACACACGAACATACATGTAATATATTTATCACACACACACACACACACACGAGCATGCACACACACACACACACACACACACACACATACATACATGTAATATATTTATCATGCACACACACACACACACACACACACATACATACATGTAATATATTTATCACACACACACACACACACACACACATACATGTAATATATTTCCTGGTAAACACATACAGCTCCTATACTGATAACATATAAACTGATACATATATGAACATGAGGAAATGTTTAAAATCTTAGACATATACCGAGCGCCAATACTCAGAAACATATGATATCAGTTAAAATTAATACAAACACTAATAAAGTAATATACTGTTGGTTCTCCAAAACTAAGTCATTTACAACATAAAACAAACTAAAATCAATGCTATACTGACCTTTGTTAGTCTCTGGATATTTTTCTTATATAATGATATTATACACTGCTTCACTAGCCCCATATTGTTGTCCTGGAATGGAAATAATAATTGTGTTTATCACAACCACAGCAAGTCCTCACTAGTATATATCAGATGTTAAATTTTGAACTATGAATAGTATTTTATGCCACACTCAACAATTTTTCAGTTATATGGTGGCGGCCAGTTTTTAATGGTAGAGGAGAGAATCCGGTTACCCAGGAGCGACCATCGGCCTTCCGCAAGTAAACTGGCAAACTTTCTCACAAAAATCAGCTTAGGTTCCAGCGGGACCAGACAACGTTCAAGGTATCTTACCTGCACACAAATGTTCTTTGAATATTTAATTCACATATGATAATTGCAGTTGAACACACTTATATTGAACCCTGTTACACTGAAACACCACCTTGTTTGAAATGATTTTATTTTCTGGCCTAATTTCTTTATTACCAATGTAACCTGTTTATTCTGAAAACACTGTTTATTTGAATGAAAAAAGCATTCCTCTTCAAGTTCAATTTATCTGGATTTGTCTGTATATTCAATGTTACCTGTATAGCAATGTGCATAGTGATTTCTCTTACTGAATGTAATATAAAGGTAATATAACACTGGATATTGGTAATAATACTGGACATTGGTAATAACACTGGACATTGATGATAACAACAGTAGCCTCTGTATGGAGAATATATGTACATGTAACTGGAAACATTAGATATTTACCCTGTTAAAAGTTTCCTGGTGTTTAGTGACCATAGCTCGCAGATCTGCTGGTTTGTTTGTTGAATAAGAAGAAGCCAAATCATGGTACTGCTGGCAGAGAGGCTGTAATGCAAAAGATCATTTCATTATACAAGAAAAGTAATTTATTTGTCTTATTGTTGTTTTAAATCCTGCCAAGAAAATTTCACATAATGAAGATGTCAGCAGCTTTATGTGAAGAGCCACAAATTTTGACTAGTACTATGGACTGATACAATATGAATATGTTTAAGTGTTTTCTGTGCAAAGTTGAAATAAACAAGAGGCAAAAACTGACAGCTAATATACATGATACAGTATTTTTTGTTTGTATACAAATGAAACATCTGTCTCATTTATTTCAAAAATTTTCAATTAAATATATACCGTTAACTAAGATCAACATATATGAATTATATAAGTACTTACTTTGATATACCTTCCGACCACCTGGGATGTGTACTTAGGTAAGTTTGGTACCTGGACAGATCAAGTATCAAATAAATAAGAAATAGAAATGTACAATTTGATATATATGATCTAGAAAAGTGTTCTTAATCTTCATATTACATTTTAAAACACAAAACGGAAACATTTAAAAACTAATGTTTACATGTTATATAAAGTGAACTTTTTTCAACAAAATGTTTTAAACCACAACATGTCTTCTGACAAGATATAAAGATATAAGCTTTCTAGAATTGTAATTGGGAAGGGGAAAGGACTGGTCAAACTGGAATTTGGACTCAGGCCTCCAATAACCATTACAGATGGTCTTTGACCAGGCTACATAGTCCAATATACCAAATTCCAGTTACACTCTTTCTTTCTGTTTGATATTCCATCCTCCACCGAAATCTTGCAGGAGAAACATAACCACACCAGATTTCCAGCTAGAGGGTTTTAACGAGGCCCTTTTCAATTTACAAGTTCCCCTACCTACCCAGCCCCTTATTTGTGGAAATCATAGCAAGTCTTTGTCTTTTCCTGACTGTGATGTTTCAGTAGTTCACTGCATTATACTGGTGTTTAAGATAGAACTATAGAATATATGTATGAACTTTTAGTGATATAGAAAGTTTTTTGATATGTGTCTTTTTATGATGGACATAATGCAAATGCTATTCTTGATGGATGCATATATATTGTCCTTTTCTGATAAATCACTGCCCCTCCTTATTTCTGGCTGGAAGACATATATTTTCTACATCCTCACACCTCCAAATTTTTACCTGAAATACATATATCTTCTACATCCCCACCCCTCCAAAAGTGTGATCAATGAACACTGCAGTATTAGTCATGAACTTTAAACTGGAAAATATTGAAAATTTACCTTGCCATGAAGAATAAGAGCTACCAGTATGTATTTTTTATAGGCCTCCAGCATAATGTGACTAACAGCCATACTTGGTGTAGTGAGTGCCTGTCAAATAACATTGCCAAAAAAACATTATCTTAAATATTGAAAAAAGGCACTTAAAGGGACATTAGCTATAGGGTCTTTTTTTTAAATGTTTTTTCCTTTTTTACTACTTACAGGCATGACAATTCTTAAAGTCAGTTGATGTTATATTTTATGAAAATTGCTTGAAAAACAATGATTTGGCACTTTTTAAATTGCAATTAATTATTAACTCAACCTTACTATTATTACTTATAAAAATATGATTCTGGTGATATACGTACCATATACCAAGAATATTTGCCAATTTTTTATGAATTACAATTTTATTTAATCGCACATGGCAGAAGAATAATATTTAACATGAGTGTGTAAGATTGGCAAAAATAAATATTCTATTTATTACAGATTTATTTCTCATAAAACAAGAAAAAAGTAGAACCAAAATTTGATTGGTCAAGTGAAAATAACAAAGTTCACATTGATTTTGCATTGAATGTTATTTTTCATAGTGAAAAAATAACAAATTTATCTAATTGATAAATTCTTATATTTTACTGCTAAAAATGTAATAAATGTAAATACTTACTATTTCATACATATACAAAGCTTGTTCGTAGTTTTTAAGTGCCGTGTAAATCATCCCTCCATAATAATAAAACAACAAGAAATCTTTGGCTTCATAATGTCCACCCTACAATGAAATCATATCAATCTTAATACGGTAATAACTCTTCATTTCCGTGGTGATGGCTAACATCATCAACATCATCATACAGTTTCATCTACACTTGCCATAAGAATCTGTCTTTTTTCACCCAAATACACTGTAAATACATATGAGACCAAGAATTCTCAAACTGCTTATTATTTGAATAGTAGAAATGTGACCAATAGACCCTTTCACTTTATTAACTGCAGTCCTGTGACTTGTGGCAAAAATGACAGAGATACAGATACCCGCAAAAACATAGACATCGTTATAGTAATGATTGATTCTTGACGTCATTTTTCAGGAATCTGTATCATTTTGCCACTCAAAGTTACTGGACCGCAGTTATCATGAAAGGGTCTATAGTGTCAAGTAACTCAAGTTACATTGGTTTGTCTAGCATAGACCATTTTAAATACAGTGGAATTCGTTATGTTGAAATCGGTTGAGTCGAAAATCCGGATACTTCAAAATTGAAAGGCCGGTCTCAATTTTTATAGATGGAATAATATATAAATTATAATTTTGGTTATCTCGAATTCTGGATATCTCAAAGTAACAGGGGTGGTCCCGTAAGTTTCGAGATAACAAGATTAAACTGTATTTGAATTCTGACAAATTGCAATGATTCAGGTGTTAATTCTAATAGACTTTCTTAAAACACCTCTTTACTAACATCATCTACATAACTCTCTACTCATAACTAATACTATTTTGACATACCTCTTTACTAACATCATCTACATAACTCTCTACTCATAACTAATACTATTTTGACATACCTCTTTACTAACATCTTCTACATACCTCTCTACTCATTACTAACACTATATTGACATACCTCTTTACAAACATCCTCTACATACCTCTCTTCTCATAACTAACAGTTTTTATATACCTCTTTACTAACATCCTCTACATACCTCTCTACTCATTACTAACACTATTTTGACATACCTCTTTACTAACAACCTCTACATACCTCTCTTCTCATAACCAACAGTTTTTATATACCTCTTTACTAACATCCTCTACATACCTCTCTACTCATAACTAACACTATTATGACATATCTCTTTACTAACATCCTCTACATACCTCCCTACTCATATCTTACACTATTGTAACATACCTCTTTACTAACATCCTCTACATACCTCTCTACTCATATCTTACACTATTTTTACATACCTCTTTACTAACATCCTCTATACTCATAACTAACACTGTTTTTACACATCTCTTTATTAACATCTTCTACATACCTCTCTACTCATAACTAACACTAATTTTACATACATCTTTACCTCTATATGCCTCTCTACTCATAACTAACACTACTATGACATATCTCTTTACTAACATCCTCTACATACCTCCCTACTCATACCTAACACTATTTTACATACCTCTTTACTTACATCCTCTTCATACCTCGCCTCTCATAACTAACACTATTTTACATACCTCTTTACTAACATCCTCTATATATCTCTCTACTCTAACTAACACTATTTTGACATACCTCTCTTCTCATAACTAACACTATTTTCACATACCTCTTTACTAACATCCTCTACATACCTCTCTACTCATATCTCACAGTATTTTTACATACCTCTTTACTAACATCCTCTACATACATCTCTTCATATCTAACACTATTTTTACATACCAATTCACTAACATCCTTTACATACTCCTCTACTCATATTTAAAACTATTTTGACATACCTCTTTACTTATATCTGTAATATCTATACCTAAGAACTGCAAAGCAGGCTTCATATTCTTTGACAGCAAACATAACTGAAATAAGAAATGTATGTAGATATCATCTTATGTGAAGCAGAACAATCAAGGATAAGGAAATTTATGGATAATGTTATGCTCACACTTATACTCTTGTGGATATTATGCTCACACTCATGGATAATGTTATGCTCATACTCATACTCTTGTGGATATTATGTTCACACTCATGGATAATGTTATGCTCACACTCATACTCTTGTGGATATTATGCTCACACTCATGAATAATGTTATGCTCACACGCATACATGTATAAATGTTCTTTTACATTTTCATGGATTTTACAGTTTTCTTTATCTTTAACCATTTTAATAACACAAACATATTAAGATGTACCTGGCACAAATCTGCATGAATTGAAGTCAACTGTGCTGGAAATAACTGGATCTTGTTAATTGCTTTAACTAATATAGCAATTCCTCGTATTGCCTGAAAAATTAAGTGTTGTGATAACATACTGGTAATACAGATTTCTTGAAATAAAACAAGTAGATTAAACGAGAAAAAGTGTGAACATGACCCTGTTAACAAGACATTAAAAATATACTAATTAAGTGTTATTTATGTACATTTATTCACTAAATTTTGAAAATACCAAGAGTTTCACAAGTTAAACAGTGTGCCCAGGGCTATATTGTGATATAAAAGACTGATTTAATAGTAAAATTACACTATCTTTATTCAAATACTAACATATAATACAGGAAATTTTTACACTTTAAAAGATTTGCAAATTTGTTACATTGTATATATGGGACATAATATGTTTGTGACATTGTATGTACGGGACATTGTATGTTTGTGACATTGTATGTATGGGACATTGTATGTATGGGACATTGTATGTATAGGACATTGTATGTTTATGACATTGTATGTATGGGACATCTTATGTTCATGACATTGTATGTATGGGACTGTATGTTTGTGACATTGTATGTATGGGACATTGTATGTTTGTGACATTGTATGTATGGGATATAGTATGTTTGTGACATTGTATGTATGGAACATTGTATGTTTGTGACATTGTATGTATAGGGCAGTGTATGTTTATGACATTGTATGTATGGGACAGTGTATGTTTGTGACACTGTATGTATGGGACAGTGTAAGTTTGTGATAGTGTATGTTTGTGACATTGTATGTATGGGACAGTGTATGTTTGTGACATTGTATGCATGGGCCAGTGTATGTGTGGCACATTGTATGTATAACTGTATGTGATATTGTATGTATGGGACATATCATCACATTTTATATAATGTAGGTAACATTAACAAACTTATTTACCTGTTTTTTCTCCACTAAATTCTGTGTGAACTTATGGCAAAGATCAGCATCTATCAGAAAGTATAAAGTTATTATAGTTAGCTAAAATTTCATACAAATACTAAATACCAAGATATATGTATAATTTATACAGTAGTACTAATGTTAACAATCTCTGTATCACCCTTCCCACAACTATTATAACTAATATTAACAGTCTGTATATCACCCTTCCTACAGTCGTACTAATGTTAACAATCTGTGTATCACCCTTACCACAACCAATATAACTAATGTTAAGTCTGTATATCACCCTTCCTACAACCAATAGAACTCATTTTAACAGCCTGTGTGTCACCCTTCCCAGTTGTACTAATGTTAACAGTCTGTGTATCACCCTTCTCATAACCAATGGAACTCATTTTAACAGCCTGTGTGTCAACCTTCCCACAACCAATAGAACTTGCGTTGTTAACAGTCTGTGTATCACCCTTCCACAATGGTACTAATGTTAACAGTCTGTGTATCACCCTTCTCACAACCAACAGAACTCATTTAAACAGCCTGTGTGTCAGCCTTCATACAATCAATAGAATTTGTGTTGTTTACAGTCTGTGTATCACCCTTCCACAGTGGTACTAATGTAAAAGTTTGTGCATCACCATTATCATATATACATTCAATGACATTTACATCTTCATAAATTCTAGCAATTTCACTGGAGAATAAACATTGAGTATTTTACACTGTCTCAGTCAATCCAGGGTGATATTCAGCAGCGTGATATTAAATGAAAATATCACATGCGCAGAAATGAATGCGCATACAGTTCAGTTGTTTTTCCTTTGTGGTAATTAGGTGTAACCTCTATATAAGTTATGTACCAGACATTTCCTCAATGCAGATTTTAACTGAGAGAAACAACAACCAAAATTAAATGATTTGACAGAATTGATAAATTGTTATCAAATATATATTTGCTGAAGTCTGACACACATACATGCTCGCCCTGATGGAGGCTTAAGATTAAAAGTCAACGCAAAGAACGGTTTGGGTACAGTATCGAAGGCAGTTTATATTACGAGCATGATGAATGCTTTGCCTCTGGGTTGACAACGTATTTCCTTCGGGTGACAATTTCCACTACCACCCGATCAGGAATGTTATATTTATAAAGTATTATAAATGTACATTTATATAGTATTATAAATGTACATTTATATAGTATTATAAATGTACATTTATATAGTATCATAAAATTACAATGTTTACTTACAACTGTCAGTGGCGTAGCGTACATGTTCCCCATTACACTCATTAATGAACTCTTGAGTTTGGACAAAAAGGGTTTCAAAATCAGGAATATTTGGCAAATTATATTTCACACACCTGAAATAAAAATATATAATTTTATAAACTTTATAATGTTAACAATTCAAAAGCCATTACATTTGTATGAAACCATACAGTGTATATACATACATTGACAGATCAAACTGAAACGTATGCCATATCAAATAAAGATGTACTTTTTATTGAATTACCAGTAAAATCAATGTGTTTGCTCTGATTGACCCACAAAAACCAGTGACCAAATTTTCTAGAAATTTCGCTGTTGAACAGTTCTCTTTTCTTCCCGAAAATTCTGAATTTTTCTGATTTAGAGGAAAATTTTGAATTACTGATCACAACTCATTTAAACTAGAAATGTGGGTAATCGACATGACAAGGTCTTTTTCTGTCAATTGTGGGAAAATGCCATTGGCAGCACAATTGGGAATTTTAACATGAATTTGTGACATATTGGGAAAATCTAAATGCCTTACATTATTTTTTTTTTCATTACAGTCATGAGCTAAACATTAAATTGGGGATTTTTTCATCAATTCAGGAAAAATTATATGCATTTTGCATTGGGAATGGGGCCAAATTTCTGCCCCCTTGGTATATAGAAAAAGCCCTGATGACAAAATAAATAAACTTGAATGATGGCCTTACAAATACATACATGTACATGTAATCAAATTAATGATGAGAAAGAAACATGAATACATATACAAAATATATAAATGAACAGATGATTTTTGTTTCTCCTTTCTGATTTAAAATACTCTAATATCTAAACTCATGCAAAATTATCCAAACATTAACAATTTCAATCTGTTACAATAATTTATGATGAAAAAAAAGAGTATACATACAAAATACCCAGAATTCCAAGTGAATGTTGCTGTATATCTAAAGTGGCTAAAACATTATCCAAATGACTTGCATTTTTTGCCAGAGCCTCGGCACTTTTGCTTATAAATTCACATAACTGTGCAAAATTCCCTGCAAAAACATACAAACATGTACAAGTACATTGTCTATACAACAGAAAATTAAATGTTTTAAATTCTTTTTTTTTTTCTTTTTAGAACATTTAAAGGACTTCTCATGTGACTGTGGAAGCTTCAATGAAGATGCCTTTCATGACTTTTTAAATGTCCAAAAAATATTAACATCAATGATTAAGTCTCATTATTATACTTTCTACAATGTAGACTCCTTCCAATGAGATTAGGAAAAAGAAGACATTAAAAAAAATTATTTGGAGCCTTGAATTTGTCAAATGACAAAAAAGAAGAAATAGTGATGGTTACTCACGTTTATGTTAAGGACTAAATATTCACTTCATAGATGATCTCTCTCTGCCTCCCCCCCTCTTTCTCTCTCTTTCTCATTATTATCAATCCACACACACCAGTATATATTTGTATATTGCTCACCATACATGACATTACCGCTCCCATTTTCTGATATGTTGCATAGAGGATCTAACGCAATCTGCTATGGGGTCACGTGCGGATGACCTCTTGTAGCTCTGTATGTTCGACTGATGAAAATGTGACTTACAAAATTGAATAGAAAAGAGATGTAGTTTACTTTATAAAAAGGAAACAGTCATTCCGCAAATTTTCATTGTAATATCTAATCCAAGGTTATGAAAATAATTCTTTGCTTCCAGATTAGATGTGCTCAGTGTTGTTTATAAATGGTTAACTGAAATTTTTACATCTCTTTGCCATTCAATCGCTTACAAGATTCTGTAAGTTACTTTTTAATTGATTGACCCCTTAGCGGATTTTGTTAGATCCTATACACAACATACATGTATCAGAAAACAGGAGTAATTAGAAATCAGTTTTAATTATATTGCAAAACAGTACTGATGCGGGACCTATTCTTGGACGAAAATCAAGGTTTTTACCAAATATCTTTAGTTCAACTGATAGAATTGCTTTGGAATTTTGTTTCACAATAGGTTACCTATAGATGCAATATAATTTGATAAATTTTGGTGAAAAATACGAAACAAAAAGTGAATTTAGCCCATTTAAAAAACCCAACCTGAATGCCATAATCATGATGCAGGAGGACCTATTGTCAACCAGTAGTGGTATTTATGTTGAGCTGGTGACGTCACTTCCCTCCCGGCTTGTGTTGCACAGTACGATAGATTGATGAGCAATTACAATGTTGTAGTGGAATCACATGTATTAATCGTAATTTTTGTAACATGTTTCAATCAATGTTTAAAGTCTGATGATGTATTAAAAATACCTGGAAAAATCTTGTTCATTTACATGCGAAGAGAAGTGTCTGACAATAGGCCCTCGGTTTTTTTGGGCTCCCACAGGTCATTCGGACCTGTGTGGTTGGGTTCCACACAGGTCTGAACAGAATATTGTCAGTCCGAAAAAACTTATATGGTTTATCCATAAAGCCTTGATGGAATCCTGATCATGCAGACACAGTCACTTTGACATGCAGTGCTTTACAACAATAAGAAAATCACTTTTCATTTGAACAAGTAGTTTTACTACATGTAGCTAGCCAGGGATTTTTACTATTATAGAATATATATATATATATATGTGTGTGTGTGTGTGTGTGTGTGTGCAGGGTTCGAAAAATTGGTAAAAATTCACTCGCCCTTTGGGCGAGTAATTACATAATTTCCACTCGCCCAAACTCATTTTGCACTCGCCAAAGTATGAAACCGTAGTATTTCAAAGTACATGTAGATGTGTTAAGAGTGTATAAAATCTTTTTCAAAGTAAATAGATCTTACATGTATATGACTTAACAGATTAGATACTCTTTATTTGACAAATTGTCATTTTTTTCTAATCAAGTACTTATTACAAAGGAAAATATGTGAAAATCTCACCACAACTTTTGTTTGCTCTCATTTTAAGCTTTAGAATTCAAATTCTCGACTGAAATTTTGATTGCCCACTAAGAAAATCTGGTTGCCCGCAAAGAAAATAATATTTTATTTAATTTTGTATTTTTTAAATTTATTGTTATTCTAATATATAAAATTTTATACAATATATACAATATATTGTCTCTGAATGAATCAATGATGCATTTACATCTAAATTAACTGTAAATGCATCATTATTATTACTATTATCAATTACTATTATTACTATTTCATGATGTTGTTACTACCAGACATATCTTTAAATCACTGTAAATTACAAAAGTAAGTTTTCACTGTTGGATGAAAACAATAGCCATTCATTTCTATGTATTTCATTAAAACTTTTATTTAGAGTAACTATTTTACTTTTATCATTCACTTACATTTAATTAAGATTTTACAACTTCTTTAAAACATTGTATAGTGTTATGATTATTTTACCAAATCCTAAAATTCAGGTCCGTTCGGTATTGGTTCTTTTATTTACACACATCCAACTTCCACTTCCTCAACAAACTGCAAGTATTAGCAGTCAATACACGATGTGTTCAGTGACATTTTCGGCCATGGTAAAGACTAACTTGTTTAATTGTCAATAAAATAATTATTTAAGTTTCTAATTGTTTTTGTAATGTATTTTGAACTAAAAAAAGAAGGAAATGATCACTTTCAAAACTTAAAAGGGAATCCGGATATTCAGTACGGCGTCAGTGCCAGTGGGCCTACTCGCCAAACAGGCGAGTTCATTGTCAAAATTTACTTGCCCGAAACGATTTCTTACTCGCCAATGCGAGCGGACGAGTTGATTTTTCGAAACCTGGTGTGTGTGTGTGTGTGCGTGTTTGAGGAACATTTTTCTGCATAATGAAATGATTTTTTTTCGCTCATCAGACCAGGAGTGTTCATAAGTCTACATTTCAGAGTGTTGTTTAAATATCATGGCAAACTTCAATTTTGAATTTTTAATCTTTAACTGCCGAGATGACGTATAAATAGTCTGCATTTCGACAATTTACAAAACAAGTGTCTGTCTCTTCTTGGGCACTAGCAACGACTCGGCATGAGTATTCCTTTAACCAAAATCTTTAAAATTCAAGCTAGTGTCCAATGGTGAGGCAGATTATTCTGTTGAAATTGATTTAAAGAAAACGTCACCTTGTTCTGCTTGGAAAGTTTAAAGTTGAAAATCATACAGCACACAACATCTCTTTTAGACAGTAATCAACATGAGTCAACGTGAATAGTCAAATACATTGTTGTAAAAGGGTATAGCTGACCATGATTTCGATAATGTAATTTTAGAGTGAAAATGGATAACTTTCGATTTCTGGTTCGGTAGAAACTAGTCGTGAAATGCGATTGATTTGCAAGTAAACACTCGCTAAAACCTATAAATGGTTGCATTTGCAAGTGATTTAGAGCATTGTTATGAACAATTAATGACTTCGCGTTGAAAAGAAAAATCATGGGTTTATGATCAAGGAAAACTATTACTCAAAACGGCATCGGTCATGTAGTCTGGAAATTGGGAGAAGAACATCGGTCCGAACAGATTTTTGTCAGTCAGGACTGATGGACCTATGTTATTTGCATAGACTGGGCACTGTCCGAGAATAGTTGGGCCTACTGCAAAAAGTTGATACAGAGTAATGCAATCTGTGCAGGATTCTAGTTTCTACATCAGGAGCCATTACAATCTGTATCTCTTTAACAATGATGATAAAGCTGTCATCCCTGTTATTGTAATTGATAGATCTACAGCAATCATTCTAACATTTTACAATCCATTGCCATTGCGGCATTGGCATTGCCAATCCATGGATGATCATTCATGATGGATTGCCAAATCTGATTTGCCTACATGTTACATCGTGTTATTCGATTATCATCTTCTGAAATCTAAAATTAATTGTTAACGCTTGAAAACAGTAATTATATTACTCAGCTGATAATAAAACGATTACTTTGTCGTCAAACTTGCTAATTTTACCTTGCGAAGACAGGTTTTGAACTGTATTTACGTACTGCTCTAGAGCTGCAGCCATCTTGAAAGTTTATGTGACCGCTTATGTAATTAAAATTATTTTTTATATCACAAATAGCCTATCATTCAGCCGACAATTTTTCCAGTATATCTAATCATAATATACTAGCATTTTTATAGATGAGTAAGATTTCAATCTAACATAAAATATTAAATATTTAGTTGTTTTTGTTGATATAAGCGATGGTATTGTGTGCATGCTATACGGTTTCACTAAATAGCGACAAAAGGTACAAAATAAAATACAAGCAAACAATGTTAATCTATCTATCGTTACCGTTAGCCCCTGAATAAGGTGCGCTGCAGGTTAAAAGCATACAAGATAAGGGAAAAGTATAAAGTTTCAAAACGACATGGAAAGGGAAATGTATTAAATAGGTTAAATTGATGCTCCAATATATATATATATAGAGAGAGAGAGAGAGAGAGAGAGAGAGAGAGAGAGAGAGAGAGAGAGAGAGAGAGAGAGAGAGAGAGAGAGAGAGAGAACGGTGAGTCTACATCAAACAGTGATAGACTGTTAGATAGATAGATAGAATATCAATTGTCCATCCTAAAATAAATCAAATGGTAAATAAAATACCATATTAATTTTTTACAATGATTTTGTCTGAGATTCATCCTTTATCCATTTTCCAATTTTTTGCTTATTTATTCAGTAAAAACATAGAATATACGTTTAAAATGGATTTTAACCGTCTACAGGCTAATCCATGGAAAAGTTCCTTTTTGTCGCTAATTAGCGAGACCCCAATTTACCTCAATGTTTACAAACTGTTAGGTTGGGTTTAGTTACCAAGTTTTTAGTGGAGTCTACGATATCCTGCAGTGTTTGTGTGTTGTATAAAGGACAGTTCCCTGTGTCAGGTAATGTGATTTTAAGAATGGAATGCCAATATTTGACTTTGATCTCTACGCCCTACATTAGGCCTAATCATGTGAAATATGCATACAATGTAGGATTGCCCTACACAAATAGGCCTTCAGTTCATGTGTACATGTATGTATATTTAACCGTTCAGGTAAACAGGAAGTAAGAGTAATTGATGATAAGTCTGAATAGGCACAAGTAATGAGTCTGAAGTCTGAATGTGAACATTTATAGATTGATGATACAGGTATTAAATCTGAATGTGAATATGTTAGATACAGGTAATAAGTCTGAATGTGAACATATTTATAGATTGATGATACAGGTAATAAGTCTGAATGTGAACATATTTATAGATTGATGATACAGGTAATAAATCTGAATGTGAATATGTTAGATACAGGTAGTAAGTCAGAATGTGAACATGTTAGATTGATGATACAGGTAATGAGTCTGAATGTGAACATGTTAGATTGATGATACAGGTAATGAGTCTGACTCTGAATGTGAACATGTTAGATTGATGATACAGGTAATGAGTCTGACTCTGAATGTGAACATGTTAGATTGATGATACAATAATAAGTCTGAATGTGAACATGTTAGATTGATGATACAGTAATAAGTAATAAATTTGAATGTGAAAATCATAGATTGATACATACATGTATGTCATAAACATTATTGTGTATATGTTAACTAATGATAATTATATTTGACATGTCTTGACATAATATTTACTGGTCACTGTGAACTAACTAATTTTTTTCTTTCTCCTCAGATGACACATGTCAAGTAACATTTTGACTGTGATGCGCTATAATTGTACAAAGGTCACAGTTCACTGGGAATTCTTTTTTAGTGCATACACCAGCATATATGAACAAATTGTTTATTTTGACCAACTTCCACATCATTCCAAAATTATCCATGGCAGCTCGAAAAGGAATATCCAATATGTGCAAGAGGAAGCTACTAGTGTTAGTGGATTTAGATCAAACACTAGCAGACTTTGAAGGTTACTTTTTAACAAAGTTCCGTCAGAAATATCCAGCCGAACCATTCATTCCATTGGAAGAGAGAAATACTTTTTATTTAGATGAACAATATGGCAGACTTAGGGATGATTTGATGGTAAGGTTTTAGGATTGCACATCAGCAGGGCTCTCATACCTTATTTTGGTAATGGGAAGGGGGCCAGGGCCAGTCCTATTTGGGAAATTAGGGGCTTTTTCAGAAGTTAGATTGAAAAAAATCATTACATATGGTACACAATTGTTTGTTTTTTAAATATATAAAAAAAAACTTCACAGTGTGTTTACATTGGAAATTAATATATTTTCAGTTTTTGAGTTATCATAAGGGGAAAAAATTTTTTTTTGTTTTAATATGCGAGCACTAGCGAGCTCTTTATTGTAGAAATGTCCCAACTTGAGTTAAGTCCAATAATACAGTGCCCTCTTATGGTCAGAGCCCTCCAGCGTGTACTTTGGGCTTCAAAAAGTTTTAACCAGTACTTCGCAAATGAGACCCCATGTACGGGTTCCTAGAAACATGGCTGCCATAAATGTCTATTCTGATTGGTTGAATTATACATGTGGTTGAGTACAATGGGTTTGTGGACAGCCCAATCCTATAATAGCGAGATTACTAATTGCCTAGATATGACAGCTGATCCTGTAATAGCTGGATTAGTAACAGCCTTAGCCTAGATATATTATGAGGGCTTACCAACATCTTATTGTTCCAATAAAACAATGCCAAATATGCCTTACCTATAATTTGGCAACAATTTCAGCATGATTTTAAGTGAGTGAAGCAAGAACTTTATGGTAAGGGGTAGAAAATGAGCTGTACATACATTGGATGCAAAACACTGTCTGCCTTAATATAAACCACACATGTGGTTTTCCTAACCCGATGCATTGAATGTTACATTACAATGTTACAATGATAAAGCTGCACTCGCTTCAAGGCAATGCCTTAGTTCATATTAAGTTTATTATATAAATAAATAAATACTCACTTTGTGCATTTATAGTGAGTATCGTAACAGTACCCAAACATGTACTTTGTAAGACTCAGTAGGTGAAAAATGGGCCAAACCATCCAAGACACATTGGTAGTTCTTTAGTCAAAAATTATACATGTATAAAACCAATACAGAATTACATGTATACAATTTATGTATATGTAGAATTATAGGATATTTGATTATTATTATTATTATGTCTCCCCTAACAGGGCTGGGAGACATATTGGTTTTGCCAAAGTTGTTCATCTGTTCATCTGCCCATTACAAATCTTTTCAACCCTTGCTTGGAATGCGTTCAAACTTAGAGGTGTGTTGTGACCTTGACCTTGGTTTATATCTTCTAGATCAAGATTGCAGTGCACCAAGGACAATATGATATGATTTAAAATGGTAAGGGAGGTTGGGAGACATATGTTTTTGTTACAGAAAACTTGTAAAACAATACACAAAGCATAATTAGTTTACACAAAAATAGATTTTTGACTGTACACATGGTAATCTGTAGAAGAATGCCCGTAAATTCTGTGTAGCTTTATAATCTGTGTGTGAATATTTTACAGGATAAAGTAAAAGGAATTTACAAAAGTGAAGGATTTTTTAGAGACTTGCCACCACTTCCAGGTGCAGTGAATGCTGTTTTAGAGATGGATGAAATGGATGGGTAAAACTTTCTATTTTTAATTTAAAGTGTGTTTTATTATGACAACACACTACTGATATTTAAAAATCTGATCAACACCTGTAAACAAAATACATATCTTTAAACATTACAGATCTAGAAATAATGAAAACGTCAATGCATGTAGTGTCAGTAAAATGGCAAAAATTTGCACAAAAAATTAAACACTCTCTTGCTCTTGAACATAATGTTCCATCTCTGAACATGATCAGCCATCTGTTTATTTGTTCTGACATTTGTGGACATGATCTGACATTTGTGAAAATGATATGTCATCAATAAACATGATCTGTTACAATTTATTTATAAATTTGATCTGACATTTGTGAACATAATCTGAAATCTATGAACATTATCTGACATCTGTGAACATGGTCTGACATTTGCGAATTTTATCTGACATCTGTGAATACGTTGTGTTATCTGGGAACAGAATCTGTCATCTATGAAGATGATCATACATTCATGAACATGATCTAAAATTTGTGAACATGATCTGTAAACTTTAAACATGATCTGTCATTTGTGAACATGATCTACCATCACTGATCATGATATGTCATCTTTGAACATGATCTGACATTTGTGAACATGATCTGCTATTTCAGACTGTCATTTGTGAATATGATCTGACATTTGTGAATGTGATCTCTGTGAACATATGCTTTGTCATCTGTGAACAAGTTTAGTATGTGTGAACATTTCTGGTATTGACTGAGAGTAAAACAAATGCTGATGAAATAGCAAACATCTATAAATTTATATGATCTGATGCAGCAAAAATTACCAGGTATACAGTAATACGTCGTTTCCGAGATCCCTCAACAGACCATTCTCTGTCATGTGACTTTCATCACCAAGTGACAAAATTTAAGGCATATCAATTTGTGACAATGTGGACAAAATGGCGGGCACCTACAGTAGTCTTCAAATCAGCTGATAAATGATAAAGTTCAGATTGATACAATAGGTCTTACAATAATTATTTTAACTTATAAACTTTCTCCTATATCTTAGAGTTTTTGGCTAGATGTATACTCCTGATTTGACTCAGAGTTTACATCAGTGTCAGTGACAGCATACCATAGACCTAAATACGCTTCAGTCATAGGTTCAAATTTTTACTGGGAAATTCATTTAAATGAATTGTCGTCCATCCACAGATATTTAACTGGTTTATTTTTCTCTCTGCAATCTGATTTACAACATTACACCACATATCAGCACTGCTTTTTGATTTATATTGATTTCCTCTACCCTCCATTATTAATTCATATTCACCTCGACCAAAGTGCCCTAAATTTTCTCAAAGTCACATGATCAGTGCGTTGTAATTTCTGAACTGTTCTGGATCTCTGAAACGATGTATTGGTTCCAAATATGACAATATAAGCAGAAGTTGTATTTTATTACAAAGAATCAGATTGATATTTTTTCTTATTCAGCGTAGAAGTATTCATTTGCACCAGTCCCCTGTTTTATTACAAGTATAGTGCCAAGGAAAAGGTAAAAATAAATTGTGTAATGATGGTTCACAATCTCACTCATGATTAAAGTTTATATATTTGGCCGCTTTGTGAAGCAAATGCAAGTACAAGTCTTTGAACTGACAATGTCTGTCTGTCTGTCTGTCTGCTGTAATTATTTGGTTTAGCTGTTGCCTTTAGCTATGTTAAGAAAATTACATTGTAACTTCACATGATGATAGAACATAATGACATTGACCTTCATTTTTTACCTTGACCTTCAGCTTTGACCTTGGAATTCAAATTCCAGATCTATATTACTTCACAGTTCAGCCACAGGCCACCACTGTTTTTTCTTATTAAATCTCAAGCATTGTTGCTTGTTAAATTTCAAGCATTGTTTATTGTCAAATCTCAATCACACTTTCTTGTTAAATCTCAAGCACCATAAGTGTTTCTTTTTCAAGCACTTTTCCTTTAATGGTAAGTAGTTTACCTGGGCCTGAAGTCACCAAATTTACTCAATACTCGAGCTCAACTAACTTTTCACGATTTTAAGGTAAAAACATGGAAAGTTTATTCTGTAACTGGACATGTTTGTATACTGATGGCATACAATTGTAGATAATGATAAGACTTATTGCTCATTTGAAGAAAACTTAAGAAATATTTTTAAAAAATGTTTGAGTACGTACTCAAATCTTGAGTACCTTACTCAACATATTTATTCTTTTTTTTTAACAGGAAAATCATAAGTGTGACGCAAAAATTTATATGTAAATGATTAAAAATCATAATATGTTTCCTAATGACTAAGATCCAAAAGTTTTATAAACAATTTTATAGTCAAAATAATGAAATAAAAGTTCAGCTTGAGTATTGAGTAAATTTGGTTACTTCGGGCCCTGGTAGTAAAAAACAAAATTTGATCTTTGTGTAAACTTAGGTTTTTCATAGTGACTTAATGATTTGAACTTAACATTGACCTAAAATAATATGGATAAATATGAAGCCTATAATTTGACATTTCTATGTCCTGAGTTCAAAGGTCATGGGTCATATTGATTCCTGAGTTCAAAGATCATAGGTCATATTGATGTACTTCACCCCTTCTAAAGTTGAGGGGGCTTAATTATGCGGGTTGAGGTTAAGTTTCCCTTCTTCTATTGCTGATACATCAACTAAATATGCATGCATGGCATATACATCTTAATATCTGTAGTAAAATCTATGCTCCAGATGCTGGATTAGTCCTGTCCTTTTTTATTTTTTTTTTTGAAAATATTTCCACTGTGGTTTTATGCAAGAAACAACCAGAATTACACCATTTTTATGATAAACATTAGATTAAGAACAAGTACCCAGTATACATTTCTATATTTAGTAATTGTATATATCTATTTCAGTATGAATGGGTAGAAAATCACCTAGGTCAGAATTGGATCAACAAGCTTATACTTACAAGAGACAAAACAATGGTACATGGTGATATCATTATAGATGATAAAGTAAAAATCACAGGTAAACCTAACATTCTTCACTTTGTTTTATTAAAGAGATGGAGCTGTAGCCAGAGAAGTAATGTAAGGGCGGACAGGGGGTATGTTGAAACCCCATATGACTTCAAGGCAATGCCCTGAAATAAGTCCAGAGGGCAGAAGATGCAATTTTGTAAACATTTCATTATTTGCCTCATAATAATTCAGATTAATTATTGGACGGTTAAGTATATCATGTTAACTATCACTGGTTTATTTTTTTTTTATACACCTGTCATAGACAGATGTATTACAGGATTGTCTGTCTGTACATCTGCAACTTGTAGGCTAGGTACAGACCAAACTGTTACAGCTAGGAATCTTAAATCTGTACAAATAAAAAGTAGTCCTTATGGCAAGAGAAAGACACAGTCAGAAGTCAATGGTAAAAGTCATTAGATAACTTTTGAAAATCCTCGAACTTGCTATTTATACTCATCTTGTCGAATGAAAGGAACCTATTGTTTTCAAGTTCAAAGGTCAAGGTCATGACATAATAGTGAAGGAAAATAATTTATAGGCAAGACAGTAATCAAGCCATTATACCAAGGATTCACAATCTTGGTACACATGCACCTTATGGTGCAATGAAAACACCTATTGTTTTTTCATAGTGCCTTATACATGTAGGCAAGGTAAAAAACAAACTCTTGTACCTGAGATTCTCAAGAATGAGACGCATACTCCTTCTGGTGAGAGGAAGACACTTTTGTTTTTATACGTTGTTGACAGACCTATTATGGCATGGCAATGTCCTTTATTCAGATGTTTCTGTAAAAATTCATCCCGACGTGTTTATTTTGCAACATGGACATTGTTCTTGTTCACCTTGATTTGGGAACTACATTGTATTACATTACTGCGTTCGTCATTGTATACGATTCCTTGCACAGACCTGTATGATCTTTTATATTATACCATATATATCACAATGACTAGCTACAGTCGAGTAGTAGATTGTGTCTCAGTTCCTCTGTACACACACTTCATTGTAACTTTGAAGCACTGTATACATGTACATGCATTGGATTAGGAAATTTTTTCTCCTGTTTAATTTTCACCATTTTTGTCTTCACATGTGAAGGCAAATTTTTAAAATGAAAGCAAAATAATTGAAGCAAGGCAATACAATGCCATCCATGAAACTATGTTGATTTAGGGCAAATATTAGACAGAGTAAATATGTTTTCTGTAAATGTTGATTTAGGCGAATTTTAGACAGAGTAAATATGATTTCTGTAAATGTTGATTTAGGGCGAATATTAGACAGAGTAAATATGATTTCTGTAAATGTTGATTTAGGGCGAATATTAGACAGAGTAAATATGTTTTCTGTAATGTTGTTGATTTAGGGCGAATTTTAGACAGAGTAAATATGTTTTCTGTAAATGTTGATTTAGGGCGAATATTAGACAGAGTAAATATGCTTTCTGTTAATGTTGATTTAGGGCGAATATTAGACAGAGTAAATATGATTTCTGTAAATGTTGATTTAGGGCGAATATTAGACAGAGTTAATATGATTTCTGTAAATATTGATTTAGGGCGAATATTAGACAGAGTAAATATGATTTCTGTAAATGTTGATTTAGGGTGAATATTAGACAGAGTAAATATGTTTTCTGTAAATGTTGATTTAGGGCGAATATTAGACAGAGTAAATATGATTTCTGCAAATTATGATTTAGGGCGAATATTAGACAGAGTAAATATGATTTCTGTAAATGTTGATTTAGGGCGAATATTAGACAGAGTAAATATGATTTCTGTAAATGTTGATTTAGGGCGAATATTAGACAGAGTAAATATGTTTTCTGTAAATGTTGATTTAGGGCGAATTTTAGACAGAGTAAATATGATTTCTGTTAATGTTGATTTAGGGCAAATATTAGACAGAGTAAATATGTTTTCTGTAAATTTTGATTTAGGGCGAATATTAGACAGAGTAAATATGTTTTCTGTTTGATTTAGGGTGAATATTTGACAGAGTAAATATGTTTTCTGTAAATGTTGATTTAGGGCGAATATTAGACAGAGTAAATATGTTTTCTGTAAATGTTGATTTAGGGCGAATTTTAGACAGAGTAAATATGTTTTCTGTAAATGTTGATTTAGGGCGAATATTAGACAGAGTAAATATGATTTCTGTAAATCTTGATTTAGGGCGAATATTAGACAGAGTAAATATGATTTCTGTAAATGTTGATTTAGGGCGAATATTAGACAGAGTAAATATGTTTTCTGTAAATGTTGATTTAGGGCAAATTTTAGACAGAGTAAATATGATTTCTGTTAATGTTGATTCAGGGCGAATATTAGACAGAGTAAATATGTTTTCTGTTTGATTTAGGGCGAATATTAGACAGAGTAAATATGTTTTCTGTTTGATTTAGGGTGAATATTTGACAGAGTAAGTATGTTTTCTGTAAATGTTGATTTAGGGCGAATATTAGACAGAGTAAATATGATTTCTGTAAATGTTGATTTAGGGCAAATATTAGACAGAGTAAATATGTTTTCTGTAAATGTTGATTTAGGGCGAATTTTAGACAGAGTAAATATGATTTCTGTAAATGTTGATTTAGGGCAAATATTAGACAGAGTAAATATGATTTTTATCATAAAAGGGCGAAAATAAATGGGGTGAAAATTTTCAGGTATACCATACTCTCAAATTCATTTAAATTTGAGTAATGATAAGACATCTTTATTGCTGTTTGTCTCAATGCTGTGTAACATCCCACTGAGAAATTTCTTACTTATGTGGAAGACAAAAGCTACTAGTGAAGTTCTTCAAATTTTAACCTGTGCTATAGACTGATGCCCACACTGTGAGAGATCTTTAGCATATCTATCACTACAGAAGTGATTTTAAATTATTATCTTTATTGCTTGATAAACCATACATGTATATAACATTTGGTATATATTATTGACTTTTCTTTTTGTTTTGTTTTTTTTTAGTTTTGAATGTTATACTTACATGTATTGGTGGAATGTGTTTAACCGATACTGTCTGTGGACTCCGTGTCTGTCTATCTTTTTATAGAGTTTACTTAGTAATAAGTAGAGTTTATGAAAAGTGTAAAGATGGGTATTTAGATACGTACGTTAATACAATTTAGTATAAGTATTACATGATGACAAATAGTTCACATTGAAAAATTACAATACGGGTATTTGATATTTGTTATCATGTAATTCTGAAAAATGAGAATTTTTTTTTTTTTTTTTCAGGTGCCAAAGAACCTTCTTGGGAGCATGTGATATTTGGAGCCTGCCATAATAAAGATGTGAATCATAAAGGGAAAAAATACCTTAGCAACTGGACAGATGGTTCCTGGAAAGAATTGATAGAAGATTTTAAAAAACGCTTATGAAAAATTAGATGAATGCTTGTTATATTTATTTGAAGGTATAAAATGAAAGAAATTCATTCATGCTTTATTTTCTATCAAAAATCTTTATATTTGTTTAGTTCACAAACCCCAATGATTCAGTTACACATTGACCCTCGGCACTGTAAAGTAGGATATAGTAGAACTATGATGACAAGTCAACCCACGATAAAGTTGCTTATGTTAGAATATAAAGAGAATTGACCTATTAGATTGCATTTAAGCTGGTCATATTAGATGTATAAAGAGAATTGACCTACATTGCTGTTAAAATGGTCATATAAGATGTATAAAGAGAATTGACCTGTTAGATTGCAGTTAAAATGGTCATATTAGATGTATAAAGAGAATTGACCTATTAGATTGCAGTTAAAATGGTCATATTAGATGTATAAAGAGAATAGACCTACATTGCAGTTAAGCTGGTCATATTAGATATATAAAGAGAATTGACCTATTAGATTGCAGTTAAGCTGGTCAAGTTAGATATATAGATAGAATTGACCTATTAGATTGCAGTTAAAATGGTCATATTAGATGTATAAAGAGAATAGACCTACATTGCAGTTAAGCTGGTCATATTAGATATATAAAGAGAATTGACCTATTAGATTGCAGTTAAAATGGTCATATTAGATGTATAAAGAGAATAGACCTACATTGCAGTTAAGCTAGTCATATAACATATATAAAGAGAATTGACCTACACTGGAGTTAAGCTGGTCATATTAGATGTATAAAGAGAATAGACCTACATTGGAATTAAGCTGATATATTAGATATAGGCCTATAGCGGGCGTCCGTGTCTGAATGATTAGAGCATAAGGCTTTAAACCACAGTCTGTGACCTCTAGTCAGCATGGGTTTTAGTCTCACTGGAATCTAAACTGATTTTGTGAGAAGGTTTACCAGTTCACTTGCTTAACCTGTTCACCCCTGAGTATCTGAGTGGTATGCTCTATTCTATTGCTTAAGACCAGTCTATGATGGCCTGTAGGGTTTAAAGGGTTAATGCTGGTGGTCTCTTCCCCACGTTACATTGTATCCGGGTTCTCTCCTCCACCATTACAAAATGGCCACCATGATATGACTGAAAAATTGTTGAGTGTAACATAAAAGACCTTTCAATCAAACAAACAAATTAGATCTATTGAGAGGCTTCACCTACAAACTTTAGCTGGTCATACCTTGATCTGTTACCGCAATGGATCTCTAGTAAAGAAGGTACTGTAAGTAAGATTACCCACGATTGAAATCTATGCAGACAGAGGACAAACTGGTTTATGACTATTGAGAATGACAGAATACATAATGACTGTGATATACAGAGTGAAATCACTGATATGTTTAGATCTATAGTGGCAGGAAATTTACAAATTGATATTTTTAAAATGCTTAGGTCCTACTGCCAGAATATACTGGTACGTTTCAAATGTGCGTGTAATTGTAAACTATTGTTTATTTTGATATTGTAGATAAAGACAAAATACTCTTATGTGTTAATGTACACCTGTATAAACTATTAAAAGTGTTATAGCCACATTCCGGGGATTAAAATCACATTCTAGGGGAGTTATTGTAACATTTGACATTTTCTTTAGAAAATCACTCCTAACAGAAGGAAATGAAAATTGAACACAAAAAAATTGTTGTATTAAGGCCATAATAAAAAAATTGCTAGATTCTCATCCATTTTTTCAAAAAATTTGGGGCGGGGGGGGGGCGAATTTTATTTTTTATTTTTTTTTTTCTGAAATGGAATTGGACACTGAAAATGACTAAATTGACCCGGCAAACAGTGAAAAAAAAGACATTGTTAAGCTTTCATAGTTTTATTTGCTTCATGTCAAAATATAATAACACAAAATCAACAAATTTAAAACAAAATCTCATGTTTATATCTACATCATGTACATGTATGATTAGAATCACTAAATACCAAAATTGTAACCAATGTCATGTCAAAAACAAGAAATCCTACTTGCGTTTTTTTCTTGCTTGAAGGCCGTCAATACCCCTTCAAATGAGCAAGATGTGCTGGTATATGGCATCCCATTCCTTCTAATGTATGATGATTTTCATCAATGTAGGCTACCATAGACAGACAGCCAATGTATGAAAATACGACTTACCAAGAGTGTTAACATTGGCACTAAGGAATCCTACATTTTGCTCTTGTAGCCGATCAATAATGTCATTCTGTAGGGCAGCACGATTTACCCAAAAAACATTCCAAAATACCCCAAAAAACATCCAAAATGACCCAAAAAACACACAAAAAAACATTTAAAACATAACAATTTTAGCAATCTTATTATAATATGATGAATATCTTTTATGACTGTAGATGTTTTTGACTTTGATAATGCTGTTTTATCCAAGTTCCATGAGAAGTGATAAATGTTGATTTTTTTTTTAATTTCTAGCTGTCTATGAAATATTTATACAGAAGAAAATGCATTTAAAATGATTATTGATGCAAACTTATTTCGATTTAATTGTTTTTGGGTGTTTTTTTTTTTTTTTTTGGGGTCTTTTTTGGGTAGTTTTTGTTTTTGGGGTAAATCGTGCCGCCGCATTCTGTAGCTTTATTTTGTCATTAACTGTGTTGCTATGCTTCTCGGGTAAATAGTTTGCCTTTGATGCTGCAGACATAAGAAAACTGAATGCATCATGCACAGGATCATTGTTACTTTTTTCAGAACCATCCGATTTTTGGGAAAACTTATTTTTCTGAATATTTTTCAGAACCATCAGAGTTCTGGGAAAACTGAATATAGTTGCCAAGAAAAAGCACAATATCGCCAACTTTGCATTCAGGGTCACATGACACGAACGTTCCGTCTTTAGATTTTCCAACAGTAACTGTCACTTATCTAGCCGAAAAAACTGGGCCGAACTATCGGGGCAGAAGTCCTCCCCATATATTTTCTTCGTAGCAAGTTGCTGTGCCATTTTCACAGCAGTTTAGCGATCATTTCAACCACCTATTTCTTATCACTGACGTCCGATATTTGTTGATATGCTCACTTGATCTTTAAGATTTATAAATCCATCGTCATTAAGATATGACATGACATAATTCCATATCTCTGATATGTTTATTCTAGCTACACGTCGTTTTTTGTATTCACGTCGTCTGTCTCCATTTTGAACAGAAGAAAATCTAAGAGGTTCGTTGATTGGTTGATCGTAAATGCACATTCATTGTTGCGTTATTATCAACCAATCAGCTAACGTCTTAGATTTTCTTATGAAATAACGGCGAAGACTGTCTGCTTTTTAATATAAAAATAACCACCGGAAGTCATCTGAAACAAGAACATTACGGAACGGAATCGGACAAGACACGGGATATTTCCGGTCGACTATATTCGTTTAAAAACGTAAATTCAAAAATAAAAAAAATCGGGGCGGGCGGGGATGAGAATCTAGGATTTTTTTTATTATGGCCTAATGGAGTTATTAATGAAATTCCATCGGAAATCTCTAAATTTACTTTGGTGAAGAATGTGACATTCCATATAAGAAATCCTTACTGTGCTTCAGACAAAACTTTATGCTGACGGATTAATGAAAATTATAGATCAGATAAGCAACTGACCAAATTTCTAATGGCTGTGATGAGAAATATTTAGTTAAACATATCAATATATTGTGGTAAAATGTGTCACCGCATGGCCCATGTTGCTACGAGTACAAAGAAGTCAACTGATTTTACCAAACAAAACAACTTAAATTGCGGACAAAATTTCACCCAAATGTATGTCCTGTTCAATGAGGTTTAATCGGAGCAACATAGGCTAATATAAAATTTATGTACCGGTAGATCTGTACATGATGTGCCGATTCTAGAAAAGACTATTTAGCATGGACAGTTTGTTTTGGTTCACATGCCTTGTTTTCGATATCTCCTCATTTCCATACTATTTTCAAATGTTATTATTAGATCTGCACACATTATTGTTTCCCGTGATTATCCTAATAATTTATTAGCATATACCTTAAAAATACAACGAAAGTATATGCGAATAAACATTAAGTGCATACAAAAAAGTTTATTTCTGAACGTTTCTCCCTGGAATGTGACTTTAATTTAGATGATACATCCTGTTAGAATTGTTATGTTAACAAGATACATCCTGTTAGAAGTGTTAATGTAGACATGATACATCCTGTTAGAAGTGTTAATGTAGACATGATACATTCTGTTAGAAGTGTTAATGTTAAAAAGATACATCCTCTTAGAATTGTTAAGTTAACAAGATACATCCTGTTAGTAGTGTTAATGAAGACATGATACATCCTGTTAGAAGTGTTAATGTACTGTACACATGATACATTCTGTTAGAAGTGTTAATGTTAATAAGATACATCCTGTTAGAAGTGTTAATGCACACATGATACATTCTGTTAGAAGTGTTAATGTTAACAAGATACATCCTGTTAGAAGTGATAATGTTAACAAGATACATCCTGTTAGAAGTGTTAATGTAGACATGATACATCTTGTTAGAAGTGTTAATGTTAACAATATACATCCTGTTAGAAATGTTAATGTTAACAAGATACATCCTGTTAGAAGTGTTAATGGAGACATGATACATCCTGTTAGAAATGTTAATGTCAACAAGATACATCCTGTTAGAAGTGTCAATGTTAACATGATATATCCTGCTAGAAGTAGACATATATCATGTATATATAAATATAGACATAATAAACAACTGTTTAACCTGTTGGAAGCATTAATGTAGACACAGAACGCACCTGTGTAACCTGTCAGAAGTGTTATTGTAGACATATCCCTCAACTATTGAAAGTGTAAATGCAGATATTATATACTATTGTCCAAACTCTTGGAAATGTGACAGCAACTGTATCACACTACTGTCTGCACTGCCTACTTCTTCACACCTACCTATAACAAAAACTTCAGTAGATATACACAAATTCTGTGTTCATGTGTTTAAAATGCTCATTAACCTTTTAGTTGTGACTGTGATCTTGTTAATATGTTGTAGGCCTTTGGTCACGTGTGCACATAATCACATGTATTTGTGTGTCACTTATTGTAATCCTTATGCAAATTCTGCAAGCTACATGATAAAAATGTGTACTATTATCATATGCTGATATCATCTACAATATAAATATTAGTTTGTAATGCATGTCAAGTTTTGTAAACACGTTTTATATATAAAAACATTTTTAAAATGATTTATGATATTAAAATTTTATTTTTACATTGCAATAAAGTTTTATTATAACCTGCAGAAGTATGATTATTATTAATATTGATAAAACAATGCTGTGTTTAAAAGTGATGGGAAGAATATTTCTTAGAATGTTGATTTTTACGTTAATCACCCATTCTCTAATTTTGTTTGTTTTTTGACACCACATTCAACAATTTTTCAGTCATATGGTGGTGGGCAGATTTTAATGGTGGTGGGCAGATTTTAATGGTGGTGGGCAGATTTTAATGGTGGTGGGCAGATTTTAATGGTGGAGGAGAGAACCTGGTTACAATGTACTTGTAAATAGACCATCAGTCTTCCCTCTGATTGACCAAATACTGCTGCTGTTCTTAACTCATCAACCCCTGAAAAACAATGGACTCTTCTGTAAATCAATGACTTAGACCAGTCCAAATGTGTCTTTAGGGGTGAACAGGTTAAAGTAGTTCAAATTGGTTCACAGATTTTCTATTCACTATATAGAACTGAAAATAGAAAATCGATTGATATAGTTGTTTTTGTTTAGATCAGATGGTGTTTTACGCCACTATGAAAAAATTTCAAGTTATGTGGGTGCAGCCAGTTTTAAATGGAGGGGAGAACCAGGTAACAGACCACCAAATTTCCACAAGTACCGGTAATCTGGTGGCTTTTGTTGATTGATATTTAATACTCTGATAACTATTTGTCGTACTGTTATAGCTATTTCATGTCGATTGATATTTGTCATACTTTTATACCTATTTCATGTCGACCGATATTTGTCATACCGTAATAGCCATTTCATGTTGATTGAAATTTGACATGCTCTGATAGCTACCATATTTCATGTCGATTGATGATGGCTATTACATGTCAATTTCTAATTAATACAGTAAAATAAGCAGCACCTTTCATGTAATGAATTACAGAGTTTCAAAGGGTCACTATCAGAATTTATCAAAACTTGAATATATATATTCACCTTGAAAAATAAGATATGTATCCCAATTGATAATTGCTAATAGCAACATATTTCAAAGTCAATACCTTTTTATTATTATACCTCATTAATAAAACAGTCAAGGATTGGTTGAGACGTCAAGTGTCAGGGAGACTACACTTCACGTCTCCCTCGCGTGCGTCATATCTCCCAGGCGTGCATCATGTCTCCCTCCTGCTAAAACCCTTTGCTGCTTATTTGACAGTCTTTATTGATTCTGTATTTCCGTATAATAAACAATTTATTGCCCAGACTGTAGGGAGACATGAGGATTTGTTCACCCGCGACAAGTCATATTCTCCTGGGGCTTCACCCTCGGGGAAATATGACTTGCCTTGGGTAAACAAATCCTCATGTCTCCCTACAACCAGGGCAATAAATGTATATTAACGAATCCTGTACATCAAAACAGAAATATGACTTTTGACATTGTTTATTTTTTACTTCTCTCACTAAACATGTACAAAATAACATACAAATAACTGACCATACAACATGTACAATATCAGTATTCCTTCTACATTAATTTGAATTCAAGATAATCGTGTTCACATAAATAAAACAAGAACAAGATTTCATTTCTTAATTATTTAAGTATAATAAATATGTAAAAATATATCCTTAAAATGCATGTAAATGTTATATAGATATCTATGCATGGGCCAATGCAAAGCAAGATAGAAGACTGATGCTGAAAAATTATATAAATGATGTAATTTGTAGAAATAACAATAAGCCAGTCGTACTTATACCGGTAACTCTGGTAACATCAGTTAAATGAATATGACAATGACTAATATGGCTGACAATAATGTGATGTATGTGAGATTACCAAATCATTATAAATGCCTCCAACTCCTCAACCCCTGAAAAATGATGGGCTCTTATGTAAATCAATGACTTAGACGAGTCCAAATGTGTCTTTAGGGGTGAATGGGTTAATCATCATAAATGCCTTAAATAACAGTAATAAAATACTAGTAAAAAGTAACATACAGATATTTAACATTTGGTCCTTTGTAGAAATGTACATAAAGCAACATAAGTTTCTGAAAAAAATGACACAATTGCAAGTGAAATTATCTAATTATGCTGGTACATGTATATACTATTATTTTGAATAAGTGATTGCTTTGTATATATATATATATATATAAATGTTTAATTCAAGTAAAAATGTGTTGTACAAGAAGTCATTAAAGTATTCCACAAAACATAAAATGTGTTTGAGGAAGACGAGTTATTTGCTGTTTTAAGTATACATGTATTTATAATTTTGAAACTACAGTATTTACCTAATTTGTTATCCTTGTGATAACTTCTGACTCTACAAGAATTAGAATATTCTATATATTTGCTTTATATAAAGTGTATACTGGTATTATTGAAATATCATTAGTTAGTGATAACACTTTCATGTCAATTACAAGAAGTGTTCCAAAAATTGTTACATTGATATAAAGCATCACTGGTTAATATTTGTGGAGACTCAAGTCTGGAATGTTGCAAACAGACAGATCAAATACAATGTGTCCCCACCCCTGATTTTCCCATCCCCAGAGCATAATTAACACAACTGTCCTGTAACAGTTGAGCAAAAAAGTGCAAAGACAGACTAGGATTCCAACCTAGGCCTCCCACAAAATGTGAAGCTGCTCTACCTACTGAGCTACCTGGTCTTCCCTTCTTTTTGAGTTTTCATACCCTAATGCCATAACTACAAGAGATATTTAATTGGACACCATTTGTAACAGGAAAAAATGTGCACAGCCAGATTTGAATCCTGGTGCCCCACAATGTGTGTGGCTGAGCTAATTGGTCCGATATACCAATTGCTGTTATATATATTTTGGTCGTATATATAACAAAGTTTCACATAACATGGTTAACACTAATCATGCTAATTCATACATTTGACATTGTTGATGAAACCATAACTGAAGATAAAACGTCATTTTAATTAACAGTACATTAAACAATAAAACATGTATAAATATAAAACCAATATTTACTACAGAACAGCAACAAGATAAAGGAGCATTCTTTGTTTAGAAGTACACTGTAACATTACATTAAAACAAAAGTTCATGTAAAAATCAACAGATCAAACTATATCAACAGTGACTTGAGTTGCAGCATTATTTACAAAAACTATGGTACTCAGGTCATAATATTCCAAGTAATTGTTGCCCTAAAACTCTCAATTCTTCATAAAAAATTACAGATTTATCAAGGTGATTTATAGTAGTTTACATACTCCTACACAATACATCCCCATATGATACACATCACATGGAGATATATACCAAACAGATCTCAATAGTCCACCTAAAATACACAGCTAACCTAAAAGCACTACCACAACCTAGTCATGAAATTTCATTTTCAGTAGTTCTTCATTGGAGAGACTATATTAATTTTGACAATCTTGTCACATAAATCCATCATTAACTTGTGGAAGATTTTAAATGCAGTTATCTTGCTACATAAGTCCCTTGTCAACTTGAGGATCTTTATCACGGAGAAACAAAAATAATAATACTGCAAATGACTATCAAAATTATTCACAAAAATCTCAAATACATCTTAAAATATGTAACACAACCCTAATTTGTGAGGAAATATTACAGTTTAAACTGTTTAATACACAGCAATAGTTAAAACTACGTAATATTTTACCTCATAATCAATATTAGAGATGCCATTAATCTCATAAAGGGAGACAAGCTAACTAAAAGGAGGT
Organism: Atrina japonica; assembly: GCA_030159075.1. Taxonomy (NCBI): domain Eukaryota; kingdom Metazoa; phylum Mollusca; class Bivalvia; order Pterioida; family Pinnidae; genus Atrina; species Atrina japonica. Next base: position 201,029 of record BROG01000543.1, read on the forward strand.
GACCTGATTGATCCATTTAAAGTGACAATGTGTCACTGAGTTCCCAATTTTATATATATATATATATATATATATATATATATATATATATATATATAAAAATATATAAACACAATTGTTTGACTTTCCTTTAAAATCATATAACGTTTCTCAATAACACTAATGTAAATCATTTAATGTTATTTCTTTTACAGATCAATTCAAAATTCTGCCTAAATAAATGTCAGCCACTGTAATGGGGCCTAATGATAACCAAGATCATGATAAAGAATTACAGTAACATATAGACTGCTAATATATTTGTCTGTTTACATAAAAAATAAATGTGTTTTACATAAGTAAAATATCTTGTTTCTAGGGTTACGAAGTGTCACAACACTACATTACATGATAATTACATTTTCTAGTCATGAGAGCAACTCGTACAATGAAGCATCAGATTTCAAAAGACGATTTCTGATATCGGAAGAGAAAAAGTTTTTATTTTAAGTGTTTTACGTCACTGAACATTTTTTCAATGGTGAAAAAGAAAAAAAAGGTCACAAAAATTTAACAGGCAAACTTCCGAACTATATAAGCTTCTGATCCAGCGGAGCTCATACCAATATCAACTAAATATGAGAGCAAGGTGATCTATTGTTTTACTAAAGTTCATAAGTGTAAAATCATCATAACTCGCGAATTAGCAAATTTGTAAAATTCAGTTAGCTTGTAAAATCCTGTTACTTTGTAAAATGTACAAATATTTCATCTAATCTGGCTTGCAAACTTGCGACTTACAATAGATTTACACTTATGAGCTTTTACAAAATGGTCCCTGGACATAGACACCTCAACAGGAAAACAAGATGTGTTATATGAATCATTTTCAAAGCATCCGCATCGTCTGTCAAAGCACATCACAATAGAAAAGGGCAGACATATTAAGTATCATACAACTGGCAAGAATTGAAAAGCATATAAAACTGGTATATAAAATTAAACTTCAAAGTAATGTATATCTAATTATAATAAATCATGAATACAATATGTATATGTTATAAAGTGATAATATATAAAGTACTATTTGTAAAGATCTAACAGTAAAATTTAAACAAAATGATAAATACATATCTCAAAGTATATGCTTAGTCTATATAAGTTTTATTACAACAGTTAAAAAGACCCATGGTTAAAATCAGTTTGGGAGAAAAAGTCTTAAATAAGATTTCCAATAACTCTAAAACCTTTGTGTACAAATTAAGGCACAATAATATTAAAATGCAAGTTTTGCAAAGATCAATCGTTTGGCAGAATGAAGACTGGACCTACTACTAAATCCCGAGCCAACCTTTTGACCCAGTGATAATAATAATAATTCAAAGTAAAGAAAAAGACTTATCGTAGTTGTTCAACAGGTGATTTGCTTAATTAGTGATTAGTGATTTTTTCAAACTCTGAGGAACTTGTAATAACACAAGTAAAAGATTGGTCTTTTTGCAAACAACTGTGGGTTGTTTCTATGTGCAAAGTTTGACCTATATCAATTGTAACTTTTTCAAGACAACCACCATTTTAACAACTCAGTCCTCGTCTTAATACCTTCAACTTGTAAATGCTCACAAGATATATGTATGTTTTAACTCAAGGCATGAATGTAACATACATGTGTTTAAACTCAAGGCCTGCATGTGAAGACATATAGGTGTTTAACTGAAGCCATGGATGTAAAGACATACAAATGTGTTTAACTGAAGCTATGGATGTAAAGACATACAAATGTGTTTAACTGAAGCCATGGATGTAAAGACATACAAATGTGTTTAACTGAAGCCATGGATGTAAAGACATACAAATGTGTTTAACTGAAGCCATGGATGTAAAGACATTCAAATGTGTTTAACTGAAGCCATGGATGTAAAGACATTCAAATATTTACATACCGACTGCAATTCCCTTCATTGCAAGTATATAGAGTGGAATGTTTCATATTCACGTGCCCCGAGTATTAACCGCTTTACTTTTCAGCGTAAGAATACATGAACGAACGAATCAATAAAGAATATAATATCACATGTTTATTTCTTATATATTTAATCTTAAAAGCCATACATAAAGCCTATCACAAAGGAAATAAAAATCACAGAAAGAAATCGGAAACACGAGACTACATCTGTAGCACATTGTACAGCCTACAGGCCCATATCGCGATATATCTAGGTCATGTTATGACCAGAACCACAGACCATCGTCTGGCTTCAGTTACAATAGAAAAAAGAAATTAAGGCCTAATGAAACTTTGTCAAGCATCTCTTGATAAACAAGTCGATTTGTTTGCCATCAATGGATATTCATATAAGAAACAATTCGTCACCCGCATCGTGTGAAATTAGGTCGTGTGAAATGGGCCTGCATACGTAGGTTACGTACCAATCAGTCACTGTGGTTCCCAGCTGCTTGGTAAAAATGTCAAATAAAAGGGTTACTTTCAGTTGTCATCAATGAATATTAGCTGTCTAACTTCTTGTAAGTCACACTAAATCTTTCTATAGTATATCCCATTTATAATATCAGAATTCAATCGCAAACTCGTTGTTACATTATTCAGCATACTCATGGGCGCAGCCATTTGCAATTTCTATTCTCTTCCGACTTTTTAACCTTCCGGTTACCAAGCAAAGAATATTCTAAAATAATTGAAAACCAATCTGACACTTACTCAAAATTTTCCATATCAATATTTTCTTTCAAAATGGTATAAAAAGAAGCAAATAAACCTTAATTCCATTTAGTTTTCCGGACAGAAAAGGGGAACTACTTCTCAATGTCAAAACAGCTGTTGAGCGATACGTCATATGTAAACACCCCCCCTAGCAAATTCAGTATCCCGGAATGAATTTAGTATCCAGTAGACATCAGTTTCAAAGAAAATGGTATATATATATAAATATAAGGATTGTTTTTCATTTTTTTGACTTCATTCGAATATAATGGCAGTGCATTATGGAAAAAAATTCAATGTGCAGCACTTTGTGCTGCACAGAATTTTTTTCCATAATGCACTGCCATTATATTCGAATGAAGTCAAAAAAATGAAAAACAATCCTTAAATGTGTTTAACTCAAGCCATGGATGTAAAGACATACAACTGTGTTTAACTCAAGCCATGGATGTAGTGACATATACATGTTTAACTCAAGCCATGAATATAATGACATACACAAGGGTTTAACTCAAGCCATGAATGTTAAGACATACACAAGCGTTTAACTCAAGCGCTGAATGTAAAGACATACACAAGGGTTTAACTCAAGGCATGAATGTGAACAGTAACAGATCAGCAAGCACTCTCATTGATTCTAATTAGCTCCTTCTGCTTGTTAATCTGTTTCAACAAAAATTTCTTATCTTCTTTTTCCTGAAAGAAAAAAGGACAAATATTTGTACATATATATACATATATATATACAGTAGAACTTCGATGAGTCAAAGGTCAAGGGACCACCTAGAAAAGTTCGAAACATCGGGACTTCGACTCGTGGATGGTAACTGAGAAACATACATTTTTAGTTTCACAGGCTGTATATGACTGCTTCAAAACCATTCAAGACATATACGGTCATGATGATTAATAATTAATGCTAAATTTAACTTAATTTTTGTGAAATTAAAACATCGACTGTTTCTGAGGAGGAGAAGAAATACCATGAAGCCATTTCGTACATATATAAGTTTTGACTTCGAACTATATGTAGGAACTTTTGTTGTTTTTATCAAAATGGGCCCAGAAATTTATTTGACACATTGAGATATTCGACTCACAAAAGTTCTAATTATAAAATGTTTATAAGTAGCATTAAATAACAAAATTATTCGGGACTTTATGAATAGTTCGAAACATCAAGAAATTTGACTCATTGAAGTTCGACTCATCGAAGTTCTACTGTGTATATATATATATATATTTCTATTTTTGAGGTAGCAGAGTGAGAAAAACAAACCCATACACCTGTCCTGGATGAGTGAAAATGACATGGGGATGAGTAGTTAGGGGAAGATACTTGTCCCCGGTGACATTTAATTATTCTTCTAGATGTATAATGTCTTACTTTGAGGCCTCTAAAACTATATTAACATGACATTTTCAAAATCCTTTACAGTCATTTCAATCAATTTGAAGTCCCATATTAGAGGAGTCAAAGAAGAGTTAAGTCTAAATGGTCCCATAAAAGTTTATAAAAGAATTGGGACAAGCGGTAGGTGTCAAGGGATGAATGTTTTCAAAATCAGCGGTCCCACAGAACAAGTGATTTTTTTCTCACCCTTCATGGTGATGATGAAAGAGTGAAAGGTTTGATCACTAAGAAACCTGATTCAACACGACATTTACAGAACCACTGACCCAGAGGTCATGAAATTTATATTCAAATGAACTCTACTTGTTTCACATTATTTCATTGGTCAATGAATCCATAAATCCAAATGATGATTCAGTAACTACATTTCACCAACACAGAAATGTTGGCACTGATTAAAGTATATGTAGAAATGTGTTCTGTCCTTTTCTCTCATTAAAATGCTAATCAAACGAAGCAAGACATGAGAATAGGGTTTCCATATGACAATTTTACAAAAACTGACCAGACATGGGTGATTCTCAGTGTTTGCTATAAAATAGTTACATGGTAACCTCTAAATCTTTATGACCTTCAACCTGTAGATGCAACATAAATATGAAGAGGATATTTAAATTTCCAAGTTTATATAATGCACACAAAAAAATACCAATTGTTCATTTGAATTTTACCAATTTAAAAAACAATGAATAATACCGAGAATTGTAAAATGATATGTTTATTTATTGGCTGTAAGAACTGTAGATGATCATACAATTACAATGGCATACTGCATACGTGGAAATTTTTGCTCACTTTTTAATTTTGGCCCTTATATGAAAGGGCAAATTTAAAATGAGGGCCAAATTTTCAAACAAAACAATGAAGCACAGACAAACATGATATTCATGAGACTGATTTAGGGCAAAAGACGAGGTGGATATGTTATCTGTTGTAAAAGGGCGAAAATAATCAGGGGCGAAAATTACCGGATATTCAGTATCTAAATGCCATAAGAAACAAACAGTAAAACTTACCCATTTTAGATCAACTTTTATACTTTCTTCTTTGGATGAAAAACCTCTTCCTATCACCCAATAATAATACATGACCAGTCTGTTACAGAAATATAAAGAAACAGATGATAAGGTGATAAAATTATGACTTGGATACAGCTTAATACAATTACATAAATCTGAGATATGAGGCTTTATCCTATAACACTGCATACATCTAAGATATGTAGAGTAAATTATAAGAATATATTTTCAGTTAAAACATTACTCAAAGTTCAAATCAATGTGAAATTTTTATCATAATTGAGGTTCATTTCATGTGACATTGTTTAGTGTGACGAATGTTTCATGAGAGGTTTGTTTGGTGTGAGGCATGTTAGTATCAGGATATTTCGGTGTGAGCTATATTAAGTGTGAGGTATATTTAATGTGAGGTGTATCTAGAGTGAGGTTTATTTAGTTTGAAGAATGATTAGTATGAAGTTTGTTTAGAGTGTGGTTAATACAGAATGTAAAATATCTATACCGGTACACAGTGAAACTTGCATATAACGACCTCCTTAGGGACACAAGAAAACTGGTCTTTATATGGAGGTTGATTTGTACACAAATGGTACTATTCGGGACAGCAAAAAATGGTTTTTATGACCAGGTGGTCTTTATACACAGGTGGTCGCCAAAACAGATTTTAATGTACATGAATTATAAAAAGGTTGAAATAAATAAACTTACACAAGTAAAATAAATACTGGAACAGCAAACAAACCAGTACCAAAAGAAAAGAAAACCGTTTGAGCAATGGTATTCAAAGAATAAACATGGCTTATTAAAGCGGAGTACATCATGTATTCTTCTCCCGTATAAAGACGAAATGGTCCACAACTTTGACTTGGTTGTATGCTGTAAAAAAAATTAATCAGAAAGTCTGTTAATAGATAATATATATAAGGTATAAAGTTCTAAACATGACAAGGGTATCCTTTCAAATTTAATCGAAGAGATACTGTGGCTCAAAAACATAATTTTTTTTCACAACTAAAAACTGATGTGTATTGATGTAAAAAAGAATGAAATAGTGTTTCCATGTTGAAAAAATATCAATATCGCATATGAATGTCATTTAGGGGGGTATTCTGTCAGTAAAATCTAATCTGTCTTGCACTGACCCAGATTCGGAAGACGATTATGATAGCTAAATGCTGAAAGTAATTTTAAACAATGACCTTGACTCATTATCATTAGTGCTGAGGTATATTTTTATAATTTTTCAATACTATTGCATTTAAAACCAAACCACAATTTTGATACACTGAGTGACAATATGCCTTTAATGAAGTTGGCGAATGTCCAAGCCATGTATTGACAGGTTTGGAGTTTACTTTGCCTTGCCAAAAATAAAGATTATTTCCTTACAAATGACAATAAAATAGGTATGAGTGTTTTCTAAAAATTGTAGCAAACAGGACTACAACATTTTGTCAGACATCTATTGATTGAGATGCCACAACAGACAGACATGGTCAACAGCTTGCACAACTTAATAATTTTTGTATTGCTTTACATCCATCCTCAAGATTATTTTTATTTATATGCAAAACAAAAAAATGGGAATGTAATATATACAAAACTGTATCAACCGAAAGCACTTGATCGTTGTAGCATAAGGATTCAATTCGGGCTTCGCTCTTGTTGGATCCTTTTAGAACAACAATCTCGTGCAGTTTGATGTAATGGATAGAAACATGTGTAATTTTGTGTGTATCACACACATATCAGACTGTAAAGATGCCTGGATCGTTTAACAAAATATCAATGTATAGATATCCCCACAGCTGTGACTCTTCTCTATAAGTACACCAACCTCTTTTGTCAAATTACTTCTTGTAGACTCAGATAATTATACATAGTGATCAGTTGTAACATAATTTCAATGAATTTCTGTAGAGAAGAAATTTAGACACATACTTACTTGCTAATTATATAGCCAATAGGAACTACAGCAAAAATAAAGGACAGAAGTAATTCTTTCATGAAGAGAGAATTTGATCGAGATGTTTTCACAGGCTGTGATTCTGAATGGCAATTTTGGAATAATGTAAACTAAAAGAAGAAATAAATAATCAGATTATATACATGTTAAATATATGTTCTGGATATACTGTATGTTCTGAATACATGTTATATATTTGTTCTGGATACATTTTATGGATACATATTCTGGATATATGTTCTGGGTACATGTTATATATGTGTTCTGGATACACATTATATACATGTTCTGGATACATGTTCTGGATACATGTTATATACATGTCCTGGAGACATGCTATATATGTTGTTCTGGAAACATGTTCCAGACACATGTTATGTATGTGTTCTGGATACATGTTCTGGTATTTACAGACACAAGTCAAGATCCTATTTCATACAACTGAGGTTCTGTACTGGTGAAGCCCGAGCTTCCTACAACCAGGGCAATGTATTGTATATTATACTGACATACTGCCTCAGGAACGTGAAAACGCTGTCGGCTGTGATCTTACATTTTTGTTTGTGTCTGTTTGGAACATCTTGGAGAGTTCCGTATCACAAACGGCAACTTTTGTCTAAAATCCACAAGGAGATCCACATGGGAGAGAGACTCAAAGTTCTGTCACCCTGGCATGTGATGGCTCTCAAGCAATCCCTGACTGTGTGTTATTTATGAGGTATAATAATACTAAATGACTGACACATTGTTTAAGTGATATATTTGTTTAAGTGATATATTTCTTACCTTTTTCATGTAAAATACTAGAACTGTATGCAGGAACGTCACTGCAGATATAAGTGGACAGAAGAGTAAACCAAACCTACAGAGTGGAAAACATATATCAGAATATATATAATCTGTATTATACCTGTATAAAGTGGAAAACATATACATGTATAACAGCTGTACTATACATATACAAAGTGGAAAACATATAACAGCTGTATTATACCTATACAATAATAATCTGTATTATACCTGTATAAAGTGGAAAACATATACATGTATAACAGCTGTACTATACATATACAAAGTGGAAAACATATAACAGCTGTATTATACCTATACAAAGTGGAAAACATATAGCAGCTGTACTATACCTATATAAAGTAGAAAACATATAACAGCTGTACTATACCTATATAAAGTGGAAAACATATAACAGCTGTATTATACCTATACAAAGTGGAAAACATATATAACAGCTATGTTATACCTATACAAAGTTGAAAAAATATATAGCAGCTGTACTATACTTATACAAAGTGGAAAACATATATAACAGCTGTACTATACCTATACTAAGTTTGTTTGTTTGTTTATTGTTGTTTAACGACCTATACTAAGTCGAACACATATACAACAGCTGTACTATACCTAAACAAAATTTAAAACATTTATAACAGCTGTATTATACCTAAACAAAATTTAAAACATTTATAATGGCTGTATTATACCTATACAAAGTGGAAAACATTTATAATGGCTGTGTTATACCTATACAAAGTGGAAAACATTTATAATGGCTGTATTATACCTATACAAAGTGGAAAACATCTATAATGGCTGTATTATATCTATACAGAGAGGAAAACATATATAACAACTGTACTATACACAACTACCTTAAGGTCTATAAATGATGAATTAAAAAATGAAATTGACAAAAAATCTTTAGATTTTTGTTTAAAATATTGAACAACTAAAAAGAAGGCATCTTATCATTTTTTCATATTTTACCTTACAAAAGAACTTTTCATTGTTAATAAAATATAATTTATATTCTATGAATTAAGGTCAGCTGTTCTTGGAAGTTTTTCATAAAGAAAATTGTCCTACGATATATGTGTATGGTCTGATGCATATCATCTGCTATACCACGGTTCAATGATGTTAATCAGCACTACATTTGATGCAGATCATGAAATATCCGAATATCAATCCCTTGGAGTTTGTTTTACATAAAATTGTATCACTCTAGGGTAGCTGTATTAATAATCTGATGAATATTATCAACTGTAAGCATCCAGTAAATAAATGACGAGTGTTTGTCCTATAGATTCCTAAACTAAACTTGTGAATTATTTGTAGCTCCATTCTAGTCCGACGGTTAATGGTTTGACTAAATCGGATTCTGCTATTTTAAATTACAAGGTTTTCAAATTGATCTGGAACAGGTGAAGGCCTGTTGATTTTAAGGTTACGATATTAATCCTGTAAGAAATGGTTCTAACCAGCAAAGGTTCTGTGCATATACTACATCAACAACGCTCTTGGGTAGATTGAATTGTTGTGGTCCAATCATTTTGACTATTTTTGATTTGTCTCTATACTTTTTGTTGATATAACTGTAAATACAAAACAAAAGAAATTAAACATTCCTGTTTTATATTCTTTGTCTTTGGAAGAGGCTAAGAAACATAATACAAAAATAAAATGTCTTCTAACTTCCTTCTCTCTCTCTCTCTCTCTCTCTCTCAAGATCTAACTACCTATCAATACATACATACACTCACATAAATACATATTTATCATCCATTGTGATAAAAGAAACTTATAGATAAAACATTTCTATACATACTTACATTTATTCAAACTAAAAATTGCAAATAAAAAGGAAATGTTTTGATTGTTGGAGCATCTAAGACGATAGTCTGTGAGAAAAAGATCAGTATATGGTTATAGTATTATGTCTGATTTCACTAACACTAGCCTAAATTGTCATATACTGAAGGTTACAATACTCACACACATGCACAATGCACACATCCACAAACCCACACATGGAGCAATATATAAAAATAAACATATACTGTGTAATAATGAGCAAATTCATTTTACACTTACTTTCTTGGGAAATGCCAGAGGAAAACAACCAAAATGACAGCAAAGGAGTCAATCAGGACCAGTTTGTAGATCTGCTGACCAACATAAGTCTCCCAACACTAGAAATATACAAATAACATTCTTAAATGAACTTCATGATTTGATTTTTTTCTATCAGATGCAGTAGTATTCATAGATACAAAAACTTGATAACAATGAAATTAATAATTACAGGAAGGACAAGCTTTACAATTGACATTTACTGGAAAATTATAAAAAATGATTTAAGCAGTATCTGACTTAAAAGGCAATATATAGGAACACAGGACAGGAAACATAATGGATTCTAAATGAGTGAGTCAGGCGAGTTCTGTTCCTCCAGTAAATTTACTATTCCCTGAATATATTTACTTCTACTACACTACTACTACAGAATGTTTACAGTCCACTTAGAATGTTGCCATTGCTATTCCTGAATATATTTACCTCTAATACACCACTACTACAGAATGTTTATAGTCCACCTAGAATGTTGCTGTTGCTATTCCTGAATATATTTACCTCTGCTACACCACTACAACATAATGTTTATATTCCACCTAGAATGTTTACACACCACCTAGAATGTTGCTGTTGCTATTCCTGAATATATTACCTTTAATACACCACTACTGTGGAATGTTTACAGTCCAACAGCAATGTGGCTACTATTATTCCAGAATATATTTACCTTGACTACACCGCTACTACGGACATGACTCCATCGTTTATTACCACACTGTTTTTCACCATCACTACCAGCTATAAGCTGTACATATAATATAACCATTAGTGCGATAGGCGATGACAATCTCAGCAAAATACATCTGTAAAATACAAAATATTGTTAAAGGAAATTTCTGTATGTGTTTACACATAAAATATCTATACAAAACAATTTAAACTTACAGCGCATTTTATCAAGCATGCACAAGTCCTAAGTTAATTGACCTTAAAACAAAACTTAAGACTGTTTTATCAGTCTCACCCAAGGCTATCTCAAGTTATAAGGCATTTTGTGCATTTTCAGATCTTGATAATTTATGTGTTCTTATACCTGCTAAGTTATGTTATAGTAACCCCATGAAACCTGGATCACAATTTATAGTAACCCCAGAAAACAAGGGTCCGTTTTACGAAAGGTCCTAAGTCCTTAATCCTAAGTCTAAGTCCTAATTGTCATGGGACTGACCAATCAGGGATGTGTTGCCATGGTAGTTAGGACTAAAAGTTAGGATTAGGGAATTAGGACCTTTCATAAAATGGACCCCTGGATCACAAGTTATAGTAACCCCAAGAAACCTAGATCACAAGTTTAAAGTATTAATACTGTGAAACCTGGATCATATGCTAAACTAAACTCTGTAAAACCTGAATCCCTGTTGAAATTCTGAATTCATTCCATGTGGCGTCAGTAAACCTGTGTTTAAATTACATAAAGGAAGGTCAACATGTTCATAGAAATGGTATATATTGTAGCATCAGACCATGCACCATTTCATAAATATTCCTTTTTCAATTTAGCTCCCTTTTATCTCAATGCCCCAAGTTCACTCTTTAGACTGACTTTGCATTTCAAGTAGAAGAATTCAGTCCAGTAAACTAGTAAAAAGGAACAAATTTTACCCGAAAGGCTTCTTACCTAGATAAAGTCATCCTAATTCCAAATTCATGAGTATAATCTTCAAACTCCACCATCTTTTCAAAGATTCGTGGTACAACTAGATTGAGGGCTGTGATTGCAATGTAGGGTATATACTGATAGAACAATCTACCAGCATTTGACAGTGGTAAATCTATAGCCTGAAAGTGAAAATGTTAATTGATTTAAATACAAATCAATTTGCTTTCTTCTCTATTCAATATTCTTTCTTGATTTTCACACTGAATGTTTGTTTTGTATTTTATTTTGTCATATGAGAGAGAGAGAGAGAGAGAGAGAGAGAGAGAGAGAGAGAGAGAGAGAGAGAGAGAGAGAGAGAGAGAGAGAGAGAGAGAGAGAGAGAGAGAGAGAGAGAGAGAGAGAGAGAGAGAGAGAGAGAGAGAGAGAGAGAGAGAGAGAGAGAGAGAGAGAGAGAGAGAGAGAGAGAGAGAGAGAGAGAGAGAGAGAGAGAGAGAGAGAGAGAGAGAGAGAGAGAGAGAGAGAGAGAGAGAGAGAGAGAGAGAGAGAGAGAGAGAGAGAGAGAGAGAAGTTGCAGTCTTACATTGATCATTCTCTCTGTAGTAAATCCAATAAGAGCTAATGATCCAATCAAAATTATAACCACTAACACGTTGATGACAATCCTCATTCCATAAACTTCTAATCTTTCTATCCATTTCATTTCCTTTAGTTTCTTTTGTCTTCTTTGCTCTGCCAAGTCAGCCTGAAGTAAAGACATTTGTACTTGGCATTTAATAACAAATCAGTCAAGACTCAAATGCCATTATCTTTAAAAACAGAAAAATCAAAATTTTCATTACAAAAGTTTCTCAAGACACTTTTATATAGATCAGAAGCTATACCTTGCAATTTCAGCATTTAACTGCTTTCTGCAGATGACGGCAAATTCAGCATGAAACACATTAGCGCTTCATGTTGAATTTGCCATCATCTGGTTGCCATTAATATGTCCATGAATACATGTACCAACTAAAAGCAGATCAATACTTATATGAACCATTTTCTATTCTTTTGGTTATGATAGCTATTACCATATTACCCTGTATTCAAATATCATCAGACAGTAAGTGCACATTCCTGGAACAGCCGACCATGTATTGCCAGTGAGTGCATTAGGAGTAAGGTTATATTGTAGCATCAAAATACCATTGTAAATATTTACTTTTGGATAATTTTCATTCTAAATGATTTATAATGAAACTCAGTATGTTCCAAATTTCACCACCAAAACAAAGTGTACCACAAAATGTCCCAAGTAAATACTCACAGTTAGTTCAATACCAATAATTTTATGTTTACTGTCTGCATTCTTTTGTTCACATACACAGAAATCCCAGCCACCAAATACTTTATTTGTAAATTTAGCCACAGACTTCTCCACACCATAGGAAGCTTTCATGTTCTTAGATGAACTGTAAGAAAAACATTCAAAGACAAATTCAACATTTTGATGTTGTTCATGTAATAACTTTAGATCTGTAAGTTCATGTAAATACATTTGATCTGTAAGTTCATGTAAATACATTTGATCTGTAAGTTCATGTGAATACATTTGATCTGTAAATTAATGTAAATACATTTGATTTGTAAGTTCATGTAAATACATTTGATCTGTAAGTTCATGTGAATACATTTGATCTGTAAGTTCATGTGAATACATTTGATCTGTAAGTACATGACAACACATTTGATCTGTAAGTACATGACAATACATTTGATCTGTAAGTACATGACAATATATTTTATCTGTAAGTACATGACAATACATTTGATCTGTAAGTACATGACAATATATTTTATCTGTAAGTACATGACAATACATTTGATCTGTGCATCAAGTAAATAAATTTGATCTGTGCATCAAGTAAATACATTTGATCTGTAAGCACATGTAGATATACCAACATATGTATTTGTTCGGTAAGTCAGGTAAATATATTTTTTGTACAAGTAGGGCCTACATATAAGTACTTTTGATCAGTAAGTACAAGTTCTGAAACAATAATTAAACACCTTCAGTAGGTTATTCTCTTTTGCATATAGGTGTTCTGTAAAATGATCTACCGACAGGTGACTAGAAAAAAAATTAGTTGAGATTGGTGAATGTAATGGACACTCACTGTAAAGGGACTCTTGTCATATTATGCTACTGTAAATCCTGTTTTATTCTCGAGAATTTTATTTTCGCGAGAGCAATCACTTGTGAAATTACAATTATTGCAAAATGAAATATGATAATACTTTAATTGAATGGGCATTCGAAATCATGAAAATATCACCACGCGAATAAATTAAGAGCTTGTATATCGCAAAAAAAAGTCTTGTGAAAATTTTCGGATTTACAGTACACAGAACATTCAAGGTGGATGTTCATAAGAAACTTCACCTGATACATAAACTGCAAAATGTTTCTGACATGCTAAGATACAATTTGGAAACAAAATATAGAATGATATAACAATTAGTACATATCATAAAATATTCAAAATCATAATTTCTGTAAATCTGTAACTTATATTTTACAAAAGAATATCTTTAACTCATCAACCCCTGAAAAACAATGGACTTCTCTGTAAATCAATGACTTAGACTGGTCCAAATGTGTCTTTAGGGGGGAAATGGGTTAAAAATGTAAAATTGTGACACTTACTTTCTGATTATAAGGATGAAACTAATGAGAAAACTGACTGTCAAAACAATCAGATAAGCTAAGCCCATGTTGTAGACGACATGGTGACCATTGCTTGTGTAGGTTCTATTGTTGTAGGTACCATAGAAAAACACAGACTCTTCCATCCAACCCTAGAAACAAATATAGATCAATATTAAAATCTATAGAATAGATCAATGTTAAAATTTAATGAATACATTGTACAACAAATTTTGGATTGTAGGTACATATCTGAAGAAGTCCAATGGTAGAGCAGACAATTTGAAAGTGAAAGGTCAAAAGTTCTTGGTGCTGGATCATAACCAAGTCTATAACAGGTAGTTACAGTTTCTTCACCTAGATTTTGGCATACAAAATTGAAAGTAACAGAGATAATCTGTTTTGAGACCATATTTCAATTATAGATTACCTTATCAACCCCTGGAAAACAATGGACTCGTCTGTAAATCAATGACTTAGACCAATTAATAAATCCGGATATAGATATGTGGAGTGGATAAGAAATTTTCCATCTGAATGGTATGAAACTGGTTGTCCAATCCAAGGATTTCCCTATGACTGAACTTTCAGATTCTTACCTCGAAGGTTGAGATTTCCGTTTCCACTCAACACAATTATTTTTCTTGTATGCTTCAAATACATGTTTATGCATGTAAATGAAATATGACAAATTTAAATGCACTGCATTCTCATTACATATAAATGCTAGGTCATTAAAGTATATTGTGGTGTTATCATGTGTGTAGTTTGCCTACAACCTTGAGTGTGGACAGAGAAATTCTAACTTGGCCAAATCATGATTATATACCTGTCCAAGGTGGGAGAAAAAGACTGAGTCCACTGTATTTTAATTCATCTGACCTGGTAAATGTGACCTTACATGAACTTTTATTTCCTTGCTTTATTCAAAAACAGTTTTAGCTTCCATTAACAAAATATAAATACCCAAATCACACTTGTTATCACTAGTGCAATAAATACTAACTGTTCACATCTGTTATCACTAGTGCAATAAATACTAACTGTTCACATAGTGCAATAAATAGTAACTGTTACCATTTGTTATCACTAGTGCAATAAATAATAATTATTCCCACTTGTTATCACCTTGTGACCTTACAAGAACTTGTATTTCCTTGTTTTATTCCAAAAATGTTTAGCTTTCATTAACAAAATAAAAACAACCAATCACATTTGTTATCACTAGAGCAATAAATAATAATTATTCCCACTTGTTATAACTAGTACAATAAATAATAACTGTTACCATTAGTTATCACTAGTGCAATAAATAATATCTGTTCATATCTGTTATCACTAGTGCAATAAATACTAACTGTTCACATCTGTTATCACTATTGCAATAAATACTAACTGTTCCCATTTATTATCACTAGTGCAATAAATACTAATTGTTTACATTTGTTATCACTAGTGCAATAAATAATAATTACTCCCACTTGTTATCACTAGTGCAATAAATACTAACTGTTCACATTTGTTATCATTAGTGCAATAAATAATAATTACTCCCACTTGTTATCACTAGTGCAATAAATACTAACTGTTCACATTTGTTATCATTAGTGCAATAAATAATAATTACTCCCACTTGTTATCACTAGTGCAATAAATACTAACTGTTCACATTTGTTATCATTAGTGCAATAAATAATAATTACTCCCACTTGTTATCACTAGTGCAATAAATACTAACTGTTCACATCTGTTATCACTAGTGCAATAAATAATAACTGTTACCATTTGTTATCACTAGTGCAATAAATACTAAGTGTTCACATTTAATACTTACTGTCCCCTGCAATAAATCCAGAATGACTTCAGCACTGCCACGTTTTTTACCCGTTTCTTCATGTATGTGCCGTATGTATTCTCTGGTACAATTCAGAGATATTATAGTAGCATTGATGGACTCTATGTGGTCAGTCTGATTATCCTGTAGACTTGGAGTAGATTTGTTCTTTATAAAATTGTCAAACTGTGTTGGTCCTAGTGCAGCATAGGGGATCAGAATTGCACAAAATGTGATTATCATGATGTAAAAGTTTAAAAACATTAACCATTTCACAAAACGAAAGTAGGTCATAGTTGCCATCCCGAAACGCCCTGTAATAGATAAAAGTACATATAAATAAAGACATGAATTGTACTCGTAAAACATATGATAGAATGCCATGTTTAAGACATACAAGCAAACTTAGAGCGTTATTGAAACAATGCATGCCCGTTTACCCATGAAACAATGATTACATGAATGATGAGCAATTACAAAAAAATATCAAAAACCTTAAATGGGCAGTGAGACTGATCCACAATGAGACTGATGGTGAGTGATGAATGATGAGAGTGATGGACAGACACAGACAAAACCTGTAGTTCTCCCCAGTTTTACAAGTGGCGAATTGATAAATAAGGATGTAAAAAATTACTGTAACAAGACAGACTGGCCGACAGTGACACTGATGGGTGGCAAGACTGATGGACAGATTGTAACTAGACAGACTGACAGACAGTGAGACTGATGGGTGGGGAGACTGATGGCCAGACTGTAACTAGACAGACTGACAGACAGTGAGACTGATGGGTGGGGAGACTGATGAACAGACTGTAACTAGACAGACTGACAGACAGTGAGACTGATGGACAGACAGACAAAACATATAGTCCTCTAAAGTTTTACCAGTTGGGAACTAACAAAGAAGGATGTAAATAAACAAGAATGTAAACATCTTACTATAAATTTAATTATATCATGCTCACAGCTTGGTAGTTATTAGTTGGAAAAGTTGTAAGTCAACAATGTTTGTCAACAACTAAATTATTAAATGCATATCTAGGAACACTGCAAAACACTGACAAAATTTTCAATAAAATGTTTTAGGTTTATTTCACTCAATATCCACCCAAAATTCCAAACCTCAACTTTAAAGTGAGAAATAAATAATACATGTAACATCACAAACCAATAATTATCTTTCAATATTTCTCCAGAATCAGAAACAACATCACTAACCGTTAAATGTGTTAAAGAATTTTTCAAGCAAACAAAAAAGTATCATTACTATGGCGTGTCAAACGTTGCAATATTCAAAAAATATAATTTGCATTCAAAAATATACATTTGCATTCAAAAAATATACATTTGAATGCAAAAAATATACATTTGCATGCAAAAAAAATTGCATTCTAAAAAAATGTATTTGCATTCAAAAAATATACATTTGCATTCAAAAAAAATGTATTTGCATTCAAAAAATATACATTTGCATTCAAAAAAAATGTATTTGCATTCAAAAAATATACATTTGCATTCGAAAAAAATATCATTTGCATTCAAACAATGCATTCTGGGTAGACTGTTGTGACGACGGTTTTCATTGGTTGCTTAATATAACCCTCAGGGGGGATTCATTGATCAAAGAGTCATGTCCCTACTGTCTGTGAACTTAGAGTTGGTCAACGAAAAATCGTCATTAAAATTGTATAGATGTTCATATCTTTACAAAAAATACATTTTTGAACAGCACTTGTTTTGTCGTAACAGATTTAAAAAAAATATATATGTTGAAATCGAAAATGAAATTTTTTCCTTCTTTGAGACTAGTAATTTTTTGCCGAGATTTTACTACCGAGAGCAGCGATATATAAAGCTAATATTAGCTTTATATATCGCTGCCGAGAGTAACGTCATGACGTTACGTAATACGGCCATTTTTGTTACTAGTCTCAAAGAAGGATTTTTTTTATTAATGAATATAGAATGCATGTTTATTTATTTCCTATTACGACAAAAAGAGTGCTACAAGAAGATATCTTTTTTGTGAAAATTGAGTGAACAACTAATTTAACGGCGACTTTTCGCCAACCAATTTTAAGTTCACAGACAGTAGCTGTGACCGAATCACTTCCAGGTTTTATGGAGGTTACTGTAGATGTAATATAAACTTATTTATTCTACAACGATTGAAAAACAAGTTCTTATAACTTATAAAAATCAGGTTCTGTGATGGACAGGCAGATCGGCGTCATCATTGCCGAGTCTAAGTTATGGTTCCTCATGAGCACATGCCTGTTGACGAGTGAAGTAAGAGGATTTCCCCGAGGGTTATATTTAGCAACCAATGAAAACCGTCGTCACAACAGTCTACCCAGAATGCATTGTTTGAATGCAAATGATATTTTTTTCGAATGCAAATGTATATTTTTTGAATGCAAATACATTTTTTTTTAATGCAAATGTATATTTTTTGAATGCAAATACATTTTTGTTGAATGCAAATGTATATTTTTTGAATGCAAATACATTTTTTTTGCATGCAAATGTATATTTTTTGAATGCAAATGTATATTTTTGAATGCAAATTATATTTTTTGAATATTGCAACGTTTGACACGCCATACATTACTAACACTCTGTTGTCTTAACAGATTTTACGTATTTCCAGAAACACCATCACTAACCTTCAATTGCCTTTAAAGATTTTTCCCATAGAGTAACTGATTGTCTTAGATCTTTTAATCTCATTTTAATTTTGTGCCATTTCTGTAAATGAAACATATCACAAATAAATAAAAATAATATATATATATATATTATATGGAAATACACATACATGTACTGTTATATATGCATGACATGCAAACACACATTTAGGTATATATTGTATATGCAAGCACACATATACATACATGTATTTATGCTATATCCTATTAGTATTACAAACACACATACCAGTTCATGTGCAAGCACACATGCAAATATATATGCACACTAACATACATACTGGTTTATATGCAAGCACACTTGACAAAAATTGGTAAATCACTCATGTTGTTGTATTGTTGTGTAACGTCCGACTCAAGAATCTTTCACTCCTGTGGAAACGTCAACAAATGCTTCAAATTTTGGCCAATGCTCGCCACTTACCATGCTTACAGCCATTGAGCAGTGAGGGTTCTTTAACGTGCCGACACCTACCGTGACACGGGACCTCAGTTTTTACTGTCTCATCTGAATGTGTGAGTCTCCGATTGCAAATCGAGCACTCTACCGCAGATCCATGATGGCTCTCGCAATCACTCTTACACATATGGATACAAACACACATACCTATAAAATCTAATTGGGTCACAAACGCGATGAACTGATGTGATGACCACTTGCATGATTAAACATTCAAGCAGCATGCAAAAAGTCACTTTTAATGTGATAAAACATAAGAGGATATTTCAATGCGTTTAAGTTTTTGCATGCAAAAAGTTTTTGAAAAAAAGTTTTAACACGTTACATGTGGAGAATTACGATATGAATTTACGTGAAGTTAACCAATCGGAGGCCTTGTTTTTTTAATTAGTAATGAAATGGCTCTCAATTAATATCGTGACACATTTTCATCACTGCAAATGTTTATGCACTAAATACAGATATAGTTTATAAATTTCCATATTTTTAAAATATTTTAAATATGTATCTTTACTTCCTTAAAAATATTGGTTCGTTAAGTAAATATCAGTGACTGAACAGGACATAAGATGTTTTTTCAGTTACGGAAATGACATCTCCAAGATTGAAACACAATGTCATTTGGTCATGTTTTTAGTACTAAACATCATTGACATTTTATATCTTATATTTGCAGATATTACAAGCATATGTATCTAGTTTATCAGATAAAGTCAAAAGAATTTTTTATTTCCTTTAGTAAATATTGTTAATGAAAAATCAACTTCTCATCCACTTCACAACATTTTTTATGGTTCTTTTTATGTTGTAAGAAGAGTTCCGAGTGGCTGTTTCCTCTTGGTCACAACACAATATTGCATGCAAGTGTATGATAATGTCTTATGTGCAAACAGAATTTACACGATGAAATGAGTTTTTCATGCAAAAAGGTCTTTCATGTTAAAAGTCACTATTTGCATGCAACTCACATGTTTTATCATGAAAGTGATCATCGCGTTAGTTCATCTCGTTTGTGACCCAAATGGCCATTCATACATACCAGTAGCTATGCAATCACTCATATAAATGCACTATACCAATATACAGGTATATGCATACAAACACACATACTGGTATCTATGCAAGTACAAATACATAGTTTGTCACACTCACATACAATATGATACACATTATTTAGAGTCAAAACTTATTTTTAACATGAAAGATACACACAAGGAAATAAATGCATATACAATGTACTTCCAGCATATTCAAGATAACCTTTGAATAAGCCCATAATATGGAAGGAGATGTATCCTCTTACAGCAGGCATTTTATATGGTTTTCTTTTTATTTTGTAGATATTTGTGAGTACATGTACAACTAATACTTATGCTATTTTTGACACAAATATGTTATCAGTGGAAAATAATTACACTGAACAAGGAAGTAAAGGTTTAAACTGCAGCCTGAAATGTCCTAAATTTAAAGTAGGAGAACTGATAAGTAAGAAAAACACATAGTACTGGTATCAACAATGACACAATACTTGTATGTCATACTGAATTTAACCATCTAATGAAAAAAAAAAATTATGCATGTGTTATCTCAACACAAAAATAAGCTGAAATCATTTACAGGTAGTAATAGAGAATGAAAAGAATGCTGAAAACAAGATTTATCCTATGATAGGCCTAGGTCATTCATGCAGAGTATGCAAGCTATAAACACATCCTTATGATATACATAATGCCCCTTATCTACATAATTATAAAACCAGGAAAGTAATTTAAAAGACATTGCAATTCTTTACACTATCAGCAGGTCTTCAGTAGGATTCAGATTTTATATGGCTATAAAATATATCTGCTATAATACAAGTACAATTCAGAGAAACTTTAATATGCTCTAGATATTTAATTTTATAACTTAGTTTTCTATGGTTCATTATACAAGCTGTCCATGATAATATATAAATATATTTTAGGTTACATACAATATAAATACAGATTTAATTACAAAGAGTGCTGTATTTGAATAATTGATATTTTATAATTTTAAAACTTGCAAAACAAAACTATTAGACATCTGATATTTTGTTTGCGAGTAACTTGCTACCATTGCACTATTGTGTATTGGAAAATTTAATCTTGGATGTACCATATGAGTACTGCTTTAACTGCAGTCTGTGTATCTAAATTATTATTCTTATACCTTTAATTTTAATTCTCTATACTCTCCTATAATGAAAAAAGTCCAAAATTCCAGATGTGTCATGCCTCACAAAAATGTTGATCTGTCAACATGGAAATGTGATATACATCTGTGTAATAAATTATGTAAATCAGCTGTTATGATTTCACTTTTTATTACTGTTTTAACTTCATTGCCACTGCAAATATCTTTTGAAGATCAGTGCTACCATATCTGTCACTGACAGGTATAACTAAATCAAGAATACATTATGTATATACTGTAAACAGTCTGGTCCTACTATTCCAAACATTTTGTTTTTTTTCTAATACCCTTTACAATCATAAATATAAAAAGATCTACATTTACAGAGGCTACATCATATCTTGCAGACATTTTGAAATAAAAAAAAAATTACTGGTCAACAGGACCAGCGAATTAAGGAATTTCACTCATCAAAGAATTTTTTTTACTGGTCTGTATA
The DNA here is from genome assembly GCA_030159075.1 of Atrina japonica. NCBI lineage: Eukaryota > Metazoa > Mollusca > Bivalvia > Pterioida > Pinnidae > Atrina > Atrina japonica. Next base: position 223,010 of record BROG01000543.1, read on the forward strand.
TATACACAATTGAAATGAAATGGAAAATTACTTGTCATTTGGATCAGTTATCAGATAGATTTCACCGGACTTTTGTAAAATTTACCAGTTTTTCTGGTAAGACCGGTGAACTTAAAAAACTCTGATCTTGTTACCTTAGATACCTATAGTAAATTTATGACCCAGCATAATATACAGCAGTAAAATCTGTTTTTATTTGTAGGACTCTAAAATCTAACTTTACTTACCCTAGCCTCAGTCTCTACTCTTTCCATTGTTGATTGTCTAAAAAAAAAAGTAAAACTTAATTCAACAAAGATCATTGAGTAAAATTATTTTGACAAATGGTATAATGGAATACAGAAATAACAGTTGCACTGTTTCTCATACAATTTTAGTGTATAATATACATTAATTCATAATTCATTTTTATTTGAGCTTGTTATTAGCATAAAATACCAGGTATCTTGATATTTTTCAGCTTTAATAGTTTGCATTAATGATACATAAAATCATGACATAACCCAGGACAGTGGAACCTGTCTTGTAAGACCACCTCATCTGCCACTGAAATGTGGTCATACAAGGCAGGTGATCTCTCAATAGAGGTTGCAAGGTTTTCCCATACGCATGTTTTCTGGGTCTCTGATGCGTAAAATATTTTTGGGAAATGCAAAATGAATAAAACCCAAGTCTCTGAAGACCCACTATAACTCTGTATAACTGAAGTGATTCTGAATCTGGGACTGAAAATGGTTTTATTTGGCATTATTTGGATATGTCATGTCCCTGTTATTCAATGGGACTCGCAAATCTTTATCTTGGGACACAAATTTTTATCTTGGGACTCACTAAAATTAAACCCAAGGGGAAACCCTGAGGTTGTATATAATACATATATAAAGGAAGATTTAACCATTTGGTTTTTAAAATGTGGTCTCTCAAACAGGTTCCACTGAACTACCACGTTATTATTACTTTTCACAAATTTGTTACTCACTATAAATCCAATGACACATAACACAGGCTAAGAAAAATAATATTTCAAAGATATGTCAAATAAAATATAAAAATCAAAATACATGTAGGAAAACAGAAGCAGACATTACTACCGGTACTATAAATGCTGTACCGGTATATCCATGCAGAACACAATGCATTGGTGATGCTAAACAGATGAGTCTCCATTTTCTTAGTAAAACCAAAACAATGAAACTCGACTTTAAGCCACGATAAAGTTAGTCAGAATGTCAAACAGAAGAAATTCATGCTTACAAGACTTAGTTTAATGGGACAACACAATTAACTTATAATTCACTAATGTGAGTATGTTCCTTCTTTTTACCTGGCAGAAATCTACACTAAACTTCAATGTTGAAAACCCTAACAAACAAACAAAAATATGGTATATAATTCTATGATGCAACATTCTGTGCATAAATGGATTTTGGAAGCTTGATTTGAGAAATCAATAATATGTAAGTAGGAGAGACAAACGGACAATCCAAACACTATATGCCCCCAGAAAACCTTTCAGGCCGGGGGCATAAAAATGTATTTTTCCTAATCTCTAGTTGAAATTTCCACCCCATCCAACCCAGGGGCATGTGATGTCAGCAAAGTGCACCCCCAAGGGCATGTGGTGTCAGTGAAGTGAAACTTATGGTCCAAGTTTGGTTACTGTATCACAATCCAAACTTTAAATATTGCAATGTCCTACATTTTTACCCTACCCCACCCCAGGGGCATGTGATCTCAATGAAGTGTGAGCAACCCTTAGATGATTTTACAGTCCAAGTTTGGTTACTGTATCACAATCCAAACTTGAAATATTGCATTTTATATGTAAGTGGGACTGAATTAAGGACAGTCAAACACCTAGACAAACAGACGATCCAAACACTATATGCCCTGACGAACCTTTCCAGCCGGGGGCATAAAAATGCATTTTTCCCAATCTTTAGTTGAAATTTCCCAACTGAAGTCAAATGACACTGAATTCGAAGAGATTTGTGAATTTTTAAACAGTTTTTTTGTTTTTTCAGATTTCCTAAGTTCAATAAAATTTTGCCATAATTCCCAATTCAAAAGGCCTGGACCTCTTTCCGAAAAAAGAGTGGAAAAATTCTGTATATATTATGTTGAGAAAACATTTTAAATGTCAGTTCAGGGGTATATCATCTGACACACATTTTTATTTAACACTGTATATGGAGATTGGTACATCAATTATGTGTCAAACATCAAAACAAAACATCTCTCTATGAGATTTCAAATGTTTCAACTTTAGGAATGTGCAGTATTTACAACATTAAAGCAGGCATATACATGTAAAGCTTTAACAATACTTAACTCACTATAACATTAACAAGAATGGCAAAAGCACCTTATTGGTTGCCTGACTCCTTGCCCTACATGTACCTACAGAACCCCTGACAGACATGTCACTGTTACCTTAGAGATACTGAATTTGCTTTTTGGCTGGTAACCAGTCTTCGCCAAGAACCAATTCTCAACCAGGCCTATGGTGTCACAGTACATGTCTTATACTTATATTTTGCACAGGCACATTTAATAAACTTTATTTTTTCTTCAACTGGCTCTGCATGTTGACACCATGTAACTGTCGTCAAAAATAGCACTGACAAGAATTGGTACTTGATCAGAATTTTCTGGGTTTTTGAGAATATTAAAATGGCAAAAGAGTCATTCAGGTGACCAATAGAGAACATACTGATATTGACTGGTAATAACAAATAACTTACACATTATATTCACCATGGTCACAGAAATCTATCCTTAGATAAGAAGGATGGTAATAAGAAGGAAGGTAAGCATGTCAGTTTCAAAACATTAGATTTAAAATATATTCAAGTCAAATCATTTCTATACAATGACAAACTTAATTTTTATACACTTCTGACTGGCTATAAAGTAAGTGAAAAGACAGCCATCATATATTTGTGTGCACACAGACATAGTAAATACATAAATCATGTATAGATCTACAAAAATGAAAGAAGTACATCCGGATTGTGTCAGAAACCAAAACAATCCTGTCTATTTTTTAAAATAGGGGTATACAGGTAAAACACTTTACCTTGCTGTGAATTCATTCAATGCTGTAGATATAATACAACTAGCTTGTCACCCTTTTATGATAATTTGATATACACTCATTGTGTTTGTAAACATGTTAATTTATCTTTTTACACTTAAAAGTACCCGTTAGATTTAAAACAATTTCAATAACTTAATAAGTTTATTTTCCAAAAGGGAGAAAAGGAAACTGAATAGAGAAAGAAAAGTCAAGATACAATATATGCATATACGATGTATAAGATGCCACTATAAGACCAGGAAGTCACTGGAAGTAGTGCTGATATTAATACCATAGTTAGATATCTGGACAATGTGGTCATTTCATACTTAGTCACCTGGTATGTTGTTCACCTGTATACATAAGTGTTGTACTTTTTGTGACTCATTTAAAAGTACCCGTTAGATTTAAAACAATTTCAATAACTTAATAAGTTTATTTTCCAAAAGGGAGAAAAGGAAACTGAATAGAGAAAGAAAAGTCAAGATACAATATATGCATACGATGTATAAGATGCCACTATAAGACCAGGAAGTCACTGGAAGTAGTGCTGATACTAATACCATAGTTAGATATCTGGACAATGTGGTCATTTCATACTTAGTCACCTGGTATGTTGTTCACCTGTATACATAAGTGTTGTACTTTTTGTGACTCATTTAAACTTTCTAGAGATTAGTATTAAGTCATCTTCACAGGAGGTCCAGTGGATATATATATATATATATATATATATACACCAATCTTTAGACATACATGTACATACCAGTAGATATACAACTTAAAAATACAGGCTTGTAACATTTAAGTCTCAATGCCATAACAATCATATGTGTGTAAATGCTTTATTATACAAGACTAGATATGTCTAAATAGTAGGTCAAATCAATGATTTGCACATTAATGATTGTAAAACTGGGTTTCTCAAGCAATTTTCACAGAATTTATAGGAATTCAAGAATTTGTATGCCTGTGTATATCTCTTCTTTGTTATTGAACATTAATCCAGGCAGTAAAAAAACACATCTAATGCCCTTTAACTACAAGAAATCAGCATGAGAAAGAAAATATATATAAGTTTCATTCTGAAATAGGATAAATTTCTTCATGAATTGTGATCCATGTGTATATATAAAGACAGAAAACAAGCAACATGACATTTTTCTGCACAAATAATCTCCCGTGTCTAAGGAGGAAAGTATGGTAGAATAAAATAAACCTGGTTAGTCTTGAGTGTGATTTCAGTTTATTTGATATTTTCCTGTATTTTTTCCCCCTGAAACACAAAGTACAAAATATGTATACTACACCAGGAAGTCAATTAGTAAATTGATAAATACAGTCAAACTTGCATTAAAGGCCAGCTCTGTACAGAGGTCATCTTCCTATAAAGGCAATTCAAACATAACCTTTCTTAACCCTTTGAACCCTGGCCACCTGAAATGAGCCATTCTCCCACCCTGGGCTCCTGGACAGAAATACAAAAAATTCAAATCGCTCTAATTTCCATTAATTTTTTTTCCTGTTTTTAAATTGATTTTTATGATAAATCACTACTTTCGCAATTATCTACAGAGTCATCTGAATCTAACTCCCATTCAAAATTGCTTTGTCCCTATTAATCGTTACCCAGACATTCCCAATTATTAGAGTTCAACAACAGTTTGAGAACTTGATCAGCTGTTAACACAGTTACTCATAATGTTTGGCCAAATTACAGAGAAATGTTTCTAGAAATGTTCTACAGTTCCACCGGAAGCATGATTTATCAAATACAAGATGTTATAGGAGCTCTGATTGGTCAGTGAGAAAATTCTATATAACGGAATGACTTCCTGGCTGGAAAAACCTGCCACCTGTGAGGCAGGATAAATACAGGCCTTTCAATGTTCATGGTCGATTTTTCCGGATATATACCTTCAAGGTTCAAAACATACTGGTTAACATTCTATAAAGAATAAACCTCTTTACAAAGGTCACCTGTCTACAATGGTCACTTTCATCTGTTCTGTCGAGTGGCCTTTATAGTTAAGTTTGACTGTATAATAAGCCTGCACTGTGAGTCTATGACTGATGCAGGATTTCAAATGCCAGATGTATGAACCTAGATAAAATCTATCAACAAAAGAAGTGTCACCAAAAATAGAATTATTTAATAATTTTTTCAGTGACAAGAGCTAATCCTTGTAGTGTCCAATTTGTACTATAAACAGTAACATGTAGTCCGACGGTATAGATATAGTCCGACAATACCATATCATGCTACGATGAAACTCGCTGCACTGTAACAAAAACATACTGGAATACTCCGTTTAAGACACATTGTTTAATGGAGAAAAGATAAAATATAGATAAAGCCAAGAAAAAAAATTGCTTGATGTGAGCCGGACTACCGTCGGAACCTACTATCGAACAAAAAATTGTTAAGTAGTTTATTTGACTTACTTTGATATATAACAAAAATTATAAATATCGATTTTGTAGAAAAATCCAAAATTGTCTGTCCCGAAATTCAACACGATATAAAGTGACAAATTTGCTTTGGACACAACAGTATTTTCACAGTCAGGGCACATGAAACAAATGCTTTTTAAATAATGGTCTAAATTTGAACAAAATACACCTTTATGTAATTATAAAACTACCATTCTTTAATTTTATTTTAGTAAAAAGCCAATTTCATTGTATTGTCATGGTTACAGTGGTAGTGGAATATCATGATTTTTATCACCTTCTCAGGTGTCTGTGTTAGGCATGTTGTCCAGTCATCTAGGTCATGAAGAGCATATCATTACTGTTAATGGAAGTGCAATAGTAATTATAATTTATATATTCAAAATCAACCAGGCAAAACAACCCTCTGGCTATCCTATATCTTTTGTTAAATTGTTTTTACCACATTTAAAAATGTACTTGTAAACAAGTTAAATGTATGCTGGTGATACTGTAAATTTATTTTGTATTCACACAATCTTCAAAACATCTACATGTATATATAGGTGTACAGTATTACAGAGAATCAACACTCAAGCAATGGGGTTAATATACCACTTTCAAGGCAGATTACGCTCAAGATGATACAATCCTATATTCATCTTTATAAAGTAGATATCTTGAAATCTGAGCAATTACAAAAATCTGTGTTACAGTCCATTATGTAACAATTATTCTACTTGAGTTTAGACTTCAATTTAACTGTCTGTCTGATTCATTTCAGAAATGAGGAAATCTTTGATTTTTCAAATTAAACAAAATTATAGAGTACAATAAAGGCTTCAATGCCTAAAATAAGTTGTCTACAAATTTAAATTTGATCTCTCATTATTATCGATACAACAAAATGAGTGAAATGGATTTCTTCGCAATGTTTATGTTAATATAATCATCTACAGTGAAGGGAATGTGGATTTGTACTCAATACTATCAACTGTAAAAGCAGTCTGAACAGGCTACTTGAATGGTAACAGTCAATATAACGAAAAGGAAGCTAAATTATACATTTATTATGTTTAAATGTCTACCTTCTTGCTTTAAAACAGGAAGTGTGAGTGATGCCATAAATAAAAAATAACATTTTTTAAAAATCTCATTGCTACCCTCTTATCTTGTTGAGATGTACTACATGTACATGTTCTAAATAAGATGAATTTGTGCACTAACGCAGTTAATGTAAATATAGAATAGCAAACTGCCTATTGAAAACAATTTCTGGGAATATCAGAGGTCTAGTTTATAAAAATCTAGGATTAAGTGCTTTATTTTGTTATCAATTAACAACTTTCTTTATTTGGATGTAATTAAACTCATGTCATAGAAATAAAATGATATATGATGCAATAAATGAACTGTAGAAGATTTTCTTGTTTCTGAAGTGAGTTTTAGTTCAGTTGAAAAAAATGCATATTTCATTAAATATGTGTAATATTACACATATTCATCTTCCTAGAAACAATTAACCACACTGTCTACAACAGGCAATGACATATTTAATTTCTGTGTAAGTGTTGACCAACTCATAAATGCTACATAAAAGTATGTTGTTAGATGAAAATTAAAACAAAGGGATCGTGACATAAACGGAGAATGAGAGGGAGAAATATCTACAATACACACAGAAAAAAGTAACAGACATGGGAAACGAAAGATATATAAAGGAAGACAGAAAAAACAACAATGACAGAGAAAGAGAGACAAAAGTAGGCAGACATAGAAGGAAGAAGCAACAGAAACAAAATAATAACAAAATAAAACATACAGATATTAAGTAACAGAGACAAAGTAACAAAGACATGGAGAAAGAAAGAGAGACATGGAGAATACAAGAGACATGGAGAAAGCAAGAGAGACAATAACAGAGACATGGAGACATGGAGAAAGCAAAAGAGATAAAGTGACAGAGACATGGAGAAAGCAAAAGAGAAAAAGTGACAGAGACATGGAGAAAGCAAAAGAGAAAAAGTGACAGAGACATGGAGAAAGCAAAAGAGACATGGAGAAAGCAAAAGAGACATTGTGATAGCAAAAGATAGAAAGGATGAGAGAGATATAGACAAGTGACAAGCACAGAGAAAGCGATAGAGACAAAAAGAAAGTAACAGACAAACAGAGTGACAGAAAATATAACAGACACAGAAAATGTGACAGACACAGAAAAGGTGAAAGACACAGAAAATGTGACAGACAGAGAAAGCAACAGAGACAAAAAGAAAGTAACAGACAGTGACAAAAAATGTGACAAATACAGAAAATGTGACAACCACAGAAAATGTGACAGATACAAAAAAGGTTACAGGGAAATAGACGAGGTCCCAGACACAGAGAAAACAATACTGTACAGATAAAAAGAAAGATACAAAAACAAATGAAAATGATAGAGAAAAGGTGACAAATGCAGAAAAGGTGACAGAATGACAGACAAGGTCGCAGAGAAAGGTGACAGAGGATAGACAAGGTCGCAGAGAAAGGTGACAGAGGATAGACAAGGTCGCAGAGAAAGGTGACAGAGGATAGACAAAGTCGCAGAGAAAGGTGACAGAGGATAGACAAGGTCGCAGAGAAAGGTGACAGATTAATACTTTCTCTTGTTATTATGGTTATTTTCTTGTTTCTGTGTGCATGTAACAAATTTTACATCATCATGAAAAATGGCATTTTCCTGCATTTGTGAACAAAGAAATGTTTTTTACAGAAACCTTGATAAACAAAGCTTCCTATCACTTACATGTATGCATATGTACATTGTATTTCCTAATGACCTATTAAATGTGTTTAGTTTTGTTCATTTACAGAACTCGCCTACAGGACTGTTCATTTCCACTAACTGAATTACAGAACTCGCCTACAGGACTGTTCATTTCCGCTAACCGAATTACAGAACTCGCCTATAGGACTATAACAATATAAGATACAATTACCAATTACACATTTTTTATCTGACTTGACATTGCTGTAATCTGATGTCACATATTGACGATACCTCAAAACTAACTAGACTACCGGTAATCAAACCAGTAGTCACAAAAATGCTCATTAAATATTTGTATAAAGACTTTTATTGGACAAAAACAAAAATATTCTAATGACTAATAGACAGGTGTTAAAAAATGTTACGTAAAGTGACTCCCACGTTAGCTAAGTCTCGACCTGCAGACACACCATAAAGTCAGTGGACTATGAAATAGAAACACTGACTGTCAAAGTATCTTATATCTCTCACTATTAAGAAAGCAAACTGGCATTTGTGGCATTTATGGAAGTATAAATATCTGAAGCCTACATTTCATTGCAACAACATGTACTAAATATATGTATTAACATTTTCAACTCAAGAGAGTATAATAGTCCAGTCTACACAATAGAAAGAAAGCATTTCATTTAGGTACTAAGGAGTGAAAGAGTTAATGCTACAGACCTGATAGTAGAGAATGAACATGGATACTGGGACTCATGACCAGGGGAGGGGGAATTAAAAAATTATTATAAATCTTAGACTTGATCTAATAATTGCACTTAAACTTTGAAACAATTTTAGGCCAATTACTGAATTAGGCTGACTTTACAACTACCCAAAGGCAGTTTGTCGTCCTAAGTTAATAATTTATTATTGTAGGTGCCACAATGTAACTTTGTAAATGTAGCAAGTACATATACAGTTACAAGTACATGTAGGTATTCACAAACAATCAGTTTTTATATGAAAATGTGTAAAGATGACTTCAGAATTAAGTTAGGATAGAGTTTATAAAATGGTTTTACAGCTTTAGACTTGAAACCCTTTGATAAAATAGGACCCTGAACATAAAAAAGAAAATGAACCAAGACTTTCATTGAAACATATCTTGCTTCCAAAATAAATTTGAAACATTGTACATGTACATGTATAAGCATACTGAAAGGGCATATGTTCCTGTCTTCAGAAAACAAATCAAAATTCTTAATTTTGAATTTCAAATATAACACAATCTTCAATGGGTTTAAATCTACATTGAATAAAATTTTTAAAGGGGGGTTAAAATTCAATTAAATATGGATAGTAAAAAAAATGGTTTTAAACAAGATATTTCATTATTGTGAGTGATAACAATGAGCATGATACAAAACCCTACAGGCACGTAAGGAACAATAATAGGTCAAAAGTATCTGTACACAAATATATCAACTGATCAGCTGAAACAGAAACTGTTGTTTACATTTATATGATTTATACAAGTTAGTATAAAGTAGTTTATAGACTATATATATATATATATATATATATATATATATATATATATATATATATATATATATATATATATATACACATACACTGTTATATATATATATATATATATATATATATATACATATTTGTTACATATATATATATAGATACTGGTATATATAGTGCACTTGTTACTGATGATTAATGTATAAGTATCATATACTGATAGGTAATTAATTCCTTATAAAACCTAAAATACATGTCTATCATTAGACTTTGATGTGGTATTTGCTAAGGATACTAATGTATTAGTTATATAAAGTGACTTGAATGTGGTAATTGTTAAGTAAAATGCATTTTAAAATCAAACCTTAGTTCTCAGAATTTCTTACATATATACCCAATCTTTACATTATTTCTTATAAGGTTAATATCAATATAAGGTTAAAAATAAAAAAAAAAGGAATTGTTTGATGTGACCTGACTAATGACAAACCTAAAATACCAATTATTTTAGGCACATTTTAGCGAGTTGACTTACTTTACTTTCTCATCCAAATTCTGAAATTTAGCCCAATTTCCAAATCAAAATTAAAAACAGAATACAAAACAAAGACTTTGCCTACCCATTAACCCAATTCTAAAACTACTGGTCCGAGGGCACCAAGCAAACAATTCTTTAAAGATAGCTTAAGTTCATCTATATAAATGTTAAAACTTTGTAACAGACTGAATATATCAGAGCTATATTGTTAACATTGTTACAATATGCTAGTATAGCTAATATTAATACATATATTAGAACTCAACTATAGTTTTCTTACAATGATAATACATTTATCAGTAGTACTTACTTCATAGCAGATGCAACATTTATAAAGGACAATCTGTTCCTGTTCTTCAAGTCTTCATATCTTTCCCAGAATGGTTTTGGTTTCCTGTGAATACCTTCATCCTCCTCAATTATCCTTAGATGTTTCCGCTTATCTTTCATTGACATTGAAGTTGTCAAGCGACGGATTCGGACACTTGGTAATTTTTTCCTGATATCTCCTTCCAAAGGAAATTCATCATTCAGTAATATTGTAATCCTGCTTTGTTTGACATTTTTTCTTCTTCGTCTGATGATAACTCCAGTGTCTGTAAAACATCTTGCTCGAAAACCTGTCATAATTATTTCAAAATATAATATTAAAACACCAAAATCACAAAAACAGAGTTGCACAACAAACTGAATCAATTAGCAATTTGTTTCCATGTGAGAAAAATAGCAGCTCCTGTGTATATACATTTGGGTCAGACATCCATATGCACATGTAACTGTGGATAGGACTGGTCTTTCACAAATGTCAACAAATTCATGTACATGTAACATTGTCAATGTAAGAGTATTTATAAAATTTGATTCATGTTGGTAGGTATGACATCAATTACAACCATCAATCAGTCACTGTGATATGTGAAACTACTACATGTTGTACATGACATGATAATTGATTTATAGTAAGAAATATACATCAACAAAAACTAGCCTATATTCTAAATGAATCAAATGAAAAAATATATGATGAAAACTGGTTTGTGTACTGTACTAGCTATAGGTCGATCAAGATAAATTGGCACATGTTTACAAACACAACGAGCCTATATAAGATCATAATAGGGCAATGGCTACTTGTTAGTTCAGAAATATTATAGCTACAGTAATGCATGGAATCTGTGCAAGACAAAATGTTTTTCCTGTAATTTTATATTCTGGAAAATAGACAATATTGCTTTGGTTTTTGACAGAACCTGTATGCACCACTTTACCTTGGTAGCTCTACATGTGTACTGTATTGATATGGTATATAATATATGCATATTATTTATAGTACTGTACTTACAAAGCAGGCCACAGTATAACAGAAATCATCGTAACCCATTTACAGGTTACACTAAAATGAATGACCAAAACCTGCAGGTTACGATAGCAATAATGATGACTTAAAAATTGAATTCGAGCATGAAAAGGAGGTTCCATGATTTGTATTTGTCATAACCTCCATGTAATTTTGTGGTCTGCAAAGATGTACCTGTATGGTAAATGTATTATACCTCTATGATTTATTTGGATTGCAGTACACAGGAGCCTGTCTTGAGAGATCACCCATCTGCCACTGAAATGTGGTCTCTCAAGACAGATGGTCAGATGATTTACCGAGGTTTTAAACGTGATGGGTTTTCTAAATGGGGTTTCAAAAGACAGGTGGTCTTTCATGGCAGAGGTCTCTCATGAAAGGTTCTACTGTATGGTGGAACCTGTCTTGGAAGGCCACCCCATCTGCCACTTAAATGAGGTCTCTCAAGACAGGTTGTCTCTCAACAGAGGTTTTATTCAAAGGATTTATTAGCCAAGTGGTATTCAGAATATGGTCTCAAAGGACAACTTGTGGACTGTGATCTTTCATGAGAATGGTCTCTCAAGACATATTTCACTGAATTACCCTTTTTTCACATGTTACATGGACATACAATTACGTGGAAGTAATAAGAGATGAAGTGAAAGATGAGATTATCAAAAATATATACCTGAATTCATTCTAAATCTTCATTTGATTTATTTGTGAGCTACTTTGACCAGCTTTACTTACAGGGACAATGGGAATATCATATGTAGAAAAAGAATCAATTCTACAATGCTACCTGAATTACACTGCTGCTCATGAGGAAAAACAATTCAGCTATAAATATGTAGGTCATACATGTTTCAGATCAGCAACATTGAACAAAGAAAACACAATAAATAGAAAGAGAAAATCTGAGTGTACACAAAGGTCAAGGGAATTAAGTTACCTATTTTAACAATATTGTTAATGCAATCATGATGTATCAATTTACTGTTCTTATAAAAGAAACCCATAGCAATGAGGGAAATTTAAATTTACCAATTTAAAAATTTGATTATGGTACAACATTTATTGTAGTAGAATTTCAACACATCTGGAATGAAAATTGGTCAATTTTATAGAATGTATACCAGTATAAATTATACATGTGCAGGGCTCTACAACACTAAAATAATTCACTCTTCATTTGGCCAGTGAACCAGAAATTTTACTAGCCAGCCAAGAACTTTTAGTCGCCAATATATATATATATATATATATATATATATATATATATATATATATATATACATGTATATATATATATGTAACTCTGAATCAATAGGCTACAGTTCTTTATCTTTAAACGTGGTGGAATAATCCACTCTGCTTTGCCAAAATTTTCATGAAAAAACCAAGTTTTGTATCAGATTAATTCACGACCCGTGATCGTAAAATAAAACAAAAGTCGTAAGACTAGCCTACTTCAATACTTCATTACTATCATTTTGTTCAAAGTCGGTAAATAGTGAAACACTGATCACGCTGATCAACATCAAGTTTTAAGTCATTTTCTGCATCCATATCTACGTAAAAAATCCTCAGAAATACTCTAAGTAATCCTTCATGTACCACACAGCCATCATTACAAAGTGTCATTGAGCGAGACGATCAAATCACTTCATTTTAGTTCATATTTTCCCTCTTAGGCCTAACTGACACGAATTTTCATTGTAAGCAGCTATATTTTTCATAATATGAAAGTACAATTGGGCAGTTTTGGACGCTACATTACTACAGCATCGGAATATTAGCTGGCGATTTGGGCATTACAATAATGAGAGGTTTTTAGTGAGCAGTTTTGGGTGTTTCAGAAGTGAAGGGTTAAAAAATACACTATTTTCTTCTCTCCTGAGAGGCAGTTAAAATAGCCAATACTGGTATATAAGAAATGATTTTCAAACTAGAAATATTGTGATCCACATCTAAATGTTACATAATTAAATATCAGACTAAAAGGGTTAATATCTATAACAGGTGTTCTGTACATTGTAAAGGTCAGACTAGATAGCTTAATATGTATTGTGGTAGGGTATATACATAACATGTACTAACTTTGGAATACAAATAATACGACTGAGACCAACCATGTGTTCTATAAACAAAACCCACCCTCTAGCATATTTGTAAGTACATCTGTACTCTATATAATGACTAATGGATATGTAATTGACATGACAAATCAAGTACCCATATTACACAGATCAGGATACCAATTTTGCTCTGCCTACATTAAATGTAACATGTTCAATTCCACTTAATACATGAACTGGTAGTTCAAACTTACATATTATACATTTGTGCATGAGGTACATTGTATATAGATGATTTACTTTGTATCAATAATGTTTATCAAAATGACACTTTTATTTTAGCAGTTACATTTAACTGAATAATAATCTCTCAAACATTTTTTTCTTCAGAAATCTTAAAATTGACTGTTTCAGTAGTTTCTTCAGAAGTGTTTTTATGACTAATATGCAGAAATTTGAGACTTTTCACAAAATAAATACTGTATGTAATATTTGTTGAATTGCTTTCATGTACAAGTTCTCTATTTCTATAATGTGAAACTACTTGTAACTGATTTGCTAAACAGCATAAAGACATAAGACATAGATACATTATTTATTCAACACCCCAGGGCTATAATAATGAAAACAAATTCAATGTGTTTTGGGGTTGGGACTAGGCTAATTACCACATAGCTTGCAATTTGTGTGTGTATATTATTCTAGTGCTGTAGCAATACAACTGCAACTATGTGCTATGTTTATGTGTAGATCAAAACATAATATAGTACCTTTTAAAAAGGTATGTATGTATAATGTATCTAGAAATAAACACAACACAAGGCAAACAACCCTGTAATAGTACAGAACCAGTGAGTGTAGGAACATCATTCTAATAGGACAGAACCTGTGAGTGTAAGAAAACCTTATAACACGAAAGGACCTGTGGGTTCTATTAGGGCAGAATTTGTGAGTGTAAGAATACCGGTACTCTGCTAATAGAGCAGAATGCATGAACACCCATCTACTAGGACATAACCTTTGAGTGCAGGAACACCTTCTAATAGGGCAAAACAAGTGAGTGAAGGATTGCCCTTCTAATAGGGCAGAATATATGAGTGTACAATGTAGGAACATCATTCTAATAGTGCAGAACCTGTGAGTGTACTATGTAGGAACATCATGAATTCTAATAGGGCAGAACCTGTGAGTGTTGGAACATCATTCTAATAGGGCTGAATTTGCGAGTGTGGGAACACCTTTTTAATAAGACAGAACCTCTGAGTGTGGGAACACCCTTCTAATGGGACAGAACCTGTGGGTGTGGGAATACCTTTCTAATAAGGCAGAACCTGCAAGTGTAGGAATACATTCTGATGGGAATCAACCTGTGAGTGTGGGAGCACACATATAATACTAGTAATAGGGAAGAACCTGTGAGTGTGAGTATTAGAACACCCATCTCATTGGGCAGAACCTATGAATGTGGCAACACCCATCTAATAGAGCAGAACCTGTGAATGTTGCAACACCCATCTACTAGGGAGGAGCATGTGAATGTTGCAACACCCATCTAATAGGGCTGAACCTGTGAATGTGGGAATGCCCCTCTCACAGGGCAGAACTTTTGAGAGTGGGAACACCCTTATGATTAGGCAGAAGATACAACATTTTGAATTACATGTAAACACATGTACATGTATTTTATATATACATACGTCTTTCAAGAGTGTGGGAACACATTGTTTTAATAGTGTAATCAGTTAGTGAACACTGCATTTCCACCATTAACAACAAATTGTACTTTACATATTTTTGTGAACTATTGCAAAATTTTAAAGCTATAAATTCTATATAATTAGCATAGTTAAATGCAATAAATAATAGTAATCAAGACAAATGTCTGTTTCAAATGCTTTGAAATTGGCAGTTGCTAAGTCAAAGTGTAAGTTGGGCTTATATGATGGCTATTAATTTAGTATTTTCTTGTTGATCTATATTTGGATTTTTGTTAGGTAAATCCCTGTCAACATAATTTCAGACATTTTGAAACAAAAAAAAATTACTGGACAACCGGACCAGTGAATAAAGGAATTTTACTGATCAAAAAAATATTTTACTGTTCAGTATATATACACAATTGAAATGAAAAGGAAAATTACTGTCATTTGGACCAGTTATCAGATAGATTTCAACAGACTTTTGTAAAATGTATCAGTTTTTCTGGTAAGGCCGATGAATTTCAAAAACTCTGTAATTCTGCATTATTTCTGGGTGAACTTAACATTATCAGGGGCCCGACAAGAGACTTTAGAATTTTGGGTCATGAGCTAAAATTCTGAGTTTAAAATGGAGAAAATGGGTCTCTTGCATTACATAGGTCTATCTGATATAAAACAATAGATCTAACAAACAGTTGTGGTTCAATGAAGTTTCCAGTATCCCGTGTTAACCATGACAGCCCATATACAGCCACTTGCTAAAAGTTTATGGACATTATCATTTTTACTCTATATTTCATATTAAACCAAAAGATAAGGGATTAGGTTATCCACTTTTTATGTGGAATTTAAGGTACTAATACTTAGTGGGCTACTGTAGAGCCATAAACCTTGGAAATAATTTTTTAAAAGACTACTTAAACACTTCAGACGATACTTTACGAGTCACTCCGAGTGGCAAGGCATTGTCGCATTTCATTTTCATCAGAAAGTTGCCATTTTCAGACTTTGTAAACGAGTTTATGAGGGCGACTGATACCCGAGTTAGGAAGCTCTTATCATTGGGCTAAAATACAGGTAAAAATTTTACCTTCAGATTCTGTGTCTATTAAAGGTGTTATAGCATCTGGCTCATCCTCTGAATGAGCAGGGACACAAGTTATTGAGGTCTCCGAATCTCCATCGTCTGTGGCCATTCTACCATCGTCTGTCATTTCCGTTTCTGGCACCTGGCTTAGACAAATGTAATGCTCAGAATCTAGTGCGGACATTTATCTTTTACCGGATACAGTGAGTCACATACAAATCATAAAATATCATTTAAATTGGTGGGTTTAACCTTACAATTTTGTGGTGAAGAAGTGAACAAGTATCAATCCATGTGAATATTATGATGAAACCAAATGAACTTGTCTTCCATATGACGTTAAACTCCAATATATGATATAACACAAAGTAGCTCATCCGACGCATCCGACATGATAAGTAACCTCGATGTATTTATTATTGTCTACGCTGATTTTACAGGAAATAATCACTCATTCCCGTACCGACAAATAATAAATGTCGTCAGATTAGTATGATATACGATATGTGTATATAGAACCAAAGTATATTGAGAAATTGACTGAAAAATAAAAAAAAAATCTTTAATGTGACCAAATGTTGGTCTGTAAAAGTTGAAACGGTTATTTGGACATGCACCAAAAATATTCTGTTATATCCTCGCCGTGTAGCTTATTCTAATATTGAGGATGATTAAAACAATATCGTCGTGTTGAAGTAGACTCTATCAATGTACATATAAACAGGGATTTACATGTATTCAGTATTATAGGCTACTTGGCGTGATATTCATACAAGGCCGTTGGACAAAGGGACAGCACGTGCCCCCACTTTTGAAACTGGGGGGGGGGGCAAGTTTTTGACGTAATTTCTTTTATCACACAGCCACAACTCATTTTTTTTTAAAAATACGCGATTTTTTCAAAGCAGTAGTTATAATTCTTGTATTTTCCGGATTCGTAGACTTATATTAGTACCAAAATGTATTACCAACATTTGAATTTTGCCGCTAGGGGGCGCTTTTTAAACGGTTTTTTGAAAATTCAAATGGCCCGCCGGAGAGCCGCCTGTGACGTCACAGCCGGAAGTGCGTCATACCGGAAGTGAGGTCATACCGGAAGTACGTCATACCGGAAGTGATGACATGTTGTCATGGCAATAAGTTATCTTGGCTAAGGAGCCAATGAGAGCCTTCGTTACAAGAGGTTGGGGTCACGAGAGGTCGCGAGAAGTCACGTCAACGGGAAGAGAGAGAAGTTGGGTTTTTTCCAGTTTTGAGCTGAGAGTGAATCTATTTTTAGAACCGAAACTTTGGGTTTTTCCAGTTTTGAGCTGAGAGTGAATCTATTTTTAGAACCGAAACTTTGGGTTTTCCAGTTTTGAGCTGAGAGTGAATCTATTTTTAGAACCAAAACTTTGGGTTTTTCCAGGTTTGTGAAACTAGCAGTTGGTGGCGCCACCGTCGGTGAAACTAGTAGTTGGTGGCGCCACCGTCGTTGAGAGTTGTGTATCATGCTCGCTACGCAAACACTCACCCTATGCTGGTAGTGGTTTTTTCGTTGACTCTTCGAGCTTCGGATTGCAAATGAGCTCTTAGAGGTCTAACTGAACCTATACTCTCTAGTCATGTGACTTTTTTTACATAATTCTATTTTTAGTGCATGAAAAATAATTTTGTCCTATCTAATAAAAAAATGAAACCATGCCAATAGTAGTAGTTTTTCTTAAACAGTCATGTGACTTTTTTGATTACATTTTTCTTATGATGTTATAAATGAGTTTTCACAGGCTGAACTGAACCTCTCTCTAGTCACTCATAACAAAAACATCTCATAGAGTTTGTGATACTATTACTCCGTCTCATAGTTTCTCAATGGTGTTTTTACCTCCCTGTTTTAATGTTTTAATGCCCAAAATTTACAATAATTGAAAGAAAAAAACTTAAACTGTCACTTCATTATGGAGACGGGGTGCCAGTTCCATCAAACGATACACCGTATCCCAAAGTCGGCTTCGGTCTGTTTCTTTGTGCCATTGAGTAGCTCTCCAATCTGGGCAGTTCTAAACTTTTCTTCAAATTTTTCCAAAATGGTAGAGAACACCATGTGCCATTGACTATCAATGGATTGACTGTAGCTCTGCTCCATGTTGTAGTTGATGTTGACGAAAATAACTAGTGTAGTGGTCCACAAGCAAAAATTTTGAATCGTTTACATCTTCTGTAAAGGTTTCTAATACACATAAGCGGTCTGCCGTAAAAATCTCATCATCAAACATATGATACACAATCCCTATAAAAATGTGCAGGTGTTTTCACACCACGTACATAAGTATTCCAATCAGGAGTACATCGTATCTGATGTTTCATTTTTCTGCGTAATAGAGAACTTCTGTGTGCACTCTGATTCCCTTCTCTCTCTCCAGCTTGTTCTTGGATTAGGGTTGTCCCCTCTAAGACTACGTACAATGATACCAAAAAGCAATATTAAATCATCAACAAAGAGTTTATTACGTCTCACTACTACGGTTGATATCAGAATTATTAAACCCATTCGTGACTGACAGGACTGATACACGGTTGATTTAGGTACAGGTATGCGATATTGCTCTCTAAACCATCTCCAAACAAAACGATCGTTTAGTAAAGGATCAATGTTTCTTCTTCTTGGTCTTTTATTTTTCTGCATTTATCAGGATTCAAAATATTCAGCGGTCTGATGACCTATGAAATGAATGGCAACCCAATGCTCTCCTGGTTGATTCAAATGAATGTTTGCCATAAGGTAGATAGTCCGGTTTAAAACGTCTCTGGGGTATACTCCGCCGAACGAAGGTCCTACATAAGGTCTCGTGATAAAATACTATTGAGTTGATGAGCATTCAAGCCTTGAATTTTCTAATACGTTATCAAATTCTCCATAGACAATGCAGTTCACACTCTCTGCTAAAGCTTGAGCAAATTGAAGTTCGATGCGTAAATTTCCTGTTTTTTATCCAGTGTAACTTGCTCTGATCATTGCAAACCCTTTTGCATGCAAAGACTTTCTCCATTGATACTAACATCCACTTTATTGACATTAAAATGTTGTATTGCTCACCATACCTACTACTATACGTTTTGGCATTTGACCTTGATACAAATGATCTGTAATCTTTGAACGTGTCCCCAGCAGAAATGGTAAACAGCAGTACTGGTATTCATCTGTTCGTTCAAAATATCTTCAAATAACCTAATTCACCTCCTCCACACATCATGTAAAAGGGTTCACGACTTCTAAAACCTTAGGCGTACATCTATACCATTTTAGAAATCGTTTCTGTTGGATTATTAAAGGTTTTACTTTCACTGATACGTTCATGACGATCAGCTAATCCTGAGTTTTTTCTCGGCGACACACCATAAACTGGTAGCACTAATCTGATATTTTAGCGTTTCGTTAGAAAAGGACAGCAACTTTTCGAGATAAGCTCGATAGGGATAGGTATCAGGAGTGATCACTTTTCCACATGTATTGTGTATTGACACTAGAGATGGGGTAATATTCTAAACAACTCTAGTGCTTCACTACTACACTCACAGGAATCTTTTTGCATCATCATCTTGTTAGTCAAATATATCTTGCGTAGGTTTATTTTGTATCACATCCATACCCGTATTCAAAGCAAATTTAGCTATATGAGGAATGGCTTTCGTCATGGTAGGTTTGAGAAAGTCTGACCAAATACCTTTGCCATATTGCATATCCGATGCTCTAGGACTAAATGCTCCTACGGGTCTTAATGGATTGATGATCCCACCTCTCTGAGGAGAGATCAGACCATGAGTTGTTCTCGTTAACGATTGAGTCAGTTTAGGGAAAAGAAGCCCATAGCCTTTCTGACGGGGTACCTCTTTATGAACGATGAGTGTCATAATGTGTCACTATCAATACAGTCCTTTGGAATGGATTCAAACGTGGGACCCATACTAGGATTAGGCTATCCAAGAATGACTTGAACAAAGAATACAATTTCATTCCGAGGTATGTTTTCTCCACACCATTCCAAGTAGTACTAGGCGTATGACACTTTCTCACATATCATTTCGCGACCGTGAACAGTTCCGTGGTCCAGTTAGGTAAGTATCCCTTATCAAATGTACGCTTTACTTTAAATGAAACTTGGGCAATATAAGGTCATTCTAACACATTGGAAGGATTGACTCAACACGTCTGGAGTTTTGATCCATCTGGAAGATGAGAACAGATTTTTTAATGGTAGACCAGGCCGTAGGAGTCAATCTTTGCCAAAAAAGGATATAATTAGGGTTACTTCACGAGGAACATTCCAGTAACTGTTTTAAAAATTCATCAGAAGACATTTCAATCATCTTTGACTTCTTTGACTTTATCTGTTTTCAGAGACCAAGGTATTTATCGATGTTCTTGACACCCTCAAATCATCTCATGTATCATTTGTGTATTCAGCTGAAACTTCTTTCTCTCCACTCAATTTATTTTTGATAAATGATTTTAAGACAGGCTATGGCTCCTAGTATGGCGCTAATAAGTCAATTTTTATGCAACAGTATGAGGATGAACTAGTTTTCTTAAGACCCGTTTCTTTTGAACCGGAAAGGAATAAAAGATGTTATACACCACTTCACAAATTTTCATGAGTCGCATATGATCATCTTTTTAAACTCAATAGGATAAATTAACTCTCTTTTTCGGGCCATTTAATAAAATGAACATTTCTGGGAAGCATAAGTTCCCTGAGCCCGACACCATAGACCACCTGGGGCTGAAGTGACGAAACGAGTAGACTTTTAGATGTGTCTGAAAGCTTTAGCAGTAAAGGATAATAAGGGAAATAACAAAGACCTTGGGAGTATTAGTAAGAGTAGACTTCATCGGTAGGACTGCTTCCGAATTATATCTACATCCAAACGATACAGGTTATTTTAGCCTGATTCATTGTACGATAGAAGTTTTAGAGGTCATAGGATCTTCTTCTTCTTAGGACTCAATGTTAGGAACAGGGGGTGTTTTTTTCTTTTTAGGTGCAGTGTTCTTCTTGAGACGACTAGCCCACTGTAACAGGGATACCCCACCTAGGCCAAAAATGATTTTTAAATGATCAGCATGTCCACTGGAATGGTACCAGACAGATTTTTGTACCTACTTTGATTGACGGGATGCTTAGAGTCCAACCTTGACTACGTGATAAGGAAAGTGACTGTCTACTTATAAGGTGTATACAACACTCTCCCGCGTTAAACCAAGTGGTTTCTTATTCAGGGGTAGCGGATTTGCATCGTGATAAGCATGCCTGGTAGGTCTAATTTTCGGAGATTTATCTGGATTCTTAAACAGGACGAGATAATGCAGAATAAATCAAACAAGTTTTGGGATTCCTTTACGTGTAAACCATTCTAAAAGAGCTTTACTACCCATCATATCATCATATCTGGATCAGAAAAGATGCGTAAGAAAAGCAGGTTGCCATTCACCCTAATGAAATCCTTCCATATTGCCCCAGAATTAATTGTATCAAGATATGGACTGATACCATTTAAAGAAATGAGAGATGTAGTATTATATACGCAGTCATGTTGAGAGTAGTGTATCATCTAATGCCAAAAAACGTGCCATGAAACAACTAAGTTGCGCATTAATAGTTGATCATAATAGGTGTAAAGTGAAACCTTTCGGCCTACTTTTTTTCTTTAGGGTAAAAACCTCCTCCACCCAGGGCTGTACCATCAGCTGAAATACTATTAAGAGAGACAAATTAGACCAAGTCAGTCCGACGTCTGAAAAACCCGAAAAAAACAAACGGCCCTTTTACATAACTTACACGAAAAGAAACCTTTTTTAATAGTATAAACAAACAAATTTTATGTTCAATTCTAATGTCACCAACCCCAAACTACTAGGCTCCAACATCGTTTAAAAGTACAAGAAATATAAAAACTTGTTGAAACGACATTTACTGATCTGCACGTTGAGACTTCCTACACAAACGACACAAAACTACATAAAGAACGCACTAAACTTTTACACACTGCGCATGACGTCTTGTCACACACCACCCCCCCCTATACTTTCTAAAGTTACGCCCCATCCCTATAGTTCTCAATGTATACAGTTTACAGAGTGAACGGTTGTGTTTCCCCCCCTATAGAGTCCAGAGTAATCCCCCCCTATACAGAGTGATCTCCCTTTGATCATTTATGAGTACCCCTTTGTTTCACCTATACAGGCTATACAGAGTGCTACAACACTGTTTCATATCTGGTGAAGTTGGTCATTCACCTGTAAAGTCATTTATCTCCCTTTGTAGGCCTGTCTTAGTTCATATGGGCATGCGCATGATACGGTGCCTAAGTTTCCAAACCAACTGCTAAATATTTTCTAGAAAAACCCAAAGTAAAAATATTATATTTGACTTCTCAATGCTCTTGTAACGAAGGCTACTAAGATGGCCGCCCCCACTACCTTCCACTTCCGGTCATAGACACGCCTCCAAGCTCAACGAACGTCACTTGGTATGACGCACTACTTCCGGTACGTTTTCCGGTTATTAACAGGCGGCTCTCCGGCGGGCCATTTGAATTGACCAATCAGAAGCCAGCACTGATGACGTCATCAACAGCGCCACTGTGGCGCCCCCTAGCATTGTATATGTATACGCTCGGCCACATTATACACTCTTCCCTCCCTGTTGCCCATCATTTCGGTAGAGAAGTTTTCGTTTTCTTTTCCCATATATAACAAAATGTAAGTTATTTACACATTACATGTATCTAGGCGTAGGTACGGGGGTGACCCCTATCCATTTCATATATTTTAAAATACATAACACGTATCCAGAAAAAAGGCTATATATTTGTGTATGCTGATACTCAATTTATTTTTGATAAATGATGCGCATGTCAATTTTATGCAATATTTGGCCGGAATAAAAACGAGTCGTGTGATGTTAACTCTCTGGGCTTTAATAAATGAACATTTCTGGGAAGTGGACCACGGGGAAGTGTGTTTTTGTGTCTGAAAAGCTATAGGATGGCTGTGTGTGTGTTCTGTGATGTTTGTGCTGATGTAATCAAAGTGGTTTATTCGTGTGCGTGGGTCTGTGGGATTCCAAATTAAAAACAAAATATATCTGTGTTCATATTTTTAATTTCAATCTGATGACAAATTTCCCCCCAAAAAGTTTACATTTCAATTTTTAAAGTGTATCATACACGCACATCCCACTATTTTTGCGCATCACACTTAAAAATTAAAAACGGTTGTGCCCCCCCCCCCCCGACATTTATGGACAAACATGTTATACGTCATGTATCCCTAAGTTCCAAAGGGTAAATATTTTAGATAAATAATTATATTTGCAATGCTTTGAATACTAAACAGAACGTCTGATAACGTTTTTAAATGATACATGTGTATACATTGTATAGTAGGTTTTGTGTGTGTGTGTGTGTGTGTGTGTGTGTGTGCGTATGTGAAACGATTATTTTATGTGTATCATAAGTCAAACACTTAAAAATTAAAAATCAACATGATACAAATACATAGTAGTGAAAAAAACCTACATCCGAAACACTGGACAATTTAAAACAATATCCTCGTGATGAAGTAGACCTAGTTCATGTACTTACCGTAATGGCGCATTTATGTCAGAATTTGATTTCCTAATTATAAACTCTTCGCAATCATTCCACTTTAACACATTTAGACCTACCCCTAATTACACATTTGGATTAGTCTAAGGCATTGATTTACAGAAGCGTCTATGGTTTTTCAGGGGATAATGAGTTAAATTTCTTTGTATGTCATGTCATTTATATTTTTTGTTACATGTATTTAAAAAAACAAACTCAAATTCACTAACCAAAATGAATATCTGGCGCCACCAATTCCAGTAAATACTGTCAACACGTTAACTCTTTTTTTATGTTCAGCGTAGACCCTAAAATAAAATACCTATTTTTTTATCAGAAAAAAAGCAAAACAAAACGACAGAAAAATTACAAGACATTTTAAGAGATCAAAAACATTTCACAAGTAAACATTTTCCTAATGTGCTAACAAAAGAAAATCAAAATTAAACTTACAAATACCACATATTTGGCAAATCCTAATAAATAATCTATGAAATGATAGTTCTCTCAATGATGAAAATAATTTTCATGTTTAGTTGTTCATTTTAGGGCCATGTTCCAACCCCTCCCCCTGAGATGTTTGTGTTTTTTCCCCAGTTTTAAGATCTCAAAACCAATCTATCAGCGGATGCTAAACAGAGAAAAAAACTCGGGTGACAAAATACAAAATGTTACGTTGCAACTGGACAATTATAAATACATGTAGTGAAAAGTATTGTTCTTCTGAAGAAAACTTCCGCAATATCCACAGTCAATCTAAAATGAAATGTATCCTCGTCTTAATCAGTAAAAACGATTTAACTACCACTGTCGACCGGGTAATTCAACATTTTACCCAATGAAACATTGTAATTGTTAACACGGTCATTACAGTAACCAAAAATTTGCGAAATGTTGACATTAAACGTAAGTTTAGATATCCTTATGACATCAACTTATCAGTAAGTAGTTTGCCTCTGTATATAAAATGTTCATATGCTGAACGCGCTCCGGCATATCTGATCATCTGCGGGATATTGACAGCATATACTGGCGAAAAGGAATATAACTAATTTAGAAATGTGGAAAGTTAACAATAGGGAAGCGAAACTCAACACGTTTGTCGTATAGTTTGGTTGTTAATTCCCCGTTTGTGTCTATAGTAAGTCAAATAAGCAAGTAAAGAATACATGCTTATTCAGTATCATCATTCAAATCAATATCTTGTAAATGAAAAGCACACTTGATAATTAAACAGTAAAATGTCTTATGCTTAAATAGAGGCGAGTCAGATAATTTCCATACAGAAATTAATTTTTGACCCATGTTCATGATCGCCCTGTGATCAAGAGAGTAGTCTAAATTATCTGAAATTTCATCGATTGCTCAAGATGATGTGATGTGAACGGAACAGAATGTAGAACAACAAGCTGTGTCCTCTACACATATTCAAAATCATTGATTAACATATGTTGAAACTAATGTTAGCAGTGCTTCAATACTGTTATTTTTTTTTCTGTCGAAAACCCCTCGTTCGTTTCTATGCCCCCGCACCCCGAAAAAAAAACCCTGAACGTTTCTTGCAAAGTTGCCAAACAATTAAACCAAAACTTAAAATAAATGTTCCTGTCAAAGTTTAAAGATGCCTGATTCTTTGATGGTAATATGTTCAGATTATCTGAACCACTTTCAACTTTTGATGGTATGGAACGAAGATAAGGTAGGACATGTTTCCTGGATAAGTATCCGATGAAAATTGTACTATTCAGATGAACCACAACAGTCAATTGACGAGTGGCAAGGACTTTTTAAGTAGTCACGGCACTCGATAATTCAAGCCAAATACAAGCAACAGTCAAGACTGAACATATTATGAAACCTCGTTCTAAACGACCATGTTCCTAACAGAAGTTAGAGCCCATCATCCGTGCGACCGTGGGTATATGCGCTGTCGCTATTGATTCAACAACAAATAGGCCTACCCGCCTACCCTAAGTCGCACCGACTAAAAGTTAGGATTTAGGACCTAGAACCTTTCGTAAAACGGGTCCCAACACCTTATAAGGGTCTCTTTGTGGAATTAAAAATTACATAGGCTATCATTATCTTTACTCATTATTTCACTTTACTGAAAAGTATGATTCATTGCATCGCTTTCAAAACTACACCCCATTAATGACACACGGATAAGATAGCTTCTAAACCCCTTTCATAATAAATACAAGATGAACCAAACTACAGGTTTTTGTTATTTACTTTATTTCAAGTCGATATATTTATGGTCATCTCAAAGAAGTTATGGTGGTCGCAAATTTGCGAGGCGAAAAGACGACATTTTAAGGTCGCAAATTTGCGGGGCGAAAAGACCACAAGACAATAAGACGACAAAAACGTCGCACATTTGCGAGGCGAAAAGACGACAAAATGCCAGGCGAAAAGACGACAAAACTAAGTAGCTAAGTTGCGGATTATTTTGTCGTCTTTTCGTTTCCCCGAAAAGAAAACAAAATGTTAATTTGTCGCCTTTTCGCGCAGAAATAACGAAAAGTTGACATGACACAAATCAGCCACCATATGAAGCAGATTGACATTTTGATCTTACTGCCTAATAGAGCAATTTATTTAATTAACATTCAGTAGTTTGTAGGGATGCCACATAATACATCAAGACATTTTAGAAATAATATACTCTATGGTCAAGAAAACGTTAATTTTCAGAATTTTTTAAATGTATTTATTTTTTTTACGAAAAAAATCTAAGCAAATTGCATACTGTCCGTCATACGGAGGGGGTAATATCTGACCTATAAAGTAGTTAACGAGTCCGAGCTGCAATGGACCCAAACAAGTATTCTTGCGTGGGCAATTGTCCAGTACTTGAACACGTGAATAGCTTTAGTTAAGAACAAAGGATGACCACGGAACAAGACACAGTCAACGCCATAATTAGATATCTATCTCGGTCTGTAACCACAATCGTAACTGGCAAATACCAGTTCTGCAATACATATGTACATGAAGGCCGAATGTCTGTCCAAAATATTAAGTAAATTAATAACTCGTTACCTTTTTTCGGGAGGGGGGATACAAACAATCACGATTTTACCAAAAAGTAACTTTAAATCAGGGCAGAAATTCGACCTAATGTGTAATGCAAACTTTTACTGGATGGAAGATTTCTTCTCAGTTGTTTACCGAAAACATATTTTGTAATTTTATGTCAAGAGTTATTGGCATCATATTTCTCAGGTAGCCAAATGATCGGACATAGTTTATACAATGTTTCCTCACAATTTACGCTATTTCAATCATGATTTCCTGTGTAAAGCGTAGTTCTATCAGATGTAATTTCCAAGATACATTAACTACACATTGTGATTATGATCCAGTGACCTTGAAACACAATTCTGACTCGAATGAGAGACATCTGTGCGGATTCTGCCAAAGCCACTTCCGCAGTCTAGTGAAATATTCTTGTTTGTGGTGTTAAGATTTATATGAACAATCTCGATTGTGTTGTGGGTGTAAATCAAAAGCCATGTCAACAATCTATAGTTCTCACAGACTTATACTACATTCTGTAGTAAGAAATTCAAACAACAAATCTATTTGCAATCAGTTTTATACTTTGGTATCCGAGATGTTTTATATTTAAATAGGAAAAACAAATTCTGTATATATTAATATACCCGTTTTACCTCACAGTCACAGGCAAAAATGTTTATTTATGTCAATGTAGAGAAAATATTTGTGATGTGCTATGTTTTATGCCCTCTCCCCAGAGATAGCCCCAAATTATCACAAACATTAGGGCGATATATGCCAGTTATTAGCTACACAATTTATATGGTAACACCATCTTAAGAACAAAATAATAGAGGCACTGTTCTATTGGTTTTCATCGTAGTATGTCCCAACTAATAAACCTAACTTATTCAAAGACATCATCGTCTCTACAGTATGTAATATATAGTCTGTATGTATCTCTTGGATAAAATACAATCTGTTGCTTTCAACAGCTCTTTCCATCAGCTAAGCTATCAAACAGAAACCAATGAAGCACAAGTAATATTTGTAAGTTTTATTTCTGGTACGTAAATGTTTGCAAAATGAAAATGACATAATGAAATGAAAAACACAGCTGATGAAAAAACAACACAAAAATTATAAAATCACTGTTATGAGATAAGTTCTGTTTGCAAATAACTCCTTTCATTTTACACTAAAGACAACACATTTCTATTGACTGTGTACCTGGCATACATAGAGATACAACAAAACTTCAAAACACTAGAAATTCATACTTGAAGGCCATCAGTTAGTCCATACAGGTTGTTAAAAAATGAACACTATATTAAAGTGTTCTATTAAATGTCAATTAATGAACTACTTTATAAGTATTAAATAATAAATACACACATTAAGATACAAATAAATTTGGTAATTCAGTCCCAAACATCTGATGTGAACAAATTTGCACTCTATTTTATAGACTTTCAAATATCTCATCTATTTACGTCATAGATCAACAACGAAATGTGAATGTACAAAACAATGTCTCATAAACAGTCATGTTATCTTCAGGACCATGTGGTAGAGAGTACCACGAGATAAGGGTGATGAATGTAAGCTCTAATGAAGATATATGATGTTGGTAACTGTTCTCTGATCAGTATCAATAATCCTCAAATTCTGAAAATAAAGAGTCATATTATATGAAACGTTAAGAAAAACAACAAAGTAGTGATAAAGTAGCAAAACAATAAGGCCTCAAAGAAAGAATGTGAAAAATCTTTACAATAGTGTTTTTATGAAGTATATCGAGATTTTCCACTCTTCAGGAAATGAGGACTGGGTCATTAGATTTGGGAACTTCAACATTTTACTGAAACATTGAAATCTAAAATTTTACACAAAAGTGTTTGAAAATACAAAAAACTCTTAATATTAATGGTTAAATGACTTCAGTTAAGGATATTTTGCTAGCAAATTTGGTAAAAAAAAAATTTTGCATGGTAAACGGGGCTTATTTTGGTCCCTTAGGAAAGGGCGGAAAATCCCTGGTATATAGCCCGGTGGATGTTTTGACAAGACACCACTGCCAACTTATGCTGGGATATTCTCACAGGAGAGGAATTAACAAGGATTTTATGCCAAGCATTTAATACTCATAGGTTGTTGTCACCATAGATGCATATTGCCACTCACCTTTACCATCCCCCTTTATTTTGTCTGTTTCTCATTTGATTTCTGTTATTGCCACCACCTGTCAACACAGAAAAATGATGACTGAAAAGCATCATCAGTAGAGCCCCCATCCAAGACCCAACTCTCTAGTCCAAGGTTCATATAATATGTCATAATTTATTTTTTCTAGTAGCCCCCTTTCTTATTGCAGCAATGTACCCAATTAATACCAAGATAACGAGGAAAGCTTTAGACTTTACCTTTGAGAAATCTAGGTAAGAAATTCATGATTGTTATAACCACTATCCTGAAGATGCAATATTCCATATATGAAGGGTAACGGAAGCTCGGGTTCACTCAGGAGGACCAAAAAGCATGCATTATTTTCAGCACAATACATTATCAACACATTATAAAGACAAAACTACTTGACAGTGCCTTTAATTTAGAAAACGCATACTGTATTCTTGAATTATAAGAAGTAAAAGGGCTATTCCAAGAAAAATTTACAAGAAATCCTATTACAACTTACCATAATTACCACCAAAGTTTCCGCTAGAGAAGTTTCCTCTTCTGCGTTTGTTTGGTGATCCATAATCATCATCATCAAAATATCCAGACTGATAGTTTCCGAAACTGCAAAGAATGGAAAACCTCATGAAAATTAGGAAACAATAACTGACTACTGATTTTCTCTAGCTACTATCAAACTAAATACAACTTAATATAAATAGATAGCACTTTTGTTGTTTTCCAACAGAACTGTCACATAGATTTTTAAAGTACTAGGTCTTATCTGTTAATAATATTCCTATTGTAACTCTAATTTTTTTATCATGACCTCACAAAATCAACTTAGATTCCAGTAGGGCTCAAACCTTCCCTGATCAGAAGTATAAGACTTCATTGTTTAATGCGTGATGCTCTAACCACTTCATTGTTTAATGTGTGATGCTCTAACCACATGGCCACAGAGGCACTGGTTTTTGCATCATTAGTAACATCGGAAATGGCCCTTTTCTCTTAAAAAAAAAAAAAAAAAAAAACAACAACAACAACAACAACAAAACCCCAAAACAGTACCCTTTATTGAAATTACCCTGCAATAACTTTGAGTAATATATATATATCTTTAAAAGAACATTTGGTATATTGATTCCGTACCGGTAAACTTAACAATCAACTTGTACCTGTACTTTTGGTACTTTGATATACTGTTTTTAAAAAGATACTTACTTTCCTCCGCTGCTGCTATTGTTTCCATACTACAATGAAATCAATAGGTATTAGTTCCAACATTAGGATTGATTTATCAAAAACATACATCATTGCTGAATGATAAAGGTTGTCAGTGTAAAGCTGAATGATAAAGGTTGTCATTATAAAACTGAATGATAATGGCTGTCAGTATAAAAAGATATCCTTGTAAACTACCAATTTTACTGACATTGGCAATGTATTATAATACATGTTTTGATAAAAGGCCATAAAGTTAATTTGTAGATTCTCATACCTATCTGCCCCTTTACAAAATAAAAGATGAGAACCTACCTATTAATATGATATGGCCTATGGTCAAAGATTACAAGTCTGGTCCAGACAGTCAAGAACTTTAATATCAGTCTTGTGACAAGAAATACATATGAGAA
Source organism: Atrina japonica (assembly GCA_030159075.1). Classification (NCBI taxonomy): domain Eukaryota; kingdom Metazoa; phylum Mollusca; class Bivalvia; order Pterioida; family Pinnidae; genus Atrina; species Atrina japonica. Next base: position 253,981 of record BROG01000543.1, read on the forward strand.
ATGTTAAGCAGTAACTCTTTCTGTCCTACCTATATTTAATGGCTATTACATTTTTAAGCACTATGACAACTGTAATCATACTATCTAACCTATTGGCTGTTTCTTACATGTACATAAATACTGCTACAGAAAAAAAGAGCAGTGAAGAAATGAGACAAACAAATAAAACTATGAAACTATAACTCAATTAACAGCAACTTTTAGTTAAAATTGACACTTACCCTCTGGCTGTCTGTAAAACAAAGAAAAGAAAAAAGTCATTTATTTTTATAAAATTTATTTCAATATATTTAACTCTTGAAAATGAGTTAATTATGTATTCCAAAGAAAACAAGATACACTGTAGCATATATAATGGATGTTAATTTATCATAAAGGTAGAATCTGACATATAGCAAAAAGTAGTAAATAATAAGGATTTATATTGAACTAAAATTAAAACTTAAATGAACTTCTTACCTGACCATGATCCCTGCCTTCCCATCATAGGCCCAGCCCCCATTAATCCTTGGCTTCCACCCATACGACCACCTCCACCACCCATGCCTCCTCCACCCATAACCATGGAGGCTAGATTTTGCATCTGATTCATAAGCATCTGATTTGTTCTTTCCTGGGCTGAAATTGTTCATTATAAAGTTCACATAAAAATCCTGAGTTAAACTTGTATATGTTGTTTAAATCATAGTAGTATTAGTACTATTATATTACCATTATAGTGCATATAAATTCACTGACCAAATTATAAATTCAAGTTATTGGATACAATGAAAATGTAAGATTTCTACAAATATGTCAATACATTAATCATGTACACCTTCATACAAGTTTCCTTTATCCATCAAAAACTGGTAATCCCATAGCTTTATGAAGGTTTTTGTTTACTACATGGTTTTAAATAAAGTTTCCACTTTATTAATTTTACAGTGATTGACACACAAGTTATGTCAACTTGCTCGTTGGCTCTGATGTTTGCATGCAGAGATCTTTGCTGTGGGAGGAAACCAGAGTACCCAGAGTAAACTAATGAGTCCGACTTGGCGATCACCATATCATCTCACATACTCCCCTGTCCAATCCAAGGATCAAACCTGGGTCGCATTGGTGAGAAGTGAGTGTGCTAACCACTGTGCTATTGGACACACTTGAATCAACCTGGGTTAAATCGGACCAAAGACTTTAAGCAGATTGTGACTTCTCTGCCAAGCATTTAGCATCAGAATTAAAAGTCAGGTCTTCCTGAAGGAACTTATGAACCAAAGTCCAATGTGATGGCCATAGAGGAGCCCTCAATGCACCAGCATAAAGATATTGTACAGGTATAAATATATCACAGTGTTTCAGATTGAAATGGAACATTATAGGACATACGGCCTATTTCATAAAAAAAGTCTAGGCCATTTTGTCCTAAACATCAAAATATTTTAGGCCATATTTTTTTTTTAGCAAAAACAATGAAAAAGGTAAGTCAATGCACAAAAGGTCATTTAATATTCATTACACTGAACAGTTTTCTGTTGGTTTTGTTTTTCCATGTAGATAATGCTTCATAAAAATCAAAATTTACAATTTTTCACCATTTATCCTTATTCTCATTTAACTTATCTTGAGTCTCAGTATGAAGTTGATTGCGCAGTGGAGTCAATGTCTGATTTTGTACCGAAAATCCACGCTCATATCCAGCTGTATTAGCTGGACATGTCAATGCAAGTTGTGCTAACCGCATGTTGTTTGGAAAATCATCTTTGTGATAGGAGGAGATGAGACCCCATAGTGATGCCATTGAGGCTGTTGGGTTCGCTGTCCCTCTGCCAAACGAATTTTCTTTGGTGGCATGTTTCACCGCTCTTGCTCTTACTCTTACAGTCTTAGTTAGGGAAACTCTTGAAACATTGCGGCACGTCTAAATACCGCAAAGTGCCATAACATACCGCAAAGTGCCATAACATACCGCAAAGCCCAACAAGACACAAGGTTCTTTAGAGGTCACTATTCTACCACATTTGGATATTATGAACATGTTTTCCAGTTGATTTTACTGATTTCTAATACAAAAAATGAATTGTCATTTACTGATGGGGGGGGGGGATCTTTGACAGAGGCCGTTTTCACAATCACTTGTAAATCTGAGTGAAATATTGTGAAGATGGTTTCTGGAAATTATCCTCTTTGTGGTAATAATATTTATTATTTATATCGAAGTGGGAAACAATTTAAAATCATAAAAAGTTAGAATGGTGACTTTTGAAGAACCAAGTGTCTCCTTATAGTCCTTTGCAGTACCTTGTGGCAATTAGCTACACCAATTAATTTGACGCTTGAATTTGAGACAAATGGTGATACCTCTTATTACACCAAGCACTTGAACGACCAAGAAGTATACTGTATTTTTAGCTGGAACTCCTCGTGCGTTTAGACTGAGAATATATGTATATTTGTAAATTCGAATGAAATTTTAGGGTGCGAAAATTGATGGTAGATCATAAAGTGATAAACTATCGTTGGAAAATGAATGTCCGTTTCAAGCAGAAATTTATCGGCCATCCTGTCCGCTTGACAGAGAAGTAGTCGGCCATTTTGGCAGATACAAGGCACATTTTTAGGCCATTTGGAATTTTAATCGGCAAATTGCCGATGGCCGACGCCAATCTGAAACACTGTATCAATTCATCTGAGAAATGGGTATAAATATTCATCACTTCATCTGAAGTTCGAGAAATTTTTAAAACAGGTTACAATTGTTGACAAGAATAAAAAATAGTATGGACCATACTACTTACACACACCACCCCCATATCCAGCACTATATCCTCTTCTTTTGAAGTTTCCACGATTATTAGCTCCCTTTCCTTTCTTGTTTTGCTGACGTTTCCTCCAGCCACCTCCTGATCCTGTGCTGCTTTTCTTTTGTTGCTCATCTGAAACATAATGCAGGATATATGAAATGCAATTGACTCTGTTTAATATACTGAAAAGCTATGTCATTATGAAACTCATTTTGGGATAAATAAAAAGATCTAGCCCTTCCAAATCCTAAAATGATGCCAAATAGCTTTGCTGCTATTTCAGAAAATCTGATTTCTATCTATCTTGAGTATGTAGCAGAGAAGCCACAAATGGACAAAGAACAACCCCAGATCTTAAATCAGCGTTGGGAAGGTAACTTCCTGTTAATATGAACTGACACAAAAGTACTTTCAGGTATTAAGAAATGATATGACAAGGGCAATTACTGATGTAAGAACAAAGAAATATGTTTTGAGATGTAAAGTGATTCAAGCATTGTAAAATTGTAAAAAGATGTCTTTGACTAGTAAAGCTTCACATAAAACTTACCCTCCTCTGGAGCTGGGAAGTAAGGGCTGACTGTACATTTGGTTTCTCCAATCAATATTTCTGGATTCAATTCAATAGCAGCTGAAGCATCTTTACCAGACTTAAAGTCCAGAATGGCACAGCTAAAATGTAAGCATTTTGAAAATTAGTAATGGAAAAAGATATGATGTAAAATGCATTTAAACTTCATAAAAATGTGAGACCAATCTTTTTCAGTTCAAATTAATTGTTATTTAAAAAGACAAGATCATATGGTCGTATGAATTATGATTTTATCTGAGATAATACTTTGTAAAATAAACTCAAGAAATTAAACAGAAAATGATATAACTAAATAATAAAAAGTCTAATTTGTTTCAATGAAATACGTAGATACTGACAAGATGCAAATTAATACAGATCAATAGTGGTATTTATATATAGTTTATACAAAATTTACTTTCAAGCTATCTTTAAGTAATTCACCAAAACATTATAAATAGGACTCGATTGAAAATATCAGTTTTTCAATATCTAAATATGTAATATCAATTGTTTATTATATAACAGAAGAATCAAATTGACTCAAATATCAGGTGCAAACCTTCTGCCACATAGGAAAACTGATTATGAGCAAAAAACTATTTTGTATGTAAACCAACAAACCTACACATCAATTGTTAAAATTACATTTAAACATAGAATCCCTTTGCATTTTTGTGTTAAAATCTTAAATTGTAAGTTTTGGTTTACTGACCATTGTATGAATGATTATCTTTTCTTTTGTTAACATTACTTCAGTGCCATATTTTATATTTATAACAAATAAAACATGCTTTTGGAGAACATTGATGAAATAATTAAGTGGTCAGCAATTACAAAACCATAACAGGAAAGTCTGATAAGACAAAACCTAGTTAAGACTCAACCCACCCACAACCCAACCACTAGGGGACCAATAAATCAACACAAACTGTTACAGTATGAAGATTCTAAGAAAGTCAATTCTGCTATGAAATACATGTAGTGTTTCATTCTATCACCTAAACACCATTTTCAAACGTGCAAGCATCATATCCACGATCATCTATCAGCACTTTCAATGTAATAAATATCAAAATTTACCATACATTTGAAATAAAGTGTTTCCAAACCCGTAAAAGTTTTACAAAACTGAAGCCAACGAGATACACCAAGCTTTTATATCATTCTTTCTTACTTCACACATACGACCCATACATAAGATACCTCAGATTTATCATTCAGTTCACAAATGGTTATAAAATGATAATACCTGTAAGTATATTTACTTTATAACCATCATACACAATTTATAATTTTAGAATATAATATTAACATTTTCTTTTAGTGAAATGCTATCCTGGACTTACCAGTTTCAATTCAAAATACAATTTATCAAATAGGACCTGAATAGGTAAAGGGAAAGCATCAGGCTTTGTTATGCAGAGGAAATATTGCTTGGCCTGTAATGATTTCATCAGGTTAGGAATGTATCTTGGCTGCAATACTTTAGACTTTTAATGTAAAGTCTATGACTTATTTCAAGCTTGACTATTTATTGATTGGTATCTGTGAAATCAGAAGAGCAAATTCAGATGTAATTATTTCATATAAGTGTAGACTTACTTAATACAACAGGACATTTGCTCATAAGAAAGAGAAATCAAAATTTGCGATAGACATTTATAAGCAATGAGGTAGATATGTAGGGATACTGAACACAACTCTCGACAACACAATACATTTGTCACTTTCATCTGTTTCTTAATCAGACATTCTCTCTATTGCTCACTTCATTTCTATACTCTAAAATATCTACAGTCAAAACAGTTATACATGTATATGTATACAGAGCATCACAATTAATATGTCTGTGTATAGAAAAAAAAATTGTAAAGCGAGGACATATCAAATCAATTTAGAATGAGATGTGTAAAGCAAGCAAAATCTTAACTGCATTCCATATATACAATGTTATATTAACCAGACTCAATTTCTGGTAATAAATCTTGTGCCATCCAAATTTGTAGATGGATTGACAACAACAATGTCACCATTGTGGCAACTGACTTACCCAAGTTTATTTCCATTTTCAATATCACATGGCATGAGGACACTAGCAACATCAGGAAACAAGCCTCGTAATACTTCCTCAGTAGTATCATTTGGAATGTCGTGAATATACAATGTTTTATTTTTATGACCTGAAATTCACAAGCTTCAAAATCACAAGTTAACCCTTTCATCCCCAAAGGACACATTTGAAATGGTCCACAGCCAAAAAATAAGACAATATGTTGTTTTAATCTGGGATGAAAAGGTTAAAGCCAAAGCGACCATTGTGGCAACTTTGACTGAGCTACTCTAGCACCACAGCATCTGAAGGTGATACTGTTGTCCATAGAAACCAGTGCCACGAGTAAATCCAATGTGATGTATGCTGCTCTGCACACAGGTCATGTTCCTTCAAAGTATCATCATCAATAACAGATGGCACTTTAGTAATGCAAATGCTTCTGCGAATAAAAAGAATGTAGAACATATTGAAGCTCAGCAATTATAATCCATGTAGAAAACAATTTGCTGCTCTGATAAGCACAACACCGATGAACATTGAACTGTGTAGAGGCGAGGCATGATGCCCTTGTATGGCATCCGTACTTATCACTGTTCTAACACATCAAGCTTCTGGTGTCCTGTAATTTAACATGCCTCCATAGAGACTTGGACAAAAAAAAGTTAATGCATTTCAATTTCTCTCAAAGAGATTCATTATAACAGAAATTGTATAGGTTTCAAAAGAACAAATAATACACTGCATGTAATAAATATGTTATTAAAAGGGCACTACATGAAAGTAGTTATTTGGTCAAGTATTGACCTACTTAAAGCACCTAAATCCGTCAGCACCACCCACATACCCACTACTTTGTCTAAGTCCAGAAAGTTACGGACAGGTACTATAGAAGTCTTATGTCTGTTACCATGCTTACAATAATGAGCGTCATGGAGTCCCATGTCAACACCTGTTACAAAATATCACCTGGCTGAAGTACCAACAAGATATGTACTCAAGCCTCTTCCTTTACCTGATTTACCATCTGGATACTTCAGTTTGATCTTCTCTGAACCTGAAAGAGGCAAATAAATACTCATTGATAACCACCTGTAAACATGGAATAATCTAACTGATTCCAAACCCTGTCACCCCTATAACTAAAATAGCCAATTCTCATATTACTGATGAAAAGTCCCATATCTTCGGTAAGCTGATCTTTTTCTATAATATCCATGGGGATGAAATTTGGCCCCATTCCCAATGCAATATACATGTGTTTTATCCTAATTTGATGAATAAAGTTCCAAATTTGGTATTGAAGCCAAGACAGTAATAAAAAATAAAGTAAAGTAAAGGGAAACACATTTAAAAAAGAGATTCTATTATATCTAGATTTCCATGCGTACAAACACTTTTCCCCATTTTGACACAAATTCACATTAAAATTTCCAATTGTGCCACCAACAGCATTTCCCCAAAATTGATAGAAAAAAGCCATGGCAAGGTTCTATATACTATACAATGTTAATGGTTTCAAAATGCAATTGTTGATTTGAATATAACCACAGAAGAGGAACCCAGTACAAACTAAGTCTCACATGACATGTATTGCAATGCTACTAACATAATTTCTGATAAAACAAATAGCTAGATATGAAATATAGTTTTAACTTTGATCCTACAAGTGTTTACAACTGCTCTAAAATTTACATTTTAGTTATCATAAATAGTGAAACCAATATCATGAAGAACATATACAACAAAAACTGAATTTCAACAACTGTACTAAAGACAAGTTCATCATACTTACCAAGCATTGAGGCTAAAGGCTTTGGACATTCCATTTTAAAATCTTCTCCAGCTAATTTCAGTTTTGCAAGTTTTCTTAGAACAGCCAATGCACCAACTGATCGTCTTGGCTCAAACCACAAGGTCAATGTTCTAGATAGAGATATCAGATTAAAATATCAGTTACAGTGATGTAGAAATCATTGCTGTATAAAATTGAAGTACTCAAGTACCTAACTGGCTAGTTATATTGATTCAAACTACTGCCAATTCAAATAAAACAAAACCATTGAAGGTGGTGTAGCTAAATCATGAAGCATTTTATTTCAAAATCATCCTCCAATGTATAATGTAAATACATCGGGACCTTTCAATATAAAGAATATCTTCAATAAAATTTGAAACAATTAATTTTATTTTTGTAATACTTTTTCTTCATCTATCATTTATCTTTTTATCAGCAAAATATTTCTTTATCAGCGAAGTGTTACCAGTAATGTTGAAATATATTATTGTATGAGTCTGTATCCACCTGGATTATTTGCTTGATTGCTGTGTCCTGAGTAGTACAGTACTTTTAAAACTGGGTCGATAGGCAATTTATAAAAATTTTCTTTTACAACTGTCATAAATAAGTTAAGAAAAAAATTTTTTTATTCGAAAAAATGTGGACAAAACTATCTACTGTATAGCTGCTTTCATTTGCGGGGATTTAATTTCGCTATATTCACGATCAAAGAAAATACCTCAGAATTCCTTTCTGAAAAATGTGAAAATTTCATCCGTGAAATTAAAACAACAGTATGAAACTTAGTTCAGGGCTATTTAGGTGGGTCGGTCAGGTGTCACATCAAACATTTTTTTTTTCATTTTTGACCTTACAGTGAGCAATGTCAACCCGTCATAAGTACATACCCTCTACGTTTTTCCATTTCAAGACTGGCTTTTGTACATCGGTGTAAAATCTGCTGCAAGTCATGATTTCCAAGATCCTTGATGAGAACAACAGACATCCTGACAGGCCCTCTTACAACTAAAATGATAAAATATTTTTATAAAGATATCTTGATTTATTAGGAGCTTCTTCTTAGCCAAACAAGATTTCTTTGTCACCAATCAATATTTCAATAACCCATCTCAACGAATATTGATTTGAAATATGTTTGGCAATTTTATACAACACAGTGGCAAGCTGTAACTAAATACACCAGTGTCACACATTTGACACATTATTTGCAAGTCTGGAGGATTACTTCATTGGGAGAATCTTTGGGGCAATTCTGCTGTTATTAATCAAGCATCTCAAGGAATTTTCCTATCTCCTGAACTTTGGATTCAGGGTCTGAATAATTCAGGAAATTTATGCATTTTATTTGTATGAAAATATACATCTTTAGTTCGAAATTATTTCGAAATTCCAATATTTTTACGAAAATACAAACCATTTCGCATTGGGAATGAGTTCTGTAACCAGAACCCAGAATGGCCGAGGAAAATCTTTGATGCTCATAAAACTAATGTCATTAGTGACCTTGTGACCTAGATTTTTCTCTTTTTTGTTTATTATATACACACACACACACACATATATTAGGGCTGTCATTGATGAGAAATTCTACATCGATATATCAGTAAGTAAAAAGTATCCATATATCGATAAATTGAATAATTTGGTACTTCTATAAAATGCATTCAGAATAAATAGATTCTTTATAATATCTAGGTGTGTTATTGTATATTTGACTATCTGAAGATGAAAAAATCAATCATTACAAGGAAAACATTGTTTATTTGAACAAATTAAACAATGAGAATGAAATGTAACATAGTTCAAGAACATGAAGTAAAATAAATGGAAATTTTTGGAAACTGTATAAGAAAATATATCCTTGAAATGCAGTATGAAATGTGTCGATACTCAAGAAATGTATCGATTATCGTATCGAATCAATTTTTATATCAATACATCGATATCAAGTCCATCAATGACAGCCTTTATATATATATATATATATATATATATATATATATATATATATATATATACACACACACACACACATACACACCATCAATAGCTAGACTGACATGTGGTAGACAAGCCCTTTATGCACGCAACCTATATTTGATATCAAAAGGCTGGCATAGAAATCATAAGGTCAAATTTAAGTGAACGTTCATGTCCTCACACCAGGAAAATGTGAATATCTTGGTAATTTTACTTCATGTTCAAAGATATGGTCTGAACTTATATTTCCATAAAACGCCCCATCCTTAGAGGTTATGTACAATGCACACTCAAAAAGTTTTCCGCACCACCAAAATGACAGGACAGATCAGAAGGTACAAAATTAATATCCAAAAGATAAAGCAGTGGGCATGCTGAATACCTTGTGTTAATAATGTTATCTCCTCCTCTCTTTTCCCTTTATCTGTGGACTCATCACCTTCTTCACCTTCCCCCTTCTTCTCTTCTGCATTTTCATCTTCACCTTCCTTTGGCTCTGCTTCTGTGTTTCCCCCTGCTTCCTCCATATTACCTACAAAACAGAAGAAAAATTACTTTTCCAGAAGGGTTTTGTAAAACATACATATATATATGAAAATAGTTTATTTCAAGTCTATAAGCAGCTTTATTTATCAAACAATGTATTTGTTCTTCAGCGCAGTCAGAAATATTCATGTTTAGCAATTTTGAAAAAAGCAAACATTTCTTGAATCACTTGAACATTTCTCCAACTTGTCTTATTTGAAGAGAATTAATTTTTGCAGAAGATGTTAAAAAGTTTATGTACAAACTACATCTGCATCAAAAATGTATCACTTGGATCACATGACCCTAGGGCTGTCAATGATAGACTCAATATCGATTTAAAAAATTGAATTGATACAATAATCGATACATTTCTTCAGTATCAATACATTTCATAATGCATTTCACAGGAAATTTTTTCTTACACAGTTTCCAATATTTTCCATTCATTTTACTTCAAGTTCTTGAACTATGTTACATTTCATTCTAATTGTTTAATTTCTTTACATAAACAATATTTTCCTTGTAATGATTGCTTTTTTATCTTCAGATAGTCAAATACACCAGAAAACACCTAAATATTATAAAGAATCTATTTATTCTGAATGCATTTTATAGAAGTACCAGATTATTCGATTTATTGATATATCTATACTTTTTACTTATCGATATAGAATTTCTCATCAATGACAGCACTACATGACCCACATTATATTATTTTATGTAAAAATATTTTAAAATATTCAGGATCTAAAATGTCCAACTTATCTGTAAAACATGGCAAAATATTCCGACCAAGTCTTGGTACTATGTTTTGTGTGATCCTCATTTACCCAATCTATAAAGATCTAAATCCTCACCCTCTACATGATCATTTCCGGTCTCTGCAGTCTCCTCAGTTGCTCCCTCCTTCTTTTCATCACCTTCTTCATTATCAGATTCAAAATTAACAGCTACCATATCATCTCCTCCCAATAACTGTTCCTCCATTATTTCATCTACTCCTGCCATTTTTCAAATATGAATGAGTCCTGAAAGCATGACGATTTTCATTGAAATATTTCTTTTGTAAAGCAAGGAGTAATCAAAATAAAAATATTTTTACTGATATCAGTCAAATACAAAAAAGTATACCCTATATATATCAGGGATAGAATTTAACATTTCTGACTTTCTAGTCAGTTGGACTGGCTGGAAACAATTTTACTAGTCCTGACAAATTCACTAACCCCAAAGTGGTGCAACGAATTACTGAAGCAGAAATATTAGTAATATACTTTTTACAATGTTAGGTGCTGACATTATACATAGACTAAAGTTATCATTAATCAGTGCTCATGTTTATAATATAATCAGTCAACAGATTTTCTACTAGTCAACTGGTCTAGCTGAAACAAGACCTTGACTAGTCTGTTGGAAAAGTTTCTGGTCTAGGACTGGCGGACTACCTTTAATTTCGAACCATGTTTATCTTTTCATCAGATAGTCTACTTTGATTAATCATTTCAATTTATCAAAAGTTTTTGTACGAGAATCTCTGTAAGCCTTACGACAAAGGTAAATTAGGTCATAAAAGGCTTCATTACTTGTGCTAATTCATGAAGCAGAATAAATCGATAATTACTTACTCAGAAAACAAGCTTTGAAGATTGGTAAAAGAAATTGTCTCATTCTTTCAATTTCATTTTTAAAAGAAAAAAAAAACAACATTGCCACCGCACCAGGATGTGCAGTGCTTAGTCTATGTTGGGAATAAATGAATATTTCAAACAGAGAGGACTTATTAATTTTTTTTATGGGCATGGACAAATCACTCTGATATCCTAGAACACTGCTATGTTAGAATGAAAAGGATAGTGTCAATTATTTTTATTTTATCAGTAAAAACCACAAGCCAAGCAAAAGTGACTTATATTATTTACTTGGGCTAAATAAACTACCCCAAATGTAGGCGTTACAGTAAAATACAATTATATATGACTGACTACTTTTCCTCTTACTCTTGGATTTTTATTAATGTTTTACATCACACATAACAATTTTTCAGAATTATATGGTGGCAGTCAGTTTTTAATGGAGGAGGGTAGAACCTGATTACAATGTACCCATGGAGGAGACCACCAGACTTCCGCACATTCACATGATCAGACGTAATCATTTCTGCGCATGGATAAGATATTACTTAAAACTTGACACAAAATAGAGGATTGTGTCTTGTCTGGTAAATAAATGACGACCATGACATGAATTTAGCAGGACGGTAGGGCACTCACCATTTTATTTTGTGCCAATAACTACTTCAGTATGATACTTGTCTTTGATCAACTTCTGGTCGCCCAGACACCAAAGTGGTTGCATCTGGCCACCGGCTATTTCATGTACTGTTAAAATCCCCTGGTTTTACCCAGCGTTTCAGGATTTGATGGCGCAATCATTTAGGCTACCGTTCATTTGGACCGATTATGATTATTTGACGAATTTCACTGAACTTTTACCGGTTTTGCCGGTAAGACCCAACAGATTTCAAAAACTCTGCTTTGATACCACATACTACCCCACATTACTACTTAATAAGTCATTTTTGACACAAATTATCAAATTATTTACAAAAAAAGTTTATTTTTAGCAATAAATATGAGTCAGATACTAGTGAAACTGTAATCCAGAATTGTTTGTTTTTGTATACGTGTAGCCTACCACATGCTACCCCATAATACGACATACAACCCCATAATACTTGATACTATCCCGTAATACTAGGTACTACTACTAGCTAAGTTATTCTGACACAAAATAACAAATTATTTATGATTAAAAACTGATTTTTAGCAATAAATCTAAGCCCGATAATAGTGAAACTGTAATCCGGAATTGGTTAACCCGACTTGAACTTGCCTGTACTCGGATTTATTGCTAAAAATCTATCTTTGAATCATAAATAGTTTGTATCAAAATGACTTTGTAAATAGTAATACGCGGTGGCGTGAAGCATGCACCTTATATAACAAATTACATGAACGCATTATGATCAAACATTCCTTCATTTGTTTTAAAGAATATAAATAAATTAACGTGTTTTGTTAGACCAACTGATTAACTCCGCTATCATGTCCAACAAGTAAAATCGGACTCGGAGCAGTAACCAACATTTACTGATGTAGTTTTAGTTTTACAGTTGAGTAAGCCATTTTTCCGGGGCGATTTTTTCCGTAATCATTGCACTGCATTCTGTATCCCTTTGCTACGATGTATGACGCAAATACGTTGCTTCAGATAATATAGGGATATCTTATAAGTGGCAAAATGCATTATGAAGCTATATAAATCTTTAGTAAAGCATTCAGCGTTTGAAAATTACCAAAATATTCGGATTAATTATGTCTTTGTACTTACCAGAATAAGTCACGTGTGAAAGAAAGGACTCTTGGGGAAAATGCCCGGATGTACCGAACACGCCGCTTGGTTCATGACGCCATCTACAGGGATATCTTACTGAAGCGGACGATAACTTGTGTCGTTTAATTCCCCATATGAACATAATTTCATTCAACAAATAAAACAATGGACAAAAACACTCAAGGTACTTTTCGCGACAAAATATTTAAAATAATAATAATAATAAATTTGTCTGACAGTGAAAATAAAAACGGGGGAAAAATAGAGAATCAGGGAGACATGAAATTTTAAATATCTAGCTATAGAAGAAAATTCCAGCAGAATAAATAAAGGAAATAAAAAGAAAATATAGACAGGTATCACATATACTAGTGCGCATGACGAAAAAAGTTGCCGTTGCCGCAAATTATTGAAAATACTGACATTTGTAATTATTTTATGGAATAATATCTATTTATGACTGGAAAATTATAATTTTGGTAATACATTATTTTGTTGTTTGCAACAATGTAAAAACGGTCAGACTACTTAGAGTACGCTAGGGTACTCTAGAGGATGCTAGAGTACTCTACAGATTTTCAGTGTATTATCGAGTTGTAGGACTATATTTAGTTAATAAACTGATAATACATAGCACAAAAATTCATATCCGATGTCTACTTTTCGATACAATATTATCTAAGTGTAACAATGTACCAGGAAATATTCCAGTCTTCAGTTGGGATATATGGCACGGAACCTAGTATGCATTTGTCCCGCATAAATTTGTTTCATTTTTATCTATAAAAAAAATAAAATTAAATATAATAAATAAATAAATAAATAAATAAATAAATAAATCAATCAATCAATCAATCAATCAATCAATCGATCGATCGATCGATCGATCAATCAATCAATAAATAAAGGATCCTGTCGTAGAACCACGTCCATGTCGTAGGATCCAGAAACATCCATACAAACGGATGGCGGAAATTTTTAAGTCCCTGTAAAATAATTATCTAATTATAGATCATAAATCGTCCTAAAATCACTAAAACGGATTTGAAATAGTATAAAAATACAATAAAATGTTAAATCGTTTATTTAATAATAATAATAATATATATATATATATATATATATATATATATATATATATATATATATATATCCTAAAATTTGTAGAGTACCCTAGAGTATCTCTAGCATACTCTAAATAGTCCGACCCATATCAAAATAAGAAAAACTTGTTCAATTTCATTCATATTACACTTGATCAGGCTTTATATACTGCTGGTTTGATAACTGTGTTAACATGCTTTGTTATCAAACGATTTAGGCTACGTTTATTAGGGCATTCATGAGGAGTTTGGGTTCTCAAAATGCATGGGTATATTTGGGACTCAAAACGCCCGAAGTAGGCTCATATATCTCATCGACTCCTGCTGCCAAATCTGAGCTAGCCCTTTGTAGAGAATAGTAACTGAGTCTCCTGTCAGAAATAAGAAGTGTATGATTTTGAATGTGTCAGTTCTGCAATAATTTCAAATGCAATATTAACTTATTCACTCCCGATTTATGACATTAGATCATGTGGGTGAGTCTGAGTGTGACGTCTTTGACAGATGGGTTAATACCATGAAGAGAGGCAAATAATCTACAATAACAATGTTTATAATAGTGTCACGATTCTCTTTGGCTCTTGATATACATGCATGTACAATGTACAGCAACAAAATGTTTGCAATGCCAGTGTAAATGTGAACTCATTTAATGTGTGAAATATTTGCGGATTTCAACTGTGTACATGAATATCTGGAAATTTTCTCTATTTTTTTTTTACCTTTTCAACCTTAAAATGAAGGCGGAAATTTAACACAGCTAAATAACTGAAGGATGAACATTCATGCTTTCCATGTGACTCTGGAATTTAGGAAGAATTTAAGATGGGGCGAATGCTTTCTGTCGTAAATACACGAAAATAATCAAGCACGAAAATTTCCCACGAATACAATTATAATCTCAAAGGTGTATAATTGCAATTATCAAAATGTCGATATACAAAAAGATGTTATCGGATTTTGCTTTACATACAGTAACATCACACATATCTTCGATTGTAGCAGCTCTATCTCTGGTAGGCCGAATTTTCTTCCCTGATTTAAAAAAAATCGCTTAAAATCGGGGCAGAAAATTCGGTCTATATCTTTGGGCGCAAAACGGACGCTTTACTATTTCCAATACAATCCTACATTATTGTGCTACCAAGATATGACATCATATGGCAGAATCCAGTTGTATTCTTAGAAATGCAGGTAGAGATTTATCACTGTAACTTGAATAAACATTATCGTATAGATATGATGTTTTGAATGCCTTTATAAACAAACGGATGAAAAATATATATTTGTTCAGAAACTGCTGAATCAAAAGAAGAAAAAGCTAGCAGTGTCCTTTAATTTGACATTTGGATATATCAAAGACGTTTTGTCAAATAATAATGACAATTTTCATACATATGTCAATGCCATATATCCCAACGAACTGGGAATTAAAGATACAACAGAATCAAGCACACACGCTTCATACTTAATGTTATTTGACAAAAAACAACAACAACAAAACTGTATGCATTGAAATTTTCATCCTTTCACAGCAGAAAACATGTTCAACTGTTTAGCTTGAAAACTTCACTTCCGTTTTGAATTCATCTCTCATCTATGGGTAAAAAACAAGGGCCAAAATTTCAAGGTATTCAGTGTTAAAAACAGATGAACAGAAAACAATGTACCTCCATCTTGGCTGGTAGTCTCTTCCTGGCTACATTTGTAAGTGTTCTCTCCTCCCCCATTAATTTGCTGGCCACCACCATACTACTGGAAAATTGTTGAGTGTGGCGTAAAAACAACATTTAAAAAACTCCATCTCCATATCCTGAAGATATATATGACATCATAATTAAACTTTGTATCTGATGTCATTTCATTGTGAAAATGGTGTTGATTTTGCCCATCAATATGTTCGAGGTTAACATTGAAGGGTCTAGCTAATTTTAAACTGGCTCCTCAATCAATTTCATTTTCCAGATTCCTGCCATATCATGTTCACAACCATGAGTCTTCAGAAAAGTAATGAAAAACAATCCAATTTGGTTTTATTTTTTATTATCAATTGCATCACTTACAAATGACAACAATTAATCAAGATATCTGTTTATCTATCGGCCAATGAATGAAGAATCAACAACAACAAACTGCCCTCTATAATAATGTACAGTCATAACTCGTTATCTCGAGATCTGTAAAGTCGATTTACCGGTAAACACAAGGTCAAGCTCCAGTCCTGGCAATTTTCCTTCTATATCTCACTACAAAAAAGACATAACTTGAGATTGGAAAATAAAAAAAAACTGCTAATGTCGATGTTGTTGAAACAGGGTCCTGATGTTAAATTTCAATGTTAAAGTGACTAGTAATCTTAAGGTTAATTTTTTTTTTACATTGTCATTGAATTATAATGTGATGAAATTAGTGCTGAACAAATATACGCCTTCGATATCATTTTTGATTACATAAAATAAATAAAACATTTCACAAAAATTTCCATTTTTTTTACTTTCCATTCTTAAATTTATGAGTAAGCCTACAAGTTAGCATTCTGGCAATTAATGATATGGTCACGAGAGAAATTATATTTAGTCACAGATCTTTTAACTCAGGGATCCATTCATCTCAATATTTTTGCCTGGTCCTGACGACTTTGAGATAATGAGGTTAGACTGCAATTTGATGCAACTTGTCTCTTTCTTAGCTTGCTCAAAGTAAATTGCTTTCATATAAACATTTCCATATTGAAAGCCATCTTAAAAATAGGATTCAACATAAAAAGAAATATTTATGCAATGAAAATCAACATAAAAGAAATATATACATCAAGAAATATATAGCCTAAAACATATCTTGAACCCAACAATAAAATATCTTTATAAAGGTACAAAATGACACGACTCATAAATGTTGCTAAAATTACACATATTCTCAATACACAACACAACAGATTAAGGTACAAAATGACTCACAAACAGGGTGTGAAATAAGAATTCAAAACACACTTGGCTGAGGGAAACTCATTTGAAAAATTTGGTTGTCCCCAACTGAATTCACTTGTCCCCCGCCCCAAAAGAAGGTAAATAGATAAAATAAATAAAGAAAATAACAAATAATGAGCTGATCTAATGTAATCTATTGTAAACAAAGTTCATTTAGTTTATACTTCAGGGGTTGCACTGGCTGAGCAGTTTGTGGTACCAAAAAAATCGTCAGTTGTCAAAATCTGTCGCCAGTTTCAAACTTTTAAAGATTCATAGTCAAGAAAAAAAAATATTATTGAGGTTATTTAAATGCGTTAACTGCCATTACTGTCAATTTAATTAATTCAATTCAATGAGTTACAAGAAGACATTGTTGTCTGTGTTTAAAATATTATGCAATTGAAATAAAGCATCATTTTTGAATTGAAATCATCACAATTTTAAGATGCATCCATAACACAGTATATAGTTTATGGTGTGGAGTGCAGACATTGCAGAAAACACCACAATCTCGTTTCGATATTTCTCAGTTAAAATTTTTAAGTAAAATCATTGAGGATTGATATACAAGCTGCATGAAATTAATATAACATTAATGATGTTAATCTTTTATGTCTGTATATAGGACAGAACATATGACTAGTAATGCTGACAAAACAACTTGCCCGGCAGACAAGTATATTTAGAAATCAACTTGTCCGAGCCAATTCTAACCCTGAAAAGGCAATCGGACTGGTGGTTATTTCAAACCCTGACAAAAAATGTGAAAATTATACTAATTCTCTTAGAGAATCATGTGCTTACATCAACTGGTCAACATACAATAAGTCTGGCAAATGCAATTTCAATATAACTTTCAAGTGTAGATGACTATACAAATGTACTGGTATGTACACACTTTTAGGTCAACATATGTTTTTATTTACTACAATAATTTCTAATGTTATCCAACTTTTCTTTTTTTCATTTTTTTATTGAAATCTAAATTTCATTTCTGGTAGGTACACTTCCTGGAACAGCCGTTGGCAGTCAAGATGATGAAGAACAACATTTCATCTACAACAGTTATATAGTGTCAGTGCCAGTAGATTGTAAATATTCTTATATAAACATCCACAATTATCAATTCTACAAAGTGTTTGTTGTCATTATGCTGTGAAATATGTCCTACATTTGTAATTTCTACACAAAATAAGAACCCATTGTTATCAACAACATATGTAGTCAACACCATTTATAATGAAACTGTATATAACGAGATTCCAGTTATAACAAGAATATATCTTTTCCCCATGGATTCCATACATTATTTAATATAATTTTGAATAACAAATTTTGGCTTTGATAAGGTTTAAATCTATCTCCCTTCCACTTCGTTATAAGTGGAGTTGACTGTTTATAAAAATATGGTATTGACAAATTTGACAATATGGCGATAGACTTTTATCAAAATAGAGACTAATGATTTATAACATTTGTGAAGTCGCTCTAAAACTTTTGCAACAAAACCTGAAGACAGTAAAGAAAAAACAAATATGACAAGTCATAACGAAACTTTAACTGTAGAGGATGACAACAATGAAATAGACAAGCACCTTGACCAATAAATGATGTACAATGTCATGAATGTGTGATATAATGTTAATGAAATGTTGCGATGTACAAAGCTGAATAGTCACAAGTTATTAGTAAAAGAATTCATCATCAATTCTATAA
The DNA here is from genome assembly GCA_030159075.1 of Atrina japonica. Taxonomy (NCBI): domain Eukaryota; kingdom Metazoa; phylum Mollusca; class Bivalvia; order Pterioida; family Pinnidae; genus Atrina; species Atrina japonica. The sequence continues at coordinate 272,881 of BROG01000543.1, forward strand.
CGTCCAGACTCAAAGATGTTTCCTTGTCCTTGATCAGCTGTGAAAAAGAATAAAATATCAGTAAATCAATAAATGTATATGATATGAATAGCATTTATACTGTTATGATATCATAGTAAAGATATATTGCCCCTGTTAAACAGTCTTATACTGTAGCATTCCTTTACCACACTATAACCTGTAGCCTAATGTTTATACTGTTATGATATCATAGTAAAGATAGATGTACCAATGAATAGTTAGGTAACCAGCTTTGTATGCCCCTGTTAAACATTCTTATACTGTTCCATTTCTTTAGCACACTATAACCTACAGCCCAATGTTTATACTGTTATATCATAGTAAAGAAACATGTAGATTTATCAATGAGCAGTTGGGTGATCAGTTTTATATTGCCTACTTTCATTATACATTCATTATACTGCACCATTTCCTTTAACACACTCATCGCCCTAAAACCATGGTCCAGATCCACTAAGCTCTTTCTTACCCATGGTCTCATGCCAACGAAATCTCTCGTAGCTAATGAATATTTATAAGGTGTAGGTAATGTCCAATTTATCCAATCACAGCAACGAAGTTATCGCTTAGTCTGTTGATTCAATACAACTGTTCAAATGCCTCAATCTGATTGGTTAACCAATGCGAGCACCATTTACTCGCATTGGCTGAGGCTTCATGAATAATAAAAATATGTACGAGAGATTTCGGTCACATGAGACCACGGGTACGAAAAAGCATGGCTATTCTGGACTGTGGTTTTATGACGATGTAACACACTACAAGATGACAACATGTTTCAATCTTAAATATAACATTTCTATTTGTAACTTCTAATTTAAAGTATCTTGTTTTGCTGTAAAACTAGTGCCCTTTGTTACAAGAAACTGTTTGAAAATCATGAAATAAATTTAAATCTTATAAAATATACTTTGACAAAAATACAAATTTCAAATTGTAAATAAATACTATATATATATATATATATATATATATATATATATATATATATATATATATATATATATATATATATATATGAGACTTCATTTAGTTTACCTCCAAGTACAGATGAATACATAGAGATCATTGACATGAGCATAAAACTGAATGTCTACAAGCATCATCATCAAATACTGAAGAGTATACATTCAAACATGTCTATAAAGGCCACCCAAGGGAACTTACAGGTTTAGTCATTATAAAAAATGTAAGCAATGGTTATTTTTGAATGACCTTAAGAGGCAGGTGTCCTTTATTGCCAGTTTGGCTGTATTCACTATAGGTTCAATTCTTTCCTCAGTATTCTTACATTGATTTTGTCTTGCCATGTATTGCTCCCATTTGGACTGGGCTGAAGTCCAGGAGTCCCTGGGGGGATCTGGGCTGTGTCTGCTGAGAGACATAGCATTATCCATCTGAAGACTACGTTGTCCTGATCGCTGACTGAAAAAGTCACTGCTGGAATCACCCGAAATGCCTCTGTTACCACTATTTCGTTGCCTGTCTCTGGATCCACCTGAACCACCCATGCTCCACTGTTGATTTCCTACAAGAAGACAGACACATACAATATATTTTACCAGATGTTCAGATATACGGTTTCCATATTATCAGTTTAGATAATGCAGGGCTCAACAATTATGTTTGTCTGGTTATTTGGGACAAATCTTTTGCATTCAGACAAGTAGATTTCAATAATATATTGTCCTGCAGGAAATTTTCATGATTATTGGCCCCTGTAATGTCTACCTATGAGGCATCAGGTTAAATCCTCTGTTGACCCCAGTTGCTTTATCATATTCCATCTATACCTTATTGCCAAAATGTAGACTTGAATGGTTAAACTCAACACTCTGGCCAACACATACTAGACTACCATTAATTTTTTATGCTATAAAACAGAAAGTACCTAACAAGCAGTCTGAGAGTATTGATGACTTCAACATGTCCCCTATCTGTGAAACCATCATTAACTAAATGGTGAGCAATTACAATACCTTAACCACAATCTTAACTGGACAGTCTGACTGATGGGCATAAAGAAATCCTATAGTTCCTCTCTGGTTTCACTACTGGTGGAATAATAATGGAAGACAATTAAGTATGCTGCAAATTTTCCTCTTGATGACACTTCTCAGAGGAGTATAGTGATTGCATTTTGAACATGTTAACATGTAGAAAATCCATATCTGGATTCCAAGTATCTGATATCTTTTTCACAAAGAAACTCAAGTCCCTGTCCCAAGGAACAAGTGTGTGAAATAATACAAATTACTGATGAATGCTTTAAGAGATATTAGGCCTTTTCCAATATTTAAAAGATATGTGCTGAGTGACCTTGGCCTTTCAGAAATGACCTTGAGTGACCTTTGTGTACAAGTCTTTGTCACAAGGAACATTTGTGAGAAATAAGATAAAATTCTGATTAACCCTTTCAATACTGCAACATCACAGTGACATTATACACTGTAGCAGTTTACATTTACTGCAGTCTGCTCACTGTAGCATATACTGCCGGCCTGGCTCAGTCAGCGCGCTCGACTCTGGATCGTGAGGTCGTGATAGTGACAGGTCGGTTTCCTGTCTTTCGGATAGACAGTAAAAACTGTCCCGCACAGTAAGTGTCGGCACGTTTCACTCAATGGCCGTAAGTAGGCCAAAATTTGAAGCTCACCGGCATTTGGTGACGTCTCCATATAAGTGAAATATTCTTGAGTGGGACGTTAAACAACAATAAACAAACAAACATTATGATGTTGTTTTGCTGTGCAGTCTGATTTTTAATTCATGGGTTTGGAGTGAATAAATTTGTGAAAGAAATTTTAAGAATATGAATTATTTTAATAATGTACAAATAGAACTTTTGAATGAAAAGCTTGAATAAATCAATATTTACATTCTAAATACATGTATAATTTTTATTGTACACACAATTTTTCATTTGCGTTCTATATAAAAAATTGCATGTATACTCATCATGGAAAAGGAAATGAAAATATGCTAACTCACTCGATAAAATATCCAAATTGTAAGTTGGACCAACATTTTCAGCTGTAAACGTGTTAAATTTAATGCTTTGATTTAAATTATTTGTCAACACAGGTTCTGTGAAGGAGGTTTCTGCATTGAAATTTTCCATAAAATCATTGTTACTGTTAACATCTTATTTGGAATCGATATCTGTCTCGGATTTCGGTAGAAATAGGGTTTACAGGTTGTTCATGATAATAGCACTTTTATATTCATTGCCAGTATCCATTACATGCGCACGTGATAATATAGACTAAAGTTTCATTTAAACTCTCGTTCTAATCGTGATTTCTAGTCATAAACTGAAACTGGGAAATACCCCATTGAAAGCAAAAGAAACACAAGGCAGTTTCTGACATTCTTGTAATCAGTGGTTGTACTTCTACCAGGCGAATGTGAACGCTATTGTGAGTAGTGAACAGTGAATTTAGCGGGTGGTTTTTGACACTAATGTAATGAAAGGGTTAATATTTAAGAGATATAAGCTCAGACTGTCAGACAGATGGATGAACAGACATTTCAGTGATTATATGCTCCACTATTTTTTTCAGAAGCAAAGATTATTTTCATTTTTTCAAAAAACAAAACAAAACAAAAAAAAAACCATGTACAGTATACAGTATTAGTGTAGACTTTGTTGGGGGTTCCATAATGACAATTTGTGAATTGTCATTCTTGGATTTCAAACATGTGTACCTAATTGTGTTTGGCGGCATTTTCCAGAAAATGTACGAGACACGCAAAAAGTATAAGGTTACCTGATATAAACTGTAATATGACAGTGTTAATGCTGTTGTGATATACAAAATATCTCACCAATATTTGAATGGTTTCTGTTTCTGTCATCGTCAAAGTCAATATTTCTCTGCTTGTTAGTATGAAACTTGTTGTAAACATCTTTATCATCATCATAATCCCGGATGCTCTGGGTAGCAATTCCAGTCATGAATGGTACATCATCAGAAATCCTAGGTTCATAATTATATTCATCATTTCTGAAAAATACAGATTTATTTTAAAAAGGTAAAGCAATAATACTAACCATGTGTTTGTAGTCTCTTGCTCTCTCTCTCTCTGTCTCTCTCTCTTTCTTCTAGTCTTTCTCTTAGTTTATACACACACCACTACGATTATTAGTAACTACATATAAACAAATAAAAGTTTAATATCTTGCTAAATGATCATGGAAAAGAATATTTGTCTACGTGAAAGTAACTTGGTACCAACCAGAATTACTGTCAAATTAACTATGCAATCAAGTCATCAAAGTCTTGCATGTCGAGTTCAAGAGAACCGACGATTAAGGTGAGGGTCGCTGATCACAAAAACAAAAGGAATGAACTCTGACATAGAGAAAATCCATACATAATATAAAAAAAGAGTTGTCAGAAGACAACGTAGCTAGTGACAACATTACATCTCAAATATAGTTAAACTCACATGACTTGGCGGGGCAACGGAGTAACCTTTTGATTATCATTTGGATAATTCTACCCACTTTTCCGTTAAGACAAAAGGCGTTTTATACTTACTTTTCGGTTAAACAAAAGGCATTTTATACTCACTTTTCGGTTAAGACAAAAGGTGTTTTATACTCACTTTTCAGTTAAGACAAAAGGTGTTTTATACTCACTTTTTTATTAAGACAAAAGACGTTTTATACTCACTTTTCGTTTAAGACAAAAGACGTTTTATACTCACTTTTCGGTTAAGACAAAAGGCGTTTTATACTCACTTTTCGGTTAAGACAAAAGGCGTTTTATAATCACTTTTCAGTTAAGACAAAAGGCACTTTATACTCACTTTTCGGTTATGACAAAAGGCGTTTTGTTCCTCTGAATTCTCTTATGTATGATGACACATAAGGGCAATTACTCTTGTCAGTGTAATTTTACGCCTTTATGCTTTATTCCCTAAGATTTACACTTGTCCGGGTCAAGAAAGGGTTCAAGTAACTCCATCCCGCCAGGTTAGAAGGATTTTACTATACTGTAATTCTAACATGTGACTGGGCTGATTAAAAAGACTGCATGTTTTAAATGATAGGCTGTACAACTAATATTTCAAAAGTTATAGCCCTGGGCCTGGCACCATAAAACTTAAGAATTACATAAGTCTAAAATTTTATTCAAGTTTGGCTAATCCTGAAATCTGATTGGCTAAGCAGGCAAACATGAGAACATTCTCAGACTTGAGTAAATTCTCAAGTTTATAGCCCAGGTTTTTATCACTGCTATCAATGGGTGTATGGCATTAGTTCTCTAGGCATTTGGTCTCGCCTACTAATTGATTGAAATAAAGTAGTTTTGCCAAAATCATGATAAATTTTTTTTTTCTATTTTTACAAGTTCCTTTGTACAGAAGTTTACCTTTCACTAATACACATTCTCATTATGGTATACGATGATACAATTGAAGTTAAAAATGAAAAAAATAACTACTACGAGTCATCTCAATAAACTATCTTTACCTGTTCATGACCGAATCATAATCTGACTGTCTTCCACCAACATTCTGAAAGAATATGTATAAAAAATTAACTCAAATTAAAAATATGCTTGAAAATTTAGTGAGCATGATGTAAATTGAAGACCTTTAATTGTGGTGTACTAAGTTTCATCCCTGCTGCCTTCCCAATATTTTAAGGATATGTTCTTGGTGACCTTGACCGTTCAGAAATGACTTTTGAGTGACCTTTGTTGGAAAGTCCATGTGCCAAGGAACATTTATGTGAAATGTGATAAAATTCTAAAGAGTGGTTTAAGAGATATGAGGCCTTTCTCAATATTTTAGGGATATGTGCTGAATGACCTTGACCTATCAGAAATAACCATGAATGACCTTTGTCCAAAAGAACATTTGTGCGAAATGCGATAAAATTTGAAATAACAGTTTAAGCAATATGAGCTCAGATGTACAGATGGACACAAATTTTGTTCAAAACTAGAGAAAAACGTAACAGATTTTGCATTTGGAATGGGTCCTTTTACCAGACCCAAATGTTGATGATATTAATCCCTGATTTAACATGTATAAATGACCATTTGTACTGGAGAATCATCGGCGGATTAGGGGGGGGGGGGCAATATATCAGGAGTGAACTGTATATCCAATAAGTATTATTTTTTCTTTAATTTTGTATAACTTAAAATTGAAAGTAAATTTGTAAAATATTTGGGAAAGGGAATTTACTTTGACTACATATCCAAAAGTTCTATAAACATTATGAGATATAAAAATCTTGTACAAACCATTCTAGTTTGTCTGTTCTGTCTACCTTGTCCACCAGCTGTAATGAAAAACAAATTTGAAATATCATGGTTCCTGAATTTCATTTATATCCCAAATTTCATAATACATTTTCTAACTCATCCACAATTACTACTAAATGTTTCGATTATCAAATTTTGATGAAATCCTTTTTAAATTGACAAATATCTTAGTGACACAAAAATGGTTCTATGGACGGTCAGTAGCAAACAATAGACGGCAATGGCGGATACGATTCAAATGAAGATATTTATTAAATGAAAATATGGTCATCAACAGAATAAAACATGTTATGTTTGTTACTGACCATCCACGGGATCAAGTCCATGGAAGGCGAGGCGAATATAATCAACCCGACATATTTCTGTGGATGGTCAATAACAAACCTAATAACTAATATTGGCTTAGGTGACCTTAAAAATTAAATCCTTGATTCAGACACATGAGGTTGAAAATGATTGAAAGTGTCTGAGAGCCTCTGAGTTTTCTACATTAACTTATGAAGAAAGATGTCAAATTTTTGGCTTTTTAAATTATATTGTTTTATGCTATTGTAGTTATGTTAACTCTTCAAGTAATTATAATAAATATAATTTTATATGTGAAACAAGATGTGTTTGTGAAACACAAATGCCCCCCAATTTTTTTCAATGTCCTACATTTTGACCCCACCCACCCCCAGAGGCATGTGATATCAGTGAAATGTGAGCAACCCTTAGATTAACTTACAGTCTAGGTTTGGTTAATGTATCTCAATTCAAACTTGAAATACTGCACTTTATATGTACGTGGGACGAAATTACAGACAGACAGACAGACACACACACACACACACAGACAGATGATCCAAATACTAGATGCCCCCGTGGACATTTCAGGCAAGAGGCATAAAAAGAATTTTGACCTTCTAGTACAGGACAATCTGATTAAGCATCTCTGCATTGTGCCCGATCTGCAATTTTCAACTATTCCAATCAAAGAAATTTGCATATCCTTAAGGCTTTTAAACACATTATGTAATATACAAACCTCTATCATTATTTGGACATTCTCTGGCAAAGTGTCCCTGTTGTCCACATTTGAAGCAGCCACCATCTTTCTTTACTCCTGCAAAGAGTTAACGCTGTAAGTAATTTTTCTTTCTATCTTAACTCTAACCTCTCTACATGACAACGATAACCCAAACCTCATGACCTAATTATGGCAAAGAGTAAATTGTGTATCTTACAGAAAATTTGTCAAGAACAGACCAATAAGCAATACCTGTCACTTGAGTCCCAATGTGATTCCAAAGTCAAATAGATTTTCAAAGACTAAAGCTTTACTTATTAAATCACCAACCTATTGAAACCAATATTGATGAAATTTGCAGATCTGTTTACCTTGCCCTATAAATTAGAACTGACACAAGTTATTTTTAGAAAAGTTGAAACTATTTTAAATTTGATTCAAAATGTATCGGGGTTGCCTATAGATCAATATAGGGAATTACTGAAATTAAAGTTTGACATCGGACATCTGAAAATCAATCAGACATGAGAATTAGAAATTTAATTTAAAAAAAAAAAACTGTCTTAGCCACCATAGGCGGGGGTCAGAGGGTATGCCCCCACTCCCAGAAATTTTTTTAATTCTTCATGTAAACTCCTACAATCTGACAATTTTGGAGGTATAACTAAACTGTGATTTTCTGTAGTTTTTTGATCGAAATACAAACTTTCTATCACCAATATGCATACATGTAACTCGCATGATATTGGCAGTTTCTAGTTTTCTCAAAGTCCATGGTTATTACAATATCATTAAATCACTTATCCACTTAAGTGATAAAATACAAAACGGAAGTTTACTCGAGTTTCAAATGCACAGTGTTTTTCCCCCACTATAATTCTACACACAATGCAGATGTTCTTGTACAAGTGTGCAAGAACAAGGTTAGGAAACTTTACCATGATCTTAACCCAACTGTTGTTATTTTTAGCTGTAGTAATCAAATGATTCCAGAACCGCAACAATGAGGTAACAGGCCTGCTCTATATTTATATGGATGAGTTCCTACATTCCAAGGAATTATTTTTTCTTGTAAGTGACATACCAATCCAATATGTGGGCTATTTGACTATCTAACTGATAACCCTGCCCCATTTTTTTTTTGGCATTTTGAAATCGATCTCAAAACATAAAAATTGTGGAAATTTGTGAATTTGCTGAAAATTCTCATGTCTGATCATTAGACTTTCCAAGTCACTGTGGTGAAAGAAAATTAAAACATCTGGGAAAAACTATGCTATGTCATACCATATTTTATGGCCTATAGGTCGATGTGGGGGATAGGTCGAATGGCAGATTTTTGGCAAAAATCCAGGTTTAAGTATTAGATAAGTCGAAGTGGAGGACAGGTGAAACTTGAAGAAAATTAAAACATCTGGGAAAAACTATGCTATGTCATACATGAAAATTTTCCATGTCCCATAACTAAAATATCACCAATGACCATAATCAGCAGGGATTTTCCACACTCTTTTGGCATGTTTACGAATGGGGCCTGGACTTTTTGACTTGGAAATTTTAGCAACATTTTATTGCAATTGAAAGATATAACAATACACAAATCTGTTTGAAAATACACAAATCTTTTTAACTTCATTGTCATTTGATTTCAATTGGAAAATTTTGGCTGCAAATTGGGGAAAAATTCATTTTTTTATTTGCATTGGAAATGGGACCTTATCTATGTCCCCTACAATAGGGTGGAAAATCCCTGAGCAGGCTCATCCAAATCTTATTGATATAAATCTTCTTACCAAATTTGTTAAAATATGAGGAGATAAAATTAAGCCAAACCAAAATGATGCAAACAAATGGACAGACATACCACAAAGACCTTGGAGGCATTTAATAGAGTCCTGTTTGACATATATATGCAAGTTACACATTGCCTTCATTACGCTCCAATGCTGTTCTTACCTCTTGTATCTTGATTCGGGCATTCTCTGGCAAAATGTCCTTTTTGACCACATCGGAAACAACCTTCTCCATCACCTACAAATAGATAAATACAAAAATGTGATGGAATAGTTATTAATTTTTATACTACGTGTATCTATTGTTGGGCATATCGAGGCAGGAAGAAAATTACAATGTACTTAAACAAAATCAAATATCTGGATAAAACGTGCCAATATAGATGACATTTTTCCTTAAAAGTTGTACTTGACCCACATAACAATATTTTTCAATATGTATTTATCATTTATCTAGGACTTCACACTCAGTATAGACAAGTAATTCTGAAATCCGATTGGTTGAGAGTACAAAGCTCAGTAAAATTTTAAGACTTGAGCACATTTTTGTAATTCTAAAGATCTCTGATACTGGCCCAAATAAACATATATTACCGTATGTATTCGCCTATAAGTCGATTCGCCTATAAGTCGGAGGTAGACTTTGGGCCTAAATTCTTGGGATTTGCCGTTGACCCGCCTATAAGTCGGTGTGAAAAAACGATGAAATGCATCAAGTGAAAAAAATTGTTGGCGATCTTTATTAAAGAAAATCATCAGTCTTGTCATCAAACATGTTTAAAAAAAACGAATAATATGCACTCGTCTTCAGAAACATGTCTAGAATATGACGAATACGGCATCTATCTAAACAGTGCTGGGAATAAAATGTCATGAAAATTGATATTACCGGTACTTCTTTTTTTAATACACGCATCTATTCCATATCAATAAAAGTTATTTTATAATTATATTTTGTTGTATTTTGTCACAAAATTAATATTCCCGATGTAGTTCACTTTTCCGATACGCTCTACTAACGTTTATTTTACCCGCCCTACCTGTTCATGTGCCGAATCAGGAAGAGTCTTGAAGCTGATTAAAATTGAAAACGGACCAATCCCGGACACGCATTAAAATTGGTTATGTAGTTAATTATCTGCCAAGCACGTGTTACCTGTCGTATTAACTTGAAATTAAGTGAACAATCTATGATACCCGTTTGATCTATTGTTTTCTGTAAATGTCCTCTATATTACAATTTAATCACGTGTGTACACAAGTGTTTTGACACGAGAACCTAACCCATTGTTTGATAATTACGGTCGCAGTAAACTGGCGCTTATGTAGACATTATGCCCACAGTATCTATGGTTTTCTTGTTTTTACAGTATAGTTTGAGTAAAGGTGTTATTCAAAGTATTTATAGTTTTTACTTTTCTGACTGATAGCGTGTAGTGAAGTTCGTAAATTTTGAGAGGAAAAAATTGAAACGATAGTTCTAACATCATGTCTAAACGCAAGAGAAATGCATACGATGCAGAATTTAAACTTAAAGTAGTGGAATATGCAGAGAAATATACCAACGCTGAGGCTGAGAGAAATTTCTCTATAAACGAAAAATTGATTCGTGACTGTTCATGTTTACTCAATGCAATAAAATACTTAAATATGATATTTTTTGTTTCTTCGTATCATACTTTTAAAATCTAGGTCTGTTCATGAATTCAGTCCGTTTCCGTTTTTAGTAGTATGACTTATTTCCGGTTATGTCTTTTAAAAATGACAGCTGATTGAAGTGGAACATGTGCATGTACTTTAGACAGCCTAGATGGATATTTACATTAAATATCTTAAAACAGCTATGTAGATCTACGTATTTGAAATAAAAACAAAAACAAGGTACATTCAATATCACTTTATTATCGAAGACAACGTTGTAGTACTTTAACTTATACTTACCGATGAAACTTGACCAACCGGTAAGACATTATCCCGGTCACAGACACAGGTTTTCACAACTTACCTTTGGCAAAATAAGGTCTAACTTTTTGCCTACACACTAGGACTCGTCTATAAGTCGGTACCCTCCTTTGAGATCGTAATTTTGCTCCAGAAAATCCGACTTATAGGCGAATACATACGGTAAATCAATACTAAGTATTTTGTTGCTCAGTTTTCAGTATCAGCTCTCTATCTAGTCCTAGACAAAGTGATAATGGAAATCTACCTACCTCCACCTCTTTTAACACCACCTCTATTACCCGGCTTTTTCTGGTTCATCTGATTTCTCTGGTTATCCATCACATCTCTTGTTCCTCTGTTGCTACTCCCAAACGATGTATCAAGCCTATTTTCCTCGAAATTATGTCTGTTTCCCTGCCAATCACTGTCTCCAAAGGAGTCTAACCTCCTCCCTGATTCCTCCACAGACAGACTTCGCCTGCTACTGCTTTGCCAATCATTGATCTTAAAGGAATCCATGTTGTCCATTCTTCTACTGGAGCTACCCTCTGACATGTTCATTCTTACATTACTGCGTCCACTTGTATTCCCCATGCTACTCATTCCCATACCCATGTTGCTTATCCCTCCTCCCATGTTGCTGCTTGACATATTGGTCATTCTTCCCAGACTTCCTCCAGCACTATTAGTTGACTGATTAGAACTGGACATCTGTCTAGTCATGCTTTGTTGTTCTTTTATGTTTTGCTGTTTGTTCATCACCATATTTGTTAAAGCTTGCATCTGATTCATCAACATACTTGTAGATGGCGCCGATTCTGAAGAAATTTTTATATCTTACCAATTTCTTAAATATTAATCAACTTAAAAAAGAAAGTCAACAACAAGTCTGCTTCAAAGGACTGTGCTGTTTGTTGTTGTCAGAAATCTTTCATTCATATGGAGACGTCACCAAATGCCAGTGGAGGGCTTTAAATTCCTGCCTATGCTCAGCACTTATGGCCAATGAGCAATGAGGGTTCTTTAACGTGCCGACATCTACTGTGACACGGTCAAAGGAACTATTTAAAAATATGTTTGCTTCTTATATATTTTAACAATTTTACACAAATATTTGAAATTTTCCCATGACATTTATTGCACTTCTTTAATATCTATATAAAAATGTGTCAGTAACAGCACATTCACAAACTCTTTATATCAAACTCATAAAATTTTGGTTTAACCAGATCATGCATTTACTTGATGCCAAACTTACACTAGTAAATTCTGCTTTGTAGATGACATATAACATACTGTCCGAGTATACGGAATGTTAAGTCATTTGAAATATTAAGTATTGGGGAGTAGACGCATTTCATAAATACAAGTTTGTTTCTTTTTCTTACAATATGTTCTATATTCTACATTTGAAGGCAATCAGCTTAGTATTTTCCATAAAGGAGTTGAAAATCTTTATTTGTTCATGCACAACTTATGTTATTTGAAGTGCCCCCACCCCCCACCCACTACCTGGTGACACATTTTTCAAATCTTTTTTGTTGTTCTTTGCATGATATTTGTTAAACACAACCGAATGATCTAATGCACTAATTCTAAATTAAAGTAAATACAGTGGAACCTGTCTTGAAAGAACACCACATCTGCCAATGAAATGTGGTCACTCAAGACAGGTGGTCTCTCAAAAGAGGTTTTGTATTAAAGGATTATTCAATCAAGTGGTTTTCAGAATGTGGTCTCATGAGAATGTTCTTTCAAGACAAAGGCAATTAAAAAATAAGAAACAACAAAAAATTCATAGGCATACGTAATCCAGAGCTTCTTCTTCTTTTTTGATTTGCTGCTCCCCTTCCAGCATTTCTGCCAACCTTCCCTTCTGACAGCCTACTTGATGAAAAATTTCCACCTAACCTGGGAGTTCTGGAAGATTTTGTTCCAGAACTTCTGTCTGAACTAGATGTATTTCCACTTTTCTCTTTTGTCAATCTATCTCGGCTTCTGCTGTCACTTTGTTCTTTTTCAGTCTTTTTCTTTTGTTGATTTTTCTCCTCACGTTTCTTTTCTACCAGAAGAAATCAAATCACAGCATACAACATTTGTGAAAGAAAAGTTCCTTAATTACAAAGTAAAACATATGCACATTTCATTAGAAAACAATACAGTATGTGAATGTATTAAAGCAGTTTACTATGTAAACTAGGTACCATTATTAAATCAGTGAAGCCATGAAACAATCCTTTCAGGGGGAAATTTTCGGAACACTGAGATCTATTTGGTATAACTGTCATATCATATTAAAACTGCTTGCAGGAAACTGGCAGCCAACACTGTTTCAGGAGTTAGAGAATCAAAGTCTGTAAGTATGAATTCATAAAACATAAAAATTTTAAATAACTGAATATGAGGATACATTTTCCATTTACTGAGAAAGTACAGACACTGTAACCATCTTGTAGTTTTCTTTTGGCTTATTACGAATATGAATACAAACAAGAGTTATATCTCATCATGCCAAACATTTACCTTCTGGTGGCATAGGATAGCAATACCCCAAAGTCACTTTGTTGTCTCCTACTTCTATATCCTTGTTACCTTCAATACACGCCTGGGCACCTTTACCAGATTTGAATTCCAGAATAGCACACCTGGAGTACAAACAAGTTTATATATTGTAGGTACATGTAATCGACCACTACATATTGCATTCCACTTAAAATACATTTCACCTCACACCAACATATTTGATACCCCCTCCATCATTTAACCTGACCCCAACCTCACATCAACATATTTTACAACCTCTCCTCCAATTAACCTGACCTCAACCTCACATCAACATATTTTACATCCCTCCCCCATTTTCACTTGACTGTAATCAATCTTTTTAACCCCAGCATTTAAAATAGAGTAAGTCCAAAAAAAAAGGGATCATTTCTGCAAAAGATACAGGATAAATATCTGAAGCATAGCATGTGTAAGAATCATGTTGTAGAAACACAATCCCAGTTAAAGGTAAGCCAATCATAAAGTTCCATCACCCAGGCAAATATTGCCTGAATAAAAGAATGATGCAAACAGAAATAGGAACAGGCATACAATTAGATCGACCAAAGATTATATGTCCCCAATCTTCAGTGTCTGGACTTTTGCATACTTAACAATTACTTTTCTTGAATTTATTTGAATGAAAAATTATCTTGTTTATAAACTACCAGGACCCAGTTGCACAATACATTGTTTAATTTGAGTCAGCCTGACTCAGTCGGCAGCGCGCTAGACTCTTGATTGTGAGGTCGTGAGTACGAGTCCAGCCGGCGGCAGGTCCGTTTACTGTCCTTCAGACTGAGACAGTAAAAACCGAGGTCCCGTGTCACAGTAGGTGTCGGCACGTTAAAGAACCCTCACTGCTCAAAGGCCGTAAGCCGTAAGTGCCGAGCATAGGCCAAAATTTGAAGCCCTTCACTGGCATTTGGTTATGTCTCCATATCAGTGAAAGATTCTTGAGTGGGTCGTTAAACAACAATAAACAAAAGAAAAAACATTGTTAAATTTAACCTATGGTTAGGCTATTGGTTTAACATTGGCTAACTTCCAAATTATGGTTAGGCTATTGGTTTAACATTGGCTAACTTCCAAATTATGGTTAGGCTATTGGTTTAACACTGGCTAACTTCCAATTTAAATTTAACAGCATATTGTGCAGCTGGGTCCTGCACCTGTATTTGCCACAAATATTTTCATGTAACAAAGATAAGTATAGTTGAAATATGGTGATTACCATTCTGACATGTCCCCTTACTCTCTAGCACGCCTAGATTCTTAGAATAAAAAATATTGTATAATTTCTTTAACAATGATTTTTTCCCCCTCTTTGACAATGATTTATTTCACATTTATTTCAGCCTTGTCATTCATATTAAAGATATACATGTCTATATAATTCTGATAGCAACCAAATACAATTCTGTCATTCATCCATGTTGTTTTGCCTGCTGAAAAGTTTCCCCAAGATGCTAATCTTCATAAATGAAATTCCTGACAAATATGCAAATATGTAAGATGTAAAAAACATTATCAATTGAAGCAAAGTGTCCAAGTGCATATTACTTAAATAAAGACTTACAGATACAGCTTGCTATCCAATTTGATCTGTGTGTATCATGTAACACTTGGAATTTTAAAGTGACATTTTATATACTGCAGAATTGCTCAAGTGTTACATGATATTACAATTACAAATGTACATGGTAACCTCTCTCAAAATCATTTTAAATGATTGTTTAGAGAACTGTGTGTGAATCGAAAAACTCTCCTTAGAGCATTCTGCATGACACAAATGTCTCTCCTTAGAAAATTCTACATGATACAAATGTCTTCCTTTAGAGAATTCTACATGACACAAATGTCTTCCTTTAGAGAATTCTGCGTGATAGAAATGTATTCCTTTAGAGAATTCTACATGATACAAATGTCTTCCTTTAGAGAATTCTGCATGATAGAAATGTATTCCTTTAGAGAATTCTGCTTTATAGAAAGTCTTCCCTTACAGAATTCTATATGAAACAAAAAACTTCCCTTAGAGAATCATACATGATACAAGTCTTCCTTTAGAGAAATCTGCATGATACAAAAATATTTCTTTAGAGGACTGTACATGACTTGAAAGTCTCTCTTTGGAGGACTATGCATGACTTGAAAGTCTCTTTGGGGGATTATGCATGACTTGAAAGTCTCTATTTGAAGGACTGTGCATAACCTGAAAGTCTGTTTGGAGTACTGTGCATGACTTGAAAGTCCCTCTCTGTAGAGGACTATGTGTATGACTTGAAAGTCTCTAAGGAAGAGTATTCCTGAGTTCAAAGTCTCACTTTGGAGGACTGTGCATGATTTGAAAGTCTCTCTTTGGAGGACTGTGCATGACTTGAAAGTCACATTTTGGAGGTCTGCATGACTTGAAAGTCTCTCTTTGGAGGACTGTGCATGACTTGAAAGTCTCTCTTTGGAGGACTGTGCATGGCTTGGAAGTCTTTTTAGAATAGTACTTTGCACGACTTGAAACCTTCTCTGCATAGGACTATACACTGAAATTCTCTCTTTAAAGGACTATGCATGGCTTGAAAGTCTCTCCTATAAGGATTATGCATGACACAAAAGCCTCACTGAAGAACCCAAATTCTAAGGAGGATTATGTATGAATCATAAGCACCTATTTAGGTGATTGTGCTTTACTCAAATTACTTTCTTATTTGTGACTTGATGGTATCTCTGTATAAAACTGAGCATGACATGAAAGTCACTGTTTGAATGATTATGCCTGTCTTAAAAAATCTCTCTGTGCTTATCAGAGGATTTAGCTTGGTAGCCTTGTTTTAAATCATTATCCACAGCGAAAGCAAAGTTACAATCGCTTATACTTTACAAGTCAGTAAAATGGATGTTGAGAAACAGAGGGCATCTCAATCACACGTTTCCTTCATTTTACAATTAAGATCCTACATCACCACACTGGTAAATGCCTCATATGATCAACAGAATGTTAATGTAACACAATTCATAAGCATGTTGAAAAGGGAAAAACCAGGAAGTAAAATATGATGCTTAAGTACAAAAACTGACTGAGCTGAAACTCCTATTTCTCTCTTCACATTTTGATATGTAATGACCTCCTTTATACCACAGTGGCTATTACACATGTAAGTACAGTGTGGTAATTGGTAAGTATGAAAGACACCATAGCTAAGTGTTTACAAAACTCACTTCATACAAAAATATATGGCTGTAGTGCCAAAATTAAATTACTGTTCTTATATAGAAGCAGTAAAACCACTTGTAAGTTATTTCTATGGAAAATCCAGAGTCCTTCAGCCATTTGTTGCAAGAAAACAATGGTCATATGACAAATGCTTATCCATTTCTCACAATAATTGATAGACTCGGCAAAAATTGTTGGATACAACATTATTACTTCCATTGAGTAAATAGCATTAGCTATTAATTTCCACTTCTCCACAGAATAATGATTTCAAAAATTGACCAAACAATGACCATACTTCATTGGTTGTATAACAAGACTCCAGTCTCCAGTTTATTTTATACACCCTAAGTTTAACACTGGTTACCACGGATTACTGATAACCAACTCAAACTCAGCTGATTTCAAATTGCCACAAACGGTGTCATCTATAACACAAAGAAAGAAACTGGCAAAGATGAAGCAAGCTGGTTTTCTAAATAGACTTGAATCTTGAAAACTTCACATCTGGAAACCATATACCGGTATTTGTTTTTTTTTCTTTTTTACCAAAAGCAAAGATAGCAGGTAATTGTTCATATTCCTTTGTCCAAAGGAACAACTTATACCAGAGTTTCCAAATTTCAATTATTCTAAAATCCTCAGGATTTCTCATCATTCTGGGAATAGGAACGATCAAAACTTTGGCTAACATCAATCAATTTCAAAATTAAGAAACCAGTATGTACATTAAAACAAATGGTTGAAATATCGAAGACATTGTTAACACCATCACTCTTCCTAAAACTTACCCAAAGTTCTTTCCATCCTCATCACGTGGAATTAAAACATTGGAGCATTCTGGGAAGATAGCCCTTAGAACCTCTTCTGATGTATCAGGGGGAATATTAGTGCAATATGCAGATTTATCTTTTTTCTGACCTGAAATTCACAATTTGTGTTTACATACAAAATCAAAGGTCATCATGTTACCATGGTAACCAATATCCTTCATCAGGATTCCGGATTCACTAGCTGGTAAACTCACATATCTCTCGTTCCAACAATGATCCACAAGATTTACATATCCATACTGCGGAGTGAAACTTCTTCCTTACTCTGTCACCTTGATTATTTCTGACAAACTTAAATTCCATCAAACCATAGGAGCAAACTGAAATCTACACCACCAGAAATTTCTCTTGGGTATGCAGTTCATTCACTCATCATGCTCCATTGTGATCACTTTCACTAATTCACATTCTGTTGTAGAAAACATTGGCATATACCATTTACAGTCCGCCTTTAATTTTCTGATTCAGTGTCAAAAGCTACCGGTACATTAATACATTACAAACCAGATAAATCATAATTTATTTCAGGAATAAGATATGTGATTTGGGAGGTAAATATCTAAAGGTAAAATCACTCTTTAGATCTCTCCAAATATCTGACTAACAGTAGCAAGCACTGATTTGTAACAATTGACAGTTAGCATCTTATTATGTGAAGATGGATCAACAGACTAAAGAGAATGATCGGAGCGGCTGTGTCTGGCATTGACCAATATCAGATGAACTTCAACAAACCTGATGTTCACTGACACTTCAACTATTTGCAGTTTTTGCACCACTGAACTACACTTTGTACTGGTATATACTCAGTGGTCCAAGTGTGAAGCTTGACATCAGTGACTGTGTCAGTATCACAATGATAATCGATACTGACCCTTTTTTGAGAAAGAAAATATATTTTTCATAATTTTCTCAAGATTGGGAATTACATTATATATGTATGGAAAAGATTAAAGACAAATGTACATGAACTTCAGTTTTATGTCCGAGTACTGACAGCTCAGAAACAGATCATAGTACCAAAGCCATGTCAAAGTCATCATGTCAGAAAACATGGATGTTATTGATGAGTTCTTGCTCTTTTAGAATGAGAAATTAACATCAAAACTTACCAACCACACATGTAAGCAAATAGCACTGAAATAAACTATCACATGGATCAAACACATGCAATATTATCTAATGACATTGGTTAGAAAAGGTTTGAACATCTCCAGTTCAAATATCTGCCTAATGCTGCAATGACTTAAAATTGATCATCAAGGCTGATTTCTATTGCAAGCATCAGGACCGTTCTTTCAATTCTCTGCCAACCATTAACAATTACAAGTAGATCCACAACATATCATGTGATACTGCTCAACACTGGTGAGTCAGTGCACATGAGCAGTGTCATCAGGGGTCAACAATCATAAATATTTCCACTTGTCCTGCAAAACAAGTAGTTTTGAAATCTACTTGTCCTAATGTAAAAATTACTTGTTCAAAAATCGAGAATTACAATTATCCTGACTCTTGTGTTTAAACAAGTAACTTTTATTGAACTAATTTTTGTCTTCAACAATCTCACTTGTCCTATCGGAAAAGTGAGAAGAATCATTTACTTGCTTGACCGCAAAATGGACTTGTCCCAGACAACCAGAAAGACCTGATTGTTGAGCCCTGGTCCTGCTGGAAGATGCAGTCTTTCTTAGTATACTACCATACTCAGTCACAAATTCTTATCAAGTATGTCTATGTACTTCACTAATCAATGTTTCCTTCAAATCCAGTACTTCAATACCAGCCAAATCCAACAAGACTATAACTGTCTAATGTTGAGACAGTGATTACACACTGGTCTGTAAACTGTCTGGCATAACATCACTTGGAACTCCAGCGTTTTAGAACTATACCAGCCAAAGCGAACAAGATCCTGTCATCTTCAATATTAAGACAATATTTACATACTGTAATCCTTCCTGGGCTATCATCACTTGAGATTTTCTCCTGGTAAAATGTGTGACATTTCTTCTTGGCTTTACTGACTTGCTTTTTCTTACATGTTTGTCAATACTTCCATTGATAGATACTCCAACACTTAACATTAAGCTCTTCTGTAATGTCTCTCTGCACCAAACACAGTAGACTTGTCTCATCAAACATGAAGATTGTCTGAGACATTTCAGACATATATTTTCCACACATTTTTGTTCATTATAAAACTATTGTGGTGAGCAAGTCAGAAATTCTCAATATTACTGAGCTTATGACCATCTTTTCACATATTTTGTGTCTGATAATATGGTGACCTTACTTCTATGATCTTAACTTTAATGACTCCGCCCCTTCATCAAATCCAGAATTTGGCTTATGTAATGTTATAATAACAGATAAGACTGAGAATGAAATGACAATTAGATCACATGGTATTCTCCCTCACAGACTTCATATAAACTTATGAGATTCTCACTATATACCCATACCCTAAAGAAACTAAAGCCGACATCACAAGTAAAAACAGCATATAACGTATTGCTGAATGCTGATGGGAACAATTGCTTATAAGCAGCTTAAGACAGCTATTAACACCCAGCATGTTGATAAATGTTGATTTGCATGTTCAGCATACAAAAAACATCAATCAATACATTGCTGAAGGCTGATGTGAATAATCAGCTAACTATTAGAGCATTGTGGGAGGCAGATGTGAATAATCAGTCAACCATGAGAGCATTGTTGGAGGTTGATGTGAATAATCAACCAACTATTAGAGTAGTGTGGGAGGCTGATGTGAATAATCAGCCAACCATAAGAGCAATGTTGGAGGATGGTGTGTATATTCCACATTATTATAGTGCAATACAAGTAATGACAACACTGCTGAAGGAAGTGCACTTTCACCAGTGAATAAATATCCTCATCATTAAGTCACATATCTTCAGTATTTCAGATGATACAAACAGTTACTAATGTACAGCTAAATTCCTCATCAGTAACCGGTATTGACCCTCAGCATCTTAAAGTCTCGTCAGTGAACAGTGTAGATCCTCATTAGTAGACAGATTACATCCTCATCAATGATTTAGACACTCTCGAGTGAGCAGTACAGATCCTCAATGGTAAGCGACGATGATCCTCAACAGTAAAGTGATGATGATCTTCAACAGCCAGCATATCATATTGTCCAGTAAATACATTTATCAATATCACACTTAATTATAACTTGCTGGCCTTTCCAAGACAAGGTCTTTAGATTTGACTTGTTAGTGTAGATAAGATGATTGACCTGTCTTACTTTCTGTCAATACAACACTTCTAGTGAAAAAGAATTCATCTGCAATATCTGTAAATTTATTTACAACATATTTCATGCACCATGTCACTGCCTCTGAAGCAAGTTCTTGTGGGGTGGTACGGTCAAGTTTCCAATCAACTAATCTAAACAATGTTATTGTGGAGACCAAAGGGCAAGTCACTGAAAGTTGTTGGTCTAAAATTCAAATTTTACAGCATCTTTCATGGTAGCCTTCTACATGAACTGAAACTGTAAAAATACGCTATAAAATAAAAATAATAGTGTATATACGGCAGACGTTAAAGTAAATGAAAAAATTACCTCCTTGAAAATCAGGAAATTTCTGTCTTCTCTTTTCTGTAGCTGTAAAAAAAGAAAACAAGTAAAAGTTTTAATTTTTTCCAAGAGGCCAATTACACCTTTATCATTACCTCAATCCTTGCCCTAACTACATACCCCTGCCATATCTACAAAATCTAGTCTTGTTTGTTCAGGTAAGATTTACCTGGAACAACAACAGAACTTATGATTACCCTAGCAAAGTTCTAGTCTTGCTTTTTTTAAAATAACCTAAAGTTCTGCATTTGCCTGACTGGTTTCTATGCTTACTTTGCAATGCAATCTCTTGTTAATCCCTTTTTGCTTATGTTCTTACCTAGTAATGCAGCAAAAACTCTAGGACAGGCTATACTGATCTCCTCACTTGAGAGTTTCAAACGCGCTAAACTCCCGAGAATTTCTGCAGCAACAACTGGTTTATCAGGATCATACCACATTGTAACGACTCTGTAAAATAGAAATGGATTATAAATACACTTCTCAATTAAATGACAAATGTTTGTGAGGCACAACTGTTCCAATCATTTACTTTAATGTATATTATACATAAATTAACAGTAGTAAAAAAAGCGGTAAATCAAGATGCAATGGGCCTGGATAATCGCTCAGCAGTAAGGTTCTGTTGTAAACGTGTGGAACCTAGGAGATGACTGTTGTAAAAGAACCACCTGTCTTCAGTGACCACATTCTCCACTTGGTACAATAATCCTTTGAATAAAACCTCTTTTGAAAGACCACCTGTCTAGTAAGACCACATTTCAGTGGCAGAAGGGGTGGTCTTTCAAGACAGGTTCCACTGCATTATGTATAAATGGATATTCAGAGAGCAGTTCTGTTGAAAGGTATATTATGTATAAACCAGATATTATTGAGTATCACTATGCTCCTGGCAGCTAAATCATTCAGAAAGATTCCAAAGTCCAAATATTGATGAATGTCGGCCATAATTGAACTTACTGGCATCTTATGTTTTATAGGTATAAAAAATCATATCATCTTAATTAACTCATCAATCCCTGAAAAACAATGGACTTATCTGTAAATCAATGAGTTAGATCAGTCCAAATGTCTTAAGGGGTGAATGGATTAAGGTTTAGGGAAAAAATAAATTTACAGAGTGTAGTAAGAGAATAAAACAGATGAACCAAAAAAACAATACAATAAATGATTTTTTCAATGCAGTGGCTAAAAAGAAAACAGCAACATCATAAAAGGTGAAATACATGTATATCAAGTTTGAAGAATATATCAGTACTTCCAAATCACTACACTTCTTGTTTTTGATATAAAGTTCATTATAAATATTATAATAAACACAAACATGCTTACCCTTTTTTCCTATCAAAATCAAATGTTGACTTCCGTGCTTTTAGCAGTAGAGCTTGTAGATCGGAATTACTGAGATCTGTTACATCTAATGTACCAATCCTTACTGGACCCTTGACAACTGAATAAAAAAAAAGTTATACAAGGGATAGCATGCATGTAATATATTAAATATACAATAAAATCTTAAAACAAACACTCAGAACCGGTGTAAGATTTTTAAACCATTTATCTATATTTAAATTTTGGATCTCCATGGCCAATGTTAAAGTATTACTCTATAAACCATGTCATCTCCAAACTCTAGTCAGAACTGCAACAGGCTTTATTTGTCACTCTTTAAATCGCATCATCTCCCAACTCTAGTCAGTATAGGTTTTATTTGTCACTCTTTAAACCGTATCATCTCCCAACTCTTGTCAGTATAGGTTATATTTGTCACTCTTTAAATCGCATCATCTCCCAACTCTAGTCAGTATAGGTTTTTATTTTCACTATTTGTCACTCTTTAAACCTCTTTATATCATCTCCCAACTCTAGTCAGTATAGATTTTATTTGTCACTCTTTAAACCGTATCATCTCCCAACTCTAGTCAGTATAGGTTTTATTTGTCACTCTTTAAACCATATCATCTCCCAACTCTAGTCAGTATAGGTTTTATTGTCAGTCTTTAGATCATATCATCTCCCAACTCTAGTCAGTATAGGTTTTATTGTCACTCTTTAGATCATATCATCTCCCAACTCTAGTCAGTATAGGTTTTATTTGTCACTCTTTAAACCGTATCATCTCCCAACTCTAGTCAGTATAGGTTTTATTTATCACTCTTTAAATCATATCATCTCCCAACTCTAGTCAGTATAGGTTTTATTTGTCACTCTTTAAATCATATCATCTCCCAACTCTAGTCAGTTTAGGTTATATTTGTCACTCTTTAAATGGTATCATCTCCCAACTCTAGTCAGTATAGCTTATATTTGTGGGATCGTTTGCCAGGTTACATGTATGAGGCTGGAGGTTTTTTTTTTTAACAAAGTAGCCAAGTTTTCTTATACACCATTGAAACAGGCCAAAAGCGTAAACTTGGGAAATTGTTGAATGTAGTGTAAAACACAAGTAAAACAATATAAATATTATATATTCTAGTTGTTATATAAACAGTCTACCACAGTCAATAATATCTCTTTTGTCATTCTAGTGTGTATAACTGTTAGTCAAATTTATGAAGCACTGGACCAAATATACAAGTGAATTCATCAGACCTTAATTAATTAAGCATTAACATACACATACCATGAGTTAGTAATGTTTTAGAAGGATCGGCATCAGACTTTTCTTTTTTCTCGCCATTGGTTTTTGATTCTCCAGCAGCCCCAGCTGATTCCATATCTACATCTGTTGAATGTAATATGTTCCTTTAGACTGATAAATCATATGGTAATACAATATCATATCTACATCTGTTAAATGTAATATGTTACTTTAGACTGATAAATCATGTGGTGATACAATATCATATCTAGATCTGTTAAATGTAATATGTTACTTTGGACTGATAAATCATGTGGTGATACAATATTCCACTCGCCCAGGCGAGTGAAAATTTAACCGAACGAGTTGATTTCACCAGAAACTAGTCCGACTGGGTGAGTTGTAATTAAGGAGAACATCAATCATTTCATCTTTTGTAATAAACTTATCTTCTATATGGACCAATGAAAGTCTATAATCTTTGATTCAATGGTTAAAAAGATATATAGACTTAAATGATTAAACACAAAGTCTTCTCAAATTCAGAAGTCTAATTCAAATCTGTTTCAAATATTTATCGTAGATTTACACAAAAATGATGTATCATCTCCCTCTCACATTTCTGTTGTGAAAGATTTAATTTGTCTTTATCACAGATGACTACAAAGGGAGATAACTTACATATCAAGTATTACATTTTTCTGATCTTGTTTTCTTGAAAGTTAGGAAAAATCATGATGTCAGATGTTTACATATAAACAATTATCACACCAGAAAAGCTAAATATACAAAGTAGGTTAGAGCATAAAGATTCACAGGCCCTTTTCTATAGTTTTCAAGGGGCTGAAATTTGGGCCCTATTCTCAATGCAAAATACATGTATTGTTTCCCAAGTTGATGGAAAAAACTCCCATATTAGTGTTGAGGTCACGATTGAAATGGAAAATAAATAAATGTGAGGGGAAATGCGTTTAAATAAATATTTGGTTACATTTAGATTTCCAATGTGTGCAAACAATTTTTCCCAGCTGGACTATTCCCAATTCTGTCGCTGATAGCATTTTCCCAAACTTGACAGAAAAAGGCCTGATTAATATTCATGCATTGGGCCACATCCATCTAAAAATGATTAAACAGGATGAACCTGCATACATAGAGACCACCTGTCTATAAATATTATTTTGGTCTACCCCCTGGGTGGTGTTTATAAAGAGGTTTAACTGTGCTATAGTGTTCAATTCTGCCTCCAAAATGTGATCTTTCAAGAGGATTTATTGATATAGATATTTAACTGAATGTTTTTTTTTTTAATTATGGTCTCAAAAGACAGGTGCTTTTTCGCGACAGTGAAGACAGGTTCCAGTGTATGTGATAAACCAAGACAAGTACTCCTCAAAGTATATCAAGTGCTTAAATTTCAAATTACAAAATGTGAAGTTTTTATGAACTATACATATGACAACAATAATTTGAGTAAGTAATAATAACATCCAAATACAAAAGCCTGCAGGTATATAGTAAACAATGAACTGTATGGTTACCAAACAATGCATTGCATCATTTTTTGTTTGACATTTTTCATACCTGCAGTAGTTTCTTCTTCTTGATCAGACGTCCAGTCAACAGCTACCAGATTATCATCTTCCTCCATACTGGCAGTATCAGCTTGGTCAGTTGATTTGGCTACTGGACTTTTGACAGAGACATTAAAATGAATCAAATATAATCCCAATACTAGACTTTAAACCTTTCTTAAATGTACACAGTTCATGAACAAAATACATGTACCAGTATATACATACATTTTACACACACACACACACATACACTCATACAGACACACATGTACACACACATGTGCATACATAAACACACTAATGACAGTGATTTGTAAAATCAAATATTGTGAGATTAATTTAAGTAAATAAATTTAATTCCTGATAAATAGAGTTAAAATAAAATTGAACAAATAAATGAATTGAAAAAGGTAATATCATGGAAACTGTTTTTATCTAACTACACAGTAGGTGTCGGCACGTTAAAGAACCCTCACTACTTAATGGCCCTAAGTGCCAAGCATAGGCCAAAATTTGAAGCCCTTCACCGGCATCTGGTGACGTCTCCATATGAGTGAAAGATTCTTGAGTGGGACGTTAAACAACAATAAACAAACAAAAACAAACAATCTAACTACATGTAGATGTCTCTTTTGTCCAGGTGTCAACATTCTCTAGTACAAAATTAGATATTCATTTGTAATTGTAGGGCCGCCATGTCCAAGTGGTTAGAGCATCATGGCTTTTCATCCTTTAAATCATGAAGTCTCTCAATTCTGGTCAGCACAGGTTTGAGCCCCGCTGAAACCTCAGCTGATTTTTGTGAGAAAGTTTGCCAGTTTACTTGTGGAAGGCTGGTGGTCTCTTCACGGGTAGGTGGGTACATTAATTGTAACTGGGTTCTCTTCTCCACCATTAAAAACTGGCAGCTATCATATAATTGAAAAACTGTTGAGTGTGGCATAAAACAGTCAAAATTCAAAAGTTCAGATACCCATGTGCAGATTTGTGATTTATGTAACTACATGTAAATGTTTCTTTTGTTTAGATGTTATCTTTCCCTAATACAATATTAAAACCCCATGTGCAGATTTGTGATTTATGTAACTACATGTAGATGTTTCTTTTGTTTATATGTCAACTTTCCCTAATACAATATTAAAACCCCATGTGCAGATTTGTGATTTATGTAACTACATGTAGATGTTTCTTTTGTTTAGATGTCAACTTTCCCTAATACAATATTAAAACCCCATGTGCAGATTTGTGATTTTATTTCACTAGATGCCTCTTTTGTCTAGATGCCAACATTCCCCGGTACAACAACAGTACAGAACTTCAGTGTTGATTTGTTTTGATGATCATGTTCTCAACATTTCCATTATTATAATTATACTTACTTTCCTTCTCTCTTTGTTCCAGTCATCTACAATATAATGATAAAGATGATCAGCATAATAATATCAAAACTAAAAATAATAAAATAAAAAAAGCTTTACTTCTTATCCGAGATCCTGCAGAGTGTCAAAGAAAAGTTTAAACATCAAATTGATGATGATATACCTCAACAAAATAGTCTTCCATGTGCCAAATTGAACTTTTTATCAAAACAATGCTTTTGAAATGCTATAATTGGAATGTTTTAAACTTTTCTTTGACACCCTGCTCCAGTTTGAACATGCGCATATGACTCAGGTCAAAAGTAGGTGACAATGGCAACACAATTTTTTTTACAGTATGAGAGTTAAATGTGTAAACTTGGTGTTTTAAAGTGCAAATTGGATTTTGGCTGCAAAAATGTGAACATACCATAAAACAACAGATATTTCTTGAGATATGCATACTAAAATATTTGAAAATGGACTTAACTGAGCTGAGATTTTGGTAGGTGAAAATTTGAAATTTGCTGCTGCTGTGAATATACCTTTGCATTTTATTATATAAATAGTCTTAACGGGGACACATATGAGTGACATATTATTTTAACACGTAATGTCAGCAGCCTGTGCACACACCAATCATACATGCCATCCATACCAGAGGGATGCCTAAAGGCCCGGAAAATCAACCTACTGAAACGTATTCAGCTGGGACACCGATTTTCCCAAAAATCTACTTCTGTCCCAGATTCCTATTGTTCTGCCATTTTTTCCACATGAAGTCTCATTCTGAGCGAGAATTGACCACCATGTGATCGTCACAGGATCTATACTTCACATCATTAACAGCTGATTGTACTATGTTTCGAATAGAATTCATTACACGAGCATGTGTGAGTGTCTCATATGAGTGTTTTGATTGTGATTACTGTTCATTAAATAATACAAAAGGAATAATTGGGTTGTTAATTGTTTGAGCACTGTTCTTTTGTGTACATTACTATTAAGATACAGACACATAAACGAGTTGGAAGAGAAGTTTAAGATGCCGAAATGGGATAGACAAGTGTCTGAGCTAAATGCCAGTAACGTTATATGACTGTTCAAGTTTAACCCATCGTGTGTGATTGATTATTCCTGGCCCCTGGGTGAAAGGATGTGGTTTAAGCATTAATCATGCTTTTTGTAAACTGTGCTCTGTAAATTTCACTGTTGGACACCGTGTTAAATATGACCCAGGGGTAGAGCTTAAGATTTTTATCCACGGGCCAACTGGGACCCTAAGATTAAAAATCTACTAGCCCAGCTAGGGGCCCAGATTTTTTTTGATTTAAGATAGTTTCAGACCTCTGTTTATAAAATCATCTAAATCATCTTGCCAAACGTAACACATAATATCAGTTATTTTTTGTCTGCCATACATTGAGCATTGCAAATTAACTCTCGGTAATTTTTACGAAGATTACCGAGTGACCAATGAATATGTGCTATTTGCAGTTAATATACATTCTATTCTTATAACCCTTTGCGTTTATTTTCGTACATCATCATTTCATACATAAATCAGACAATGTTGGTCTTTTTCCTCATTTCAAAACATTCGTTTCTGAAATTGTCCACGTGTTAATATACATTCTATTCTTATAACCCTTTGCGTTTATTTTCATACATCATCATTTCATACATAAATCAGGCAAAGTTGGTCTTTTTCCTCGTTTCAAAACATTCGTTTCTGAAATTGTCCACGTGCAGGGTATATCGGGTGATCTCGACCCATTTTTAACTTGTCCCATCATGAACTGCCCAACTCCACCGGACATGGCGGCACGATTGTAAAACATGAGGTACACATGCTTTTCACAGTTATATTGTTTTGATTTTGTCAATGTCAGCATTCAGGGTAACATTAAAGATCGAAAAAATTTCTTTTAGTGACCTGATATATTTATTCATATATTCATCCAATTTTCTTCAGATATTTAAAATAGCATTGAAAAACATATATTTTACATAATACATGCACTTTCCAATAAAAATCACGTCCTGTATTTTAAAAATAAATATAGAACACATAAAAATCGGCCGACTGTAACATAGTCTGAGTGTGTAAAGGACTGAGATCCCCTGACCGAATTACGAAATACATTTGATATGGCAAAAGAGTTTATCTGAAAGGTCATTGCATACGGAAATACAGCTGGATTTTTTAAGGTACGGGAAAACTTAAATTCTTATAAAACAAATAACTTCGAAAAGAAGATCTTTTACAACGTTTTACAACGTTTTACATGTTTGATGATGTATTTGAACACACATTTGATCACATTCTTGAGCATATGTCAGATGACAAAAATAATCATTGTGACAGCTTATATCACTTTAATGATTGTCTTTTTTAAACAAAGTAAACTAAAGCATACATGTACATGTGTAATTCTGTGTGAAACACTGATGACAGTATGTTTGAGTCATGACAAAATTCATATGAAAATCTTATATAGTTTGATAAATATTGGTTAAAGAAAACGAACTTCTTCAGAGGTCTAATTGCATATCAATATGAGAGATAACATGGGATTTACTGTTTGATGAATATACCAACAGATATGAAGATAAGTGTTGTATTATGGTAATATTATTGGAATTTGTGGTTTGAAAAAAATATATATAAAAGTTTTAAGACAAGTTTGGTGGTTTAGCGACAGGAAATTAGGAAAGTATGGTAGATTTTGTGACGAGAACAGGTCGCAGTTTGCCGAAATGTGTGATGATGCCTGTGTGTATATCACTATTAAATACTGAGTACCATATCAAATTTACTGAACTTTGCATATGTGTCATAAAATATTTCAGCAACTTATGCTCACCACCTGGGCGACTTCCAAAGAAAATCAACTTGCCCACCATGAAAATGACTTGCCTTGGGCAAGTGGTGACTGCTAATTTCTATTCTTGTGACCTTAATACATATGCAAAAGTGTGGTTCACTTGGATCATGAAAATACAACTAAGGTGAATTATTCTATCTGTGACATGTTTCAGTCATCATCAAAGGACACTGTTACCAATGCTGAGGTTTTTCTTATATTAGCAGAACATAACTTGCCATTCTCAATTGCAGATCATTTCACCCCCTTGTGAAAAAAAATGTTCCCAGATTCACAAACTGCTCAGATATTCAGTTGCAGGATACTTTTTTGTATGGAAACTTGGCATTTCTGGCCACATGTTTATTGAGCATAGGGCTGTCATTGATAGACTCTATATTAATATATCGATATACAAATTGATTCGATACGATAATCAATACATTTTTTAAAGTATCGATACATTTCATAATGCATTTCACAGTATGTACTTTCTTTTACAATTTCCAAAATTTTCCATTTGTTTTACTTCATATTCTTGAACTGTTATATTTTATTGTAACTGTTCAATTTGTTTAAATAATGTTTCCTTTGCAATGATTTTTTTTAATCATCAGATAGTAAAGTACACAGTAAAGCACCTAAATATTATAATGAGTCTCTATATTTTAAATGCATTATTCATAGAAGTACCATATTATTTGATTTATTGATATATCGATACATTTTACCTAATGATATATCGATATCTAATTTTTCATCAAGGACAGCCCTAATTGAGCATAGCATGTTCTAATGCTGAAGCTATCATGGCATAGAGATTTTTCCTACAAAAACTATTTTGATAAATTAAAGTGATCAAACTGACAAACAAATTAGACAGTTAGGGGACGACCATTTGATTCTGAAGGGGGGGCCAGGCAAATTTTGTCGAGTCAGATTATTTATTTTCATACTGTCGCAGGACAGAATATTTATTTTCAAGCAGACCAGGGACAGATTATTTATTTTCTTCATTTTTTTCGCTTTTGTCATGTGGTCAGAAATATAACATAATGCAGTGGCGGATCTCAAAATTTTTTCAAAGGGGGAGTTGAGGTTGAGAGTATATACTATTCAAAAGTTTTATAAAATACAAATCTCACGGCACATTGGATTATTGTGTGGCAAGATTGTGATGAGGAACCCATAAAAAGGTAACAGTTTACTCGCTATCCCATTTCAATAATTTGGAAGCCTTAACTGGTATTTGTGGGGCCTCTGCGGACGAGTGGTTAGAGCATTGGGCTTTGAACCATAAAGTCTCACACTTCTTATCAATGAACATGTGAGCCCCAGTGGGAACTAAACTGATATTTGTGAGAAAGTTTGCCAGTTTACTTGCGGAAGTCTGGTGGTCTCTTCCCGGTGAGGGGGTGTGACCTGATGCTGTACATGTATGTTGTGAGTTCATTCAGTGTAAAGAATTGGATATCATTGATGATTAAATTTTTATACATCTAGTTGATAATAACACAATTAATGTAGGGAAAATCATATACATTTTGATATAATGCAAATTTTGTTCATATTCATACATACTTAGAAAACACAAATCAAAATTTGTTTACTGATTTGTAGGGCAAACACTTTAGAGATAAACTGAAATAAAAATAAGCATAGTCAAAAGCCATGAAATTCAAAATATATAGACAAATCCAAGGCAGATCTATGATTTGAAGTTAAATGGAAGAAAGAGTATAAAGTTGTTTTTTGCGCAAACATTTAGTAATTTATTTTTTATTAATTTCCCAGCTTCTTTTTTAAAAATACAGCAAAACCTAACCATTAAGACCACCTATCTGACTCAAAGTGGTCTGATTAGTGAGGTGGTCTCTTAAGTAAGGTTCTGTACTGATTCAACATTAGTTAAGAGACTGGAAATTCATGGTTTTAATTGTGAAGTGGTCTCCTAAGCGAAGTGTGGTTCCACTGTATAGAGGTTTTAATAATTTTTTGGTCAAATGGTCTAAAATGTTAATCAATTTTCTGAAACCATCAGATTCCACCTAACTGAAAGGTCGTAAATTAATAAGTCACAAGAAACTGAGCTATTGCTTTTGAAATAGCTTGGCCCTCGGCTAATTGATTGACAATTTTGTTCATTGATTGTTGTAAACTATGTTGCCCCTGCGAATCTATGATTTATTTTGATTTTAGGCTTTGATTCATAATTAATAATTTACGTTTGGATGATGCCGTTTCATGTCAAACGACATGTTCGTGATTTTATCAGTTCTGTAAGGTATATTCATGTTACAAAGACGACAAGTGGTGCGAGTTTTTCAAACTTAAGATGAGCCTCCTGGCATTTGTAGCTTTTTGAACCACGAGTGAGCCCACATTGGTGACTTGTATGACGACGGTGCTGTGAGGGCCTAAGTATGTCCGTTTTCCTCGTGGGTGAACTGCTTTTCACCATGGTTTTTGTGTTTGTAAACCATAAATAGAGTATACAGAGTCTAAAAGTAAAACCAGAAACAGATAAATCCGGAAAATATCGTGGGTGTATCGTGGCATAAAATCAATGTACCGTATATCGTACCAAAGGTAAAATACTGCGATATATTGTTGCACTACTACTGTGTATATAGTAAATCCATATAACCTGGCAGGATGGAGTCTTATGAACCATTTCTTGACCTGGACGAGGTTAACTTTTAGGTAATAAAGCAGAACATTACAATTACACTGACTAAAGTAATTATATCTACTTGTCATACATAAGAGATTATCTTCTACAAAAAAATGGCAAGTGTAGTGAGCCAAACAAATTGAAGAGTGAAATATGGCGAGCGAAGCAAGCCGAAAATTTTAAGGCATTAATTCATTTTCACCACAATTCTGGCATCGGTAAAGGTCAGATTATTTATTTTCTTGCTAGTCGAGGACAGATTATTTATTTTCAAGGCCAGAATATTTATTTCCAAATCCTGCCTGGCCCCCCCCCCCCTCAGAATCAAATTGTCGTCCCCTTAAGTAGTTAAGACTATCTGATGAAAAATATATGATATACTTTTGGTTTTTAATTATATCAGTAAAAATATTTTTATTTTGAGAATTGGATGCTTTACAAATTCATTTATGAAATGCGTGACCTAATGTGACTTATCGATAGGCTATAGGTATAATTACTATAAACAATCACAATGTCGACTCGAGGCAACACAACAGAGTGAAGACTGAAGTCAAAGAGTCACACTCATGGAAGTGTGAATGAGAATGCGTCATAAGTTTGTGCATTTAAGTACACTTGCTAAATCATGCAATACATCAGAAGATGGTTTGGACTACAAAAAATTTGTGATTGGATGTATACTTCAGAGTCAATTTACCATTCCTTTTATTTGGGCCTAGTTGTAAGCAATAACTTTTCTATCTTCTAGCGGCCGCGTTGTGTCTCCACTTCCTGTACCAATTAGTCTGGTTTCCTGCTTTTTTGGACGCGGGGGGGGGGGGGGGGGGGGGGTTTTGAATAGTGGGGGTAAATGGAGCTTTCAAGCGAATTTTTTTTTTTTTGGGGGGGGGGGGGGGGGGGGGTTTTTTTTCATGATGCTTAAGGTCTGTTTCTCAAATTATATTTTTCTTAGAATAAAGATTATAAGAAACCAAATGCTCAAATAAGATGAATTTTAAATTCATAAAATCTGTATATTATATCTCTCAAAACTAAAAAATAAACACTCAGATGTACCAGCGGTGGCCTGATATAAGATCAATCTAAAAGCC
Organism: Atrina japonica; assembly: GCA_030159075.1. Lineage (NCBI taxonomy): Eukaryota > Metazoa > Mollusca > Bivalvia > Pterioida > Pinnidae > Atrina > Atrina japonica. The sequence continues at coordinate 306,281 of BROG01000543.1, forward strand.
TCACAGCAACTATTGTTGCCTTATTAAAAAATTTATGTAGGCTATGCGACAGATATATACTATTTTTTTCTTCAAAACATTATGTGTATCATTATGAATGCACTCCTTTGTAATCATACATTAATGTATTGAAATTGTAAAGACATGCATACATGTATTCCTAAGGAATTTACCAAAAAAAAAAAAAGTTATCGATATACATAGGGGTGACAACTTGTTTACCCAGCGATATATGAATATCAGTTTCAGTTCCTTGTCGTTGGTTCAGAATATCAGAATAAGTAGTTTAATCCAATTCATAGTAAAATATAGTACATGAACAAATAATGTTGTAGATTAAACTTGCAAAATATTTTTTTCAAACGTGATTCATTGTATCCTTATCACGTTTCCACTTTTTGATTTACCAGGGGGTAAATCAAAAAGTGGAAATCTGATATCCTTGTGGCAAAATGTGTGTTTAAATGAAAAATTATCAAAATATTATATGAATACATTTAATAGAAAAAAGAAAATATTTGTTGAAGTGAAAGGATTGCTTGTTGCTTTGATAAGTGCTATAAGTTTATGAACAAATTACATTTTTTCATTACTTTCAACATGTATTGATATATAAAACAATCGTTTTGTAATAGCTTTCAGTGACTTAATTTTTAAGTCTATTTTCTTAATATTTTTTTTTCGATTATATTAAGAATACATTCAGACAGTGACATATGTGATGTCTCTGATACAGATTTATTCTTGCTTGATGGATTTTGTAATATTATTTCCTTCAGTAAATTCCAACAAACATGATACTTACTGGAAGAAAAAATTGTTGTAGGGGCATTTGGGGTAAGTGGACACATTAAGGGCTTGGTTCGAGTCTGTGCACCACAGACCTGGTTCATCTCCTTTCTAATATACCAACTGATAGTTCAGTCTTACCTCTTTGTAATCTAAACTTTTTATCATCTTGCTTCAAATATATAAAAAAAATATATGGCTTCCCAAATTAATTAAGAAAAAATGTCCACTTACCCCATGCGGTTGGGGTAAATGGTTAGTGTTGAAACTTGAGCATTATTGTAAGGGTTTTGTCATTTTAAAATGACATAAGGAAATAATTGATTTTTTGAGAAAAAAAATGTGTTTTCTTTTAAAATTCAAAATATAATTGATTAAAATACATGTAAATTGAAATGAAGAAATAAGAAGAATTATCATAGATTTTTACATCTGTAACTAATTTATTTGTGGGTTTTTATATTCTTTCGATACTGAGAATTTTGACAAATTATCTTGCGGTAAATGACAGATGCACAAGTCTCGACTTGTGCTTCCTTTACAATCGGTTATCTTCGTAAAATCGACCCAAAGTTAATTAGTAATGGCCAGAGTGCTGGCTGATTCAAATGAAGGAGGCAGCAGGCCAAGTTGGTCAACTTTATTGTAATGGTACACATGCATTTGTTCTTTTAACCACTAGGTGATCTCTTTTGATTTGATTTGATTTTTTGTTTTACGCCATACTCAAAAACTTTCAGTCATATGATGGCGTCCAGTTTTTATTGGTGGAGGAGAAACCCCGGTTACCCGGGTAAAGACCACCGACCTTCCGCAAGAAAACTGGCAAACTTTCCCACTTAATTCGAAATGACCCTAGCGGGATTCAAACCAGAGGTGAGAGGCCTTGTGATTTAATGCGCAATGCTCTAACCACTCGGCCACGGAGGCCCCGATCTCTTTGGAACATATATGACATAAAATTTATGACATACCTGTAAAATTTTGAACCAACTTCAGCTCATATTGTTTTAATTAAACAAAGTTCACATTCAAGTGTTACCACTATAAATTTGCATTTCATAATTAATATGAAAATCTAAAGTTACTTTTTATACAAATTTAGAATGAACTTCTGGTAAACAAACTCTGGACTACTTTATCCACTTCCCAAACATACTGGGGTAAGTGGTCAGCTGATCTTTCAACCTTGTTTTTATATTAATTTTCACTGTTATTCTGATCAAATAAGTAAAGAGTATTTAATTTTCAATGATATATTTTAATATTTACGGCATGCTTATCCTAGTTATAAATTGCAACTTCTAGTAACATTAAATTTGCATCCACATGGCAGACCGTAATTTTTTATTATCACGTGACCTTCAAATCGATAGCCATACAAAAACAAAGCCCGTTTATCATGTTTTGATTTTTACAATAAAACAATATTGCAAGATACATTAAATATGATATTTTTCAAGCAGTGATTAACTGTTTCAAGTATCGGTGATTATAATAGATTAAACTCGAGCATCTGACGCATTACAAACAAGCTTTGATATGTTTACCCGTTTTACACTGTTTACATCCGGTAGCCATTTTTTCTATGATTATTGTTTACACACAAGATGTTATATCGCATAAAACCAAAATGATACCAATTTAACAGTAAACATATACAAATGTTAATACCCCTATTCACAAATCTGAGGCTTTGTAGCATAGGTTAAACATTTTTATGCATAAACTCTAAAAGTATTTATTTATGATCATAAAAAAACATTCTACTGTTTTATGATAATACTAAGGAAACGGCTCCATATATATTTACGTACGGATCATCTCACAACTTTCGTTTTTTCCAAACGTAGTCAATGACTTGAATTTTCCCTCTCCATAAAGGCTTTTACATTTCCCTCCTCCTATACTACAAGAGCTGATCAGGGTTACTAACTCTTATTTTCCTTACTATTTCGAGCAACATTTAAAAAAGTGCCCACTTACCCCAAATTCCCCTAGATCTGTCTCGGAATTTTGTATCATAGTAGAATAATCGGTGATTTGTGAGAAGAAAAAAATATGGTTGGATTAATTTCCAACAGCGATATATAAAGCTAACAGTTAGTTTGATATATCGCTGATTTCCAATGGAATGAAATAAGATAAAAACAAAAAATGAATAAATAAAAATTAAAAAACATACTTAGTGGAATATGTTTTTCAACAAAAAGATAAGTTTTACATAGAAAATATAATATGGGAATATGTACATGTGTTTCTGAATAAAGTCACCAAATGACAAATACTACCTCTGCATGGATTCGAACCCAGGACCCTTGTTTAACCAGTCTGGTGCTCTACCAATCGACAGCTCTAGGTAGTAGGAACACTATATAACTAACCCTGCCACATTATCACATTACCCCCCTCCAGAGGTAGCTATCACCTATGGAGCGATTCAAGGATAGTCACTTTCACAATACCAGGAAGAACCTAAGTCCCAACGTGGGCGCCATTTGTAACAAAGAAAAATACTGCCTCTGCTTGGATTCGAACCCAGAACCCTTATTTAACTAGTCTGGTGCTCTACCGATCGAGCTAAAGGGGAAACCCCACTAGCTGAAAGCTAGTAGGAACACCATATAAGTACCCCTGTCACATACACTGACAGCGTTTCGAGTCTATTGAAGGAATTAGATGTAACCAGCATTTATTATTTTTACATGTGTGCATGCTAAGCGTTAAGTCCAACAACAGTCGGCTGATCAATAGGCCTATTCAGATTGGAAAAGCTACAACGCAGTTTGTCTATGGTGTATGAATCTGTTTAAGGTAAACTGTTATTTCGACATTTTGATTGTATCCAATTAATTCCGATAGTTTTAAGTTGAATTATTGTCCTATTGATGAAAAACATCGCAAAACATGATGATGAGATCATACAATCATAGCATAACTTAAGTCTGCTGACTGCAACCCCCTTTCAACGTCGTCTTTACCTACATAGTACATATGCCTATTGGCCTACGATTATGATGACTAGCCTGCATGTTATTATTTCAGCATTTTGTAGAGTAAATCATCCTTAGGGCCATTGATAAGCGTTTCCTTTCAATTATGAGACGTTCTGGCTTGTTACCATTGTCAATGTCAAGGCAAAAATGTCAAGTCAACAATTGTCATATTGTATTTACGGTATTATCAGCATAATTTTGATATCCAACACTTCAAGAGACCAAAAGAGAGAACAAGTCCATGACTGGGCATGGGTTTGGTGGATCAGATATGTTTGGACTTGGGGTAGGGATTGATGCGGTGCATCTTGGACCAAATTCTAGTTGCTTATATGCATTTTGTTAGAGTTTTGATGCTCTGATTACTCTGATTATGTCACCCCTATTGACCTATTGCCAAGTGTCTGACACATGGTTGTTCATGTGCTTTTTTGATGTCATTCGACTGTGAGATCATAATGACGGGCCATTTAAATATGACATAATGGAAAAGTTTGCCAAAAGGTGCCATGTGGGGCATTTGGCGATAGATCAATTCCCAAGGGGTGGGGAGATATATTGGTTTTACAACAGTTTGTATGTTTGATTGTCCCTCTGTCTATCAGTAAAAAAAAATCCTGTCTCCACTGTAAGTTATGATTCTATAGTCTAAGCTGTAGTTGCTTGCATTTTTTAAAGAATTTTGTTGCTTACATATATATTTTAATCTATTTATGTCCAAACTAATAAAATTAAAAACCATTCTCGATATGCTCTTATTTTCTGATATGTCATGTAGAGGAATAAAGAAACCTGCTGTGGGATCATGTGCATAGATCATGAGTCGTCATTTATTTCCAAATTAAACCTTGTTTGGATTGCATTTAAACTTTAATGTGTTATTGGTCATGACCTTAAGGTGTGTCTTGACCTTGGATAATTTCAAGGTCAACATCACAATGTACCCATGGACAGAGGGAGAGGGAGATGTTTTTTGTTATAAAAACAACATATATTCTTTATTGTATTCAGCTTCACACTGCACTAAGTATCAATTATCACACATTTTTAACAAGATCTAAACACTCATTGAATAAAAATAAAATTAGAAATGAAATTAAATGCTATATTTAGAGGTTTAATTACTGTACATGTTTGTGAGTAGGAGTTAAGTGGGGTTTGGATGAGCCATATTATGAGTATCAGTGAAATATGTCTGGGTTCAGATACAATTCTAAAAACCTCTAGACAAATAAGAAATAAAGCCCTGCACAACACTCAAATTCACAGATTTCATATCCTTGAATTTCTGGCACTGTGCCTAAAACAAGAAGTATATATTGTATAGCATTTAACAGCAGAAGAAAATTAAATACTCAAGTTAGCAACTGCCAACAAAACACTCCTATGAAACGTCTGATATTACAGGACTATAATGTACAAACATATGTACAGTTGAACCTGGATATTTTGAATTCGAAGGGGAATGAATTTTTCTTTCAAATAAATAGGGTTTCAAAATAACAGGGTTATACTGGTAATAAAGAAACTTCTGGGAAATCAAAATTGTTTCAAATAAAGCATGACTTCACGTACAGTACTCTGTAACATAGTTCAATATAAGTGGGTTCCACTGTACATTGCAAGGATTATATATATATATATATATATATACAGTGGAACCTCACTTTAAGGCCACCTCACTTAGGAGACCACCTCACATTTCAGACCACAAGTTTTTAGTTTCTTGATGAATATCTAATAAGTAAAGAACCTTGCTTAACAGACCACCTCAGAAATCAGACCACTTTGTGTCAGTCAGATAAGTGGTCTTAATTGCGAGGTTCCACTGTATATATATATATATATATATATATATATACAGTAGAACTTCGATGAGTCGAAGTTCAAGGGACCGTCTAAAAAAGTTCGAAACATCGGGACTTCGACTCATGAATGGTGATCGAGAAATCTTAAATTTACTCCATAACGACATGCCACACAAAAAAATCTATTGTACGTGACTGTGTAACTGTATAGGTGCTGGGATCATGACTTAGAATCTAATCGACTAAAATCATTTACGGCCTATTTAATGTAGATACAGTGTATTTATTTTGTACTCGGAGAATAAATCCAAACATTCTGCAGAAAAATCGTAATCCAAGCACCTATACGAGAAACACAATGTTGACTCAGAGTTAAGAAAAAAACAGAGAAGCTAAAATATTTTGTCACCAATTTAATTATCAACACAAAACGAAAGTCAATAGATGTATCATGCAGCACTAGTCATTACACATTAAAATATTTTTTTTCACATCAAATTGCCGATACCGTTCATTTCATGTTGTTTTTTTCTTTACAAGTGACACTTTGAGTTTGAGTAGAAAATGTTTACTGTATATTATCGGGTCATTTCGTTTTGTTTTTACAAATCGGTAACTTATCATGACCCAAGCTACGAGATGGTAAACAACCAACACAACCACCGGTAATTTGCATATCTATGTCTGACAAAGTCGCAAACAATCAATAATCAATTAGCGTCTGCTTATTACTTTTATTTACTTAAATCATGTTGTTATTTTTATACTGTCCTGGGTGTTGAATATCAATAAACACGTGTCCATTGTTCAACGTAGTCGGATAGGTGTCAAGGGTTCTACTCTTCTTTTTCCTTTTTTTTTCTTACTTTTTTTTGGTTTTTTCCTATTTTTTTACGTTCTTTTTTTAACCGTCTAAAAAATCGCCACGGGTAAAATCTTGTATACAGGTAAACTTCGACTTCGATTTCATTTTTGTATGAATTTTCGATCCAAACATTTTTACAGCGATGGGACTGCCAGTTTTGTTCGCACTAGTCATTACACACCGCCGATAAATTCTTTACTCATGAAAGTTCGATTTATAAATTGTTTTTTAGTAAGGATATATAATGAAATAAATCTGGGGTCTTTGTAAAAAGTTCGCCACGGGGTAAAAACAACGATTCATTTGAGAAATTCGATGGGACTCATTGAAGTTCGAAACTCATCGAAGTTCTACTGTATATAGTTATATATATATATTATATATATATATATATATATATATATATATATATATATATATATATATATATATATATACAGGTCACCCCAATATATTGCTCTCTGTTATAATGCCTAACCCGCATAATGCCACAATTTCTTAAAGAACCGATTTCCTTTTATATAAACTCCCAAAACCCGCATACTGCCATCTGCCGCCAATTCTCCGGTATAAATGGTCATTTATACATGTTAAATCCCTCTATCGTATCTCCAGAATACTGTTAGCCAACAGTAGCTTGTTTACTTCATACTATGATTGCAAAGGGAGATAACTCAAATATCGAGTGTCATAAACTGGTATTTGGTTGTTAGTTGTATAAACAAATAAGCTGGTTCCCAACTGGCTACTACACTTCGTTAGAGGGAGTGAAAGCGAAGCGGAACTATAACTAGGTACCAGTTTAATAAACAAAGTGTAGTAGTCAGACGGGGACCAGCTTATGAGTTTTGCTTTCATGAAAGTTGGAAAAAATTGACACGTCATGTGTTTATAATTACACAGCAATTATCTCGTGTCAATAAATGATTATGAGTAGATGGGATATATAAACCTTAAAGCCTTGTATTACCAGTCTGTCACAGTTAACATTAGAAATGTTTTTGGGTTAATTGTAGAAACAGATCTAGATTTTCTGGCTGTCGAACATGTACTGCTACATATTTTGGACGGTTTAATATTGGCCATTTTAATAGGGTGGCCAAATTGTCCAAACTTAAACAATAGACAATATATCTATGATAACTATTTACGACATTGTGAGTTGTACTTGTAAACAGGATATTATTTTTTGATATACAACAGGGATTAAAAACATATGATGATAAAAACGACCATACCATGAAAATAGTAAACCTCGATATATTTCCAAACCCATTATACGTGTATTGCCAAAATTAAGGAGATATATATATATATATATATTCAAACCTCGTTATCTTGAAGTTGTTGGGACCAAGCAAAAAGTTGGAGAAAAATGGTTCCTCGAGTTAAAAGGTCTGTCACTAAATACAAATTTGTCAACCCTCCTGTTTTTAATGGAAACCTTCCGATTTTAACCCTCTCCTTCCGCCTATACATTTTTAATTACAATCCTAACGTTTTTATCGAAATCCAGAATTTATCAAAAGATTTGACCCATTTTCGTTAAGCTTGCACCCAGTCATTTGAGCGTTTGGAATGAACTATTGTTTTACCTCATGTCAAGCGTTTTTATGACCTGTTAACCACTTGGTTTGAAAATGGCTTCCAATATGTCTTATTTCCATTAGTGGAACTCTTCATATTAAAGGCGCTTTTAGTAGTGTCTCAGTGACAACGTGTAAACAAATGAACTACAGCATGGCGGCAAATACAAATTACAATGTGATTTGTTAGGGTAAATATTGAAATCCAAAGGAATCCAACATTCCAACAAGAAAAAAGATGAACTTGTTAACCTATGCTAGATTGCTGACGCATTAAATTTGCCCAGTGTCGAGTGTCTGACACAGTATTTATATTAAGTCCTCCTCGTCTTACTAAATTTAGTCATTTTTTCAAACTATTGCCAACCTTTGGCAACTGGTAAAATCGAGTATCTGTTTTTTTTTCTGCTATCCGAGATGCAGTGTACTGTGATGCAGTCTTTCACAGGTATATATGACATCCATTTCAATCTGTCAAGCTACTTTGTTTTTATTTACACGTTATCATGTTGTCCCTGTAATCACTTAAGATCTCGTGAGATTTGAGGTATTTTTGTTCTTTGGGTCAAAAGAGTGATCAAAGGGCAGTAACTTTGATATGGTGGTAATAAGACATATAGAAACGGAGTGCTAATACATTTGCAAGTAGTGATCAAAAATCGAACTACATAGGCATAGTGAAAAAAATAGGAAAGGTGAGATGTATCCTCATGACAGATTCAAAGATTACTGCTAAGTAGTAAGTACGCATGTGGATAGGCTGAATTTTAGCCCCGATTTTTTGCTAAAAAAGAAATTGCTTAAAATCGGGGCAGAAATTTGGCCGAGTATGTGGCAGAACTTAAACAGGTGCTATTGTTAAAGAAATGGCAACAGAAACTTCAAGATCAACTTGTGAATTGATGAAGTGTGGACCAGTATATCAAGAGATGGATCTAATAACAGTGACAATAAATTATACCCAATAGTTTCAAGGGTTTTCATTTGTGCAAATAAACCTGGCGAAAAAATTTGCTTCCTCGCTTTGCTCGGCATTGCCTTCCTTTTTTTACTTCAAAACATTGGCAAGTCTGTAAATACAATCCTGATTCCTCTCATGAACATTTTCAGTAATTGCCAGAATACTTGTAGGCCAACTTGTAGGTGTTTATCATCTGTCTCTTATCGTTAGTATATGATTATGCAAGCTGACAGCCACAAAAAAACATGTGTTTTGTCAAACAATATTGAAATCAAATAAAAATGAATTAATTATGTTTGAGTATTTATTTTTTAATACACAAATGTATTGGCAAATAATAATCACTTACATTTTAATAGGAACATCCCATGCTGCTTTCTAGATCACAGAAGCCGAGAAGTAACACTATTTATACACTCAAGAATGGAAAGTCTAAGAATGAATTATAGAAAGTAACAGTAACCATATAAATTTAAGATCGGAGAGCAAAATAACAGGGTTTTTGTGAAGATTTTTATTTCTTGTATGTACTAAAAAACTTAAAATATATTTGTTCAGCACTAGTCATATACATGTAATCACAATGATTAATGACGATGTACAAAAAATAACTTTGAGATAACTGGTCAATTTCACATTGAAACTAAACATCAGGACCATGTTTTAACATCAACATTAGCGGTTTTTCGACTTTTCCGATCTCAAGGTATCAATCTTTTTATATTAAGATATAGAAGGAAAGTTGCTGGGAGTGGCATTTGATCTCGAGATAACTGGGTAAATCAAAATTACCGATCCTGACATAACGAGTTTTGACTATATATATATATATATCAATCAGATTCCATAACTTCACAAGTTGATATGATCATTTACCATGTGTCCTTCAGTCCTTGGTCACTGTAATTCAAACTAATTTCTAGATGATGAGTACTGTCTCTATAATTTTTTGAACTTTCACTTCAGAATAAAAATCTTTATATAAGCTGTAGAACTGATAATTAATAGACACAGAAAACATAATCAGATATATATCATTATTACATGTAATCATTTTTACAGGCTTTATCTCAGTTCAACCATATTTATCATAAAACTTTTATAATCTTATAATATTAAAATATTTATTACAAGAACAACAACTCTTTCAGTCTTGTAGCAAATTGAAGACATATTTCACATAGGTATATGTTTGTAATTTGAAGATGAAACAGATTTTTACCACAAAGTTCATACCAAAATTTTACAAGAATAAGAAACATTTAATGATACATTGTATACCGGTATTTATTCTCTAATGCTTTTCAGGGGCATATACATAAAATATGTAGCAAGTGGTTTTTTGTTTTTGTTTTTAGTTTTCTTTCACTAATTATTAGGGCCTGACAGAATCAACAGGACTAAAGTTAGTTAAGTGTGAGTTAAAACACTGTTTCCAAAACAAAAAACCCCCAAAAAACATTAATGAAAAACCCAGACTACTGTATGAGCACCTCAGCTCCCTCCCTAACCTTTCTATGCCCCTTCTCCGTGAAAGAAGAGGATAATACACATCATTGATTGCACTTAACATGGTCATTGTCAAGTTTCATTTAGAGTCCATACTCACCTAAAATATGTATTTATTCATATTTATGAGTCAAACTTTTATTCCTAGAAAAGCATTTTAGGAATTCCATTGCTTTTTAAAATGATATATGATATTTGAATGCGATTGGAAATTATGTAAGATACAGTCTGAATTCTGAATGTTCAAATGAAACTCCTGCAGTGATGTCTGAGTAAGTGTGTATTTCCTGTAACGCTATAAGACCAAGGAGAAATATCAAATATCCTGATATTACATGTATATATGTATATAACTGTTTTGCTTTTGCCAAGCAATGATAAAGAAATATTCCAGCTTCACAGCATTTGCAAGTTGAATACTTAACTCATTCACCCCAAAAGACACATTTGGGTTGACCTAAGTCATTCACTGATTGATTTACAGAAGAGTCCATTGTTTTTCAAGGGTTGATGAGTTAAAGAGTGAATGTCAAAATAAAAAAAAAAACCAAAATCTTCATGGCATATGTTTTTAATCAGCCACTTCTGTTGACTTGCATTGATTTGCTAAATGTTATATCAAATTTAAAATAACTGATGAGATTCAGATATTTACTTTTTTTCAACATTTGTTTTTAATTTGACTGTTGTCTATTGTAAGGAATTACATGTATCCACTATCCAGAGATTTGCAAATATCAAAATGGCAAAAGATAAAAATAACATCTGATTGGTTATACTTGTTGTGGTAGTATTTTCTGATGTAATACTAAATTGTTTAGCTTGAATATTTAAGATGAAATGGAATTTGGGCAAACAGTTATCATTCATCTGATAAACAATCTGTGTAATGAGAATTACATAATTTCTGCAACAGGAGTTAGGAACTTTATCAGTTTGTGAACATAGAGTTAGTAGGCTATCCTTCAGCATTTATTACACATGTTAATAATATACAATGTACAGAGTATTACATGGTTCATACAGGCTTTGGAAATTTTTTGGGTAGGCCTGTGAAAGTTGTAAAGTTGCTAAGAATTATCTAAGGATCATTGTGACGAAGTTTCAAGGTACTCGGGTCAAAGGTCAGTGTCATATGCACCTACAAACATCACTATCAGAACTTGCATAATTGACCAGATTTGGCAGGTGAGCAATTAACAGTCACTCAGATATTTTGAAATAAAAAAAGAATTACTGGTCAACCGGACCAGTTGATAAAGGAATTTTACTGGACAAAGACATTATTTTACTGGTCTGTATATATACACAATTGAAAAGAAATTTCAAAGATATTTTTTCCAAATTTGGATTGTATCTATAAATAATATTTTGAGATTTTTAACATATGAGTTTTTAGCTCACCTTTGCTGAAGGCTCAAATGAACTATTGTAACCACTCCTTGTCTGGCCTCCCATCCAGAAAATTTATATATTTTCAACTTCTTCTCTGAAACCACTGAGGGGAATTTTATGAAACTTTACAAGAAGCAAGTACTCACGGTCCTCTACCAAGATTTTTTTTTTCCCAGCCAGATTGGTCCAGGTCTCATAAATATAAAATTAAAAGATATTGTTTTTTTATACGAGAAATTCAAATCTATATAAATGTACATGTATAGTCAAATTAATGCAGTAAAAGCTAGCTTTAGCAATTACTTAAGATGTGGGTGGTCCCCTCTCCTGTTTATTATTTTTTCAATAATTTGTTGTAAACAGACATATTGACAAAACAGTGGTGAAGGAAGCTGTTTGACCAAGTCTGCTTTCTTTGCGCATCCAAAATTAGACAGGGACAACATACTTTTGTTTAACACTTGTATTGTCCGATTCACATATAAGATGGCGGGGCGGAGTAACCTTTTGATTATCATATGGATGATTCTACTCACTTTTCGGTTATGGCAAGCTGCACAAGAAAAATGTTTTATTCCTCACTGGATAATTTCTTATGTTTGGTGACAAGAAGGAACAATTACTCTAGATAGTCAGTGTAATTTTAATTTTATGCTTTTTTACCTAAAATTTAAACTTGTCCAATTCAAGAAAGGGTTCAGAATACTCCAACCCGCCATTTGAATATTTGAAAAAAAAAAAAGACTTAAAGCCACATTCCGGGGATTTAAATTGCATTCTGGGGGAGTTATTGTAACATTTGACATTTTCTTTAGAAAATCACTCCTAATAAAAGGAAATGAAAAAAAAATCCAAAAAATTATTGTATTAATGGAGTTATTAACAAAATGCCATTGGAAATCTCTAACTTTGTTTTGGTGAAAGATGTGACATTCCATATAAGGAATCCTTACTATGCCTCAGATATGATTGGCTGACAATCTAAAGAGTAGAAGGCGTTTTTCTTATAATATATATATATATATGGAATGTCAAATGCATTGACTGCTTTACCATCAGCCAATCAGCAAGAACATCAGGATAGTTAATGGAGTCAGGATGATGTTCACAAAAGTGAGTATCGGTAGCTGGAATTTACGTCTCAAATAATTGCAATTGTGTTGTGACACAGCTTTATGCTGAGGGATTAATGAAAATAATAGATTGGATAAGCCACTGACCAAATTTCCGATGGCTGCGACCAGAAAAGTATGTACCGATACGGCGATAGTTAAACAGATCGATATGTTGCGGCGGAAATGTGTCACTGCATGGCCTGCCTTGATATGAGTACGAAGAAGCCGACTAATTTTACCAAACAAAATAACTTAAATTGGGACAGATTTTGGCCAAATATATGTCCTGTTCAGTAAGGGTTAATGGAAGCAACATAGGCTGATGTAAGATTTATTTAGATCTGTACGTGATGTACTGATTCTAGCAAAGGCTATTTATCATGACAGTTTGTTTTGTTTCCCATGCCTCATTTTTGATTTCTCCTTATTTCCATACTATATTAAGAGATTATTATTAGATCTGCAATCTGGGTGTTTCCAGTGATTAGCTAACTAATTAATTAGTGTATATACCTTTAAAAATATGATACAATGTATGTGAATAAACATGTACAAAAAAGTTTATTTCTCACCATTTCTCCCCAGCATGTGACTTTAAAATCCTGTCTTGAGAGACCACCCCATCTGCTACTGAAATGTGGTCTCTCAAAAGAGGTTTTATTCAAAGGATAATTGAACTAAACCGTTTAACTTTTTGAAATATGGCCTCAAAAGACAGGTTGACTCTAATGAGAGTTGTCTCCCAAGACAGGATCCACTTTATCAGTACATGTATCTTGATTTAAACTTATTCAGTTAATGTATAATCCATCCAATCCTGGAACTACTGAAGAGATTTGTCCAACCACTTCCATCATATTGATTTAGAACTACTGGAGAGTTTTGTCCCTCCACTTCCATCATATTGATTTAGAACTCCTGAAGGGTTTTGTCCCAACACTTCCATCGTATTGATTTAGAACTACTGGAGGGTTTTGTCCCACCACTTCCATCATATTGATTTAGAACAACTGGAGAGTATTGTCCCACCACTTCCATCGTATTGATTTAGAACATTTGGAGAGTATTGGCCATCATATTGATTTAGAACTACTGGAGGGTTTTGTCTCACCACTTCCATCATATTGATTTAGAACCACTGGAGAGTATTGTCCCACCACTTCCATCATATTGATTTAGAACAACTGGAGAGTATTGTTCCAACCACTTCCATCATATTGATTTAGAACTACTGGAGGGTTTTGTCCCACCACTTCCATCATATTGATTTAGAACAACTGGAGAGTATTGTTCCAACCACTTCCATCATATTGATTTAGAATTACAGGAGGGTTTTGTCTCACCACTTCCATCATATTGATTTAGAACCACTGGAGAGTATTGTCCCACCACTTCCATCATATTGATTTAGAACCACTGGAGGATTTTGTCCCACCACTTCCATCATATTTATTTAGAACTACTGGAGAGTATTGTTCCACCACTTCCATCAAATTGATTTAGAACCACTGGAGGATTTTGTCCCACCACTTCCATCATATTTATTTAGAACTACTGGAGAGTATTGTCCCACCACTTCCATCAAATTGATTTAGAACCATTGGAGGGTTTTGTCCCACCACTTCCACCATATTTATTTAGAACTACTGGAGAGTATTGTCCCAACACTTCCATCAAATTGATTTAGAATCACTGGAGGGTTTTGTCCCACCACTTCCATCAAATTGATTTAGAGCCACTGGAGGGTTTTGTCCCAACACTTCCATCGTATTGATTTAGAACTACTGGAGGGTTTTGTCCCACCACTTCCATCATATTAATTTAGAACAACTGGAGAGTATTGTCCCACCACTTCCATCATATTGATTTAGAACATTTGGAGAGTATTGTTCCACCACTTTCATCATATTGATTTAGAACTACTGGAGGGTTTTGTCTCACCACTTCCATCATATTGATTTAGAACCACTGGAGAGTATTGTCCCACCACTTCCATCATATTGATTTAGAACAACTGGAGAGTATTGTTCCAACCACTTCCATCATATTGATTTAGAACTACTGAAGGGTTTTGTTCCTCCACTTCCATCATATTGATTTAGAAGTGACAACTGGAGAGTATTGTCCCACCACTTCCATCATATTGATTTAAAACAACTGGAGAGTATTGTTCCAACCACTTTCATCATATTGATTTAGAATTACTGGAGGGTTTTGTCTCACCACTTCCATCATATTTATTTAGAACTACTGGAGAGTATTGTTCCACCACTTCCATCAAATTGATTTAGAACCACTGGAGGGTTTTGTCCCACCACTTCCACCATATTTATTTAGAACAACTGGAGAGTATTGTCCCACCACTTCCATCATATTGATTTAGAACATTTGGAGAGTATTGTTCCACCACTTCCATCATATTGATTTAGAACTACTGGAGGGTTTTGTCTCACCACTTCCATCATATTGATTTAGAACCACTGGAGAGTATTGTCCCACCACTTCCATCATATTGATTTAGAACAACTGGAGAGTATTGTTCCAACCACTTCCATCAAATTGATTTAGAACTACTGAAGGGTTTTGTTCCTCCACTTCCATCATATTGATTTAGAAGTGACAACTGGAGAGTATTGTCCCACCACTTCCATCATATTGATTTAAAACAACTGGAGAGTATTGTTCCAACCACTTCCATCATATTGATTTAGAATTACTGGAGGGTTTTGTCTCACCACTTCCATCATATTTATTTAGAACTACTGGAGAGTATTGTTCCACCACTTCCATCATATTGATTTAGAACCATTGGAGGATTTTGTCCCACCACTTCCATCATATTTATTTAGAACTACTGGAGAGTATTGTCCCACCACTTCCATCAAATTGATTTAGAACCACTGGAGGGTTTTGTCCCACCACTTCCATCATATTTATTTAGAACTACTGGAGAGTATTGTCCCACCACTTCCATCAAATTGATTTAGAATCACTGGAGGGTTTTGTCCCACCACTTCCATCATATTGATTTAGAACTACTGGAGAGTATTGTCCCACCACTTCCATCAAATTGATTTAGAACCACTGGAGGGTTTTGTCCCACCACTTCCATCATATTTATTTAGAACTACTGGAGATATTAGTCCCACCACTTCCATCAAATTGATTTAGAATCACTGGAGTATTGTGTCCCACCACTTCCATCATATTGATTTAGAACTACTGGAGAGTATTGTACCACTTCCATCAAATTGATTTAGAACCACTGGAGGGTTTTGTCCCACCACCTCCATCATATTGTTTTAGAACTACTGGAGAGTATTGTCCCACCACTTCCATCAAATTGATTTAGAACCACTGGAGGGTTTTGTCCCACCACTTCCATCATATTTATTTAGAACTACTGGAGAGTATTGTTCCACCACTTCCATCAAATTGATTTAGAACTACTGGAGGGTTTTGTCCCACCACTTCCATTGTATTGATTTAGAACACAACTGGAGAGTATTGTTCCAACCACTTCCATCATATTGATTTAGAACTACTGGAGGGTATTGTCCCACCACTTCCATTGTATTGATTTAGAACACAACTGGAGAGTATTGTTCCAACCACTTCCATCATATTGATTTAGAACTACTGGAGGGTATTGTCCCACCACTTCCATCATATTGATTTAGAACTACTGGAGGGTTTTGTCTCACCACTTCCATTGTATTGATTTAGAACTACTGGAGAGTATTGTCCCACCACTTCCATCATATTGATTTAGAACTACTGGAGGGTTTTGTCTCACTACTTCCATCAAATTGATTTAGAACTACTGGAGGGTTTTATCCCTCCATTTCCATCATATTGATTAAGAATCAACTGAGGGCGGTAATATTCGAAGGAGTTTTCAGATCTATTTGTGTATGTACAGTTTGTGTTCTGCTATCAGGGATAAAAATAAGTCAATCATATATAAGTATTGAGCTGCTTTATAAGTAATAATAAAACATTTCACATATTTGTACACATTGTTTTCCATTAGGATGTTATTATAGTGAGTCCCAGGGACCCAAAAAACAAAATTCCTTAGTCCTTGATAGTTATATTTTTGAGTCTGAAACTCAAAGAAATTCCAGAAAATGTATGAGAACAAGGACACACATTTTCAGTCTCATATTGATAAAGAAAATTACTGAGTTTTTGTGCATCCTTAGGGACCTGCTAATATTCATGTTTTGCGCCCTGAAAAGATTTAATGCATCAGAGAACCAGAAATCATGTGTAAGGGAAAAACCCTGTGTACATACTGTGTACTTACATACATGTATGTGTGTACATTTATTAAACTTTGTAGTTTGTAATGCTTGACTGGAAAGTAAGGTACACGTTAAGTCCCGTGAACATGAAAGCATCCATTGGCGTGTTCACAGTTCAAACATTATAGATATTGACTTAGTTATTGAGGTAATCTCGTCAGGACATACTAGTATCGGCCACGTTTCCTGCATGATACAAGTGAGACTGTGCAATTGTTTGGATATTTAATGATTATTGGTACTGTGTTGTCAATTACCAATGTAAGTTCCTGTTAAGATTTTATCCAGGATTGAGGACTGCATGAATTTGACAGCTATAGAGCATTGACATATCTCCAATGTTTAAACCTCCCCTGTCATTGATTATGAATTACTTAATCAACATGGTATCATTCTAATCTACATATTCTACAGGTATTACAGATTGTAGACTTTATCACAGAATTTTGGCCTTGACTTAAATATCATCAGACGATCATATAGTAATATGTACTTTGAACAAGTTCAGATCGTTGATCAAATGTTAGAGTGGACATAGACATTTGGATGTAGTGTTCCCCTTCTTGTTCTCTGTTCTACGTCTTACCATAGAATAGTATCATAGATGAATTAATGTAAGTGAAGTCACAATTGTTGTTTTTTCTTTAACGTTGTATTTCTTAATTGTTTAAAGGGGCATTACCTGTGTTTACCAACACAAATTATTTTTTCTAATTTTACTTCTTGTTCTTGATGTACAATAACAAATAAGAGCCTAATACAGGTATAAAAATTCTTGTATTTCGATATACCGGTATTTTGTAAAAATAAGATCAGGTCCAGTGTGGTATGCATGTACAAAAAGTAAGGTTAATCAATTGCAATCGAAAAAGTCCCAAACCTAGGTTTCTCAAGCAATTTTCACCAAATATATAGGAATTTAAGAATTTTTATACCAGTGTTTATTTTTTTTTGTTATTGTATACTAATCTAAGTAATAAAAAAAAGCTGGTGAATTGATAAAAAAAAACACACATAGCTAATGCTCCTTGAAGTATATACTGATATATACGTGTTATTACAAGTGTGTACATATGTGTTCCAGTAACTAATATGTATCTAATTTCATTTTCTGTGATGATGTTCATGTATTGTACTTAAGCATATGATGCTGATACTAGTGATAGGATGTTATGTTATTGCACTTAGATTAATCCTCTGATTTGATATTTTTATTCATTTAAAGTTTTTAAAAAACAGTTTCAAACAACCTTATTTATTAAAAAATGTTAGTCAATTCTCTGCCAAAAGATCAATTTACTAATGCAAAAAACCCAGTCACCTGTTTAATGAGTGAACTTACATTGTATACCCCCCCCCCCCAAAAAAAAAAAAAAAAAAAAAAAAAAAAAAATTATCAAGATTTATAAAATCAAATGCATCTGTTTTGGAAAAGGTATGAAACTTTGAAATATATGTTATTGGGTTCTTTAAAGACCCCAAGGTTGAATTTTGAGATTATTGATTAATCATTGCTATTGGAAGTGTACATGTAATTTTCAAACACATGTTACAGGTGTGCATGTTACATGTCTCAGGTAAAACTACAACTGATAGTGTTAAATTTTAAAACCACCGCACCATGAAACAGCAGTCTGAGTATGAGGATACATGTAGTCTACTTTATAGATGAAATCTAATTTTCATTTTCTTCAGATGATTTGCATCCAGTTTGAGTGTAAATTATTTTTCTATAAATGTGGAAATTTTAATTGCATTTTAGCTGCCACGACTTGGATATTGAACCTTGTGGCTTGTACATGTATCTTTTGTGTAAAAATCTGTAAAATAGATAGTAAAAATAAAACAAAGAACAGGGAAATTGGATCTAGAGGCTTGTACCACATGGACTAAAAATCTATACATGTAGATAGTATATATGGTAGGATGGTACAGGGATTCTTAATCAATCAGGTCACAAAACTGAAATTTCTCTATTTCAAAGAATTGAAAGATCATGCTGCATTGTTTTTTATTTATATGAAATACATAATAATGTCCACAATAAACTATTGCACAAGATACTCTAAATATTACATTGAATGTCCACAATGAACTATTAAGATGGATACTCTAAATATTACAACAATTGTCCAGTAAACTGTTAGGTTGGATGTACATTAAATATTACAATGATTGTCCATAATAAACTGTTAAGTTGGATACACTAAATATAACATTGATTGTCCACAATATTTAAAAACTGTTGCCAACAGAGTAGCTTAATTGGTAGAGTACCAGATCTTCAATATAAATGTCCCCGGTTCGATCCCCGATTCCTGCCATATTTTCAGAGGTGAGTTTTCATATCGTGGTTCACAGCTCTATGCCTAGATAGAGGGTAAATGGTCTAGAATGTGTAGTTTGATTACCTTCAAAAGATTGTACAAGTGAAGTGGCGCTTTAAAATCCATTGGAAATACGGACGACTCAAGCAAGGACAAAAACACACACTCTATACATCTCTCTCCCTGCCTCATGGGGACGAGTGGCAAGGGATTTAAGTAGTCATTCGTTAAATCATGCCATAGCAAACAAGCAATAAACTGTTAGACTGAATACACTAAATATTTCATTGATAAAAGATACTGACTATC
Source organism: Atrina japonica (assembly GCA_030159075.1). Taxonomy (NCBI): domain Eukaryota; kingdom Metazoa; phylum Mollusca; class Bivalvia; order Pterioida; family Pinnidae; genus Atrina; species Atrina japonica. The sequence continues at coordinate 326,248 of BROG01000543.1, forward strand.
TTTGCCTTTTTAAACAGTATTTTGAACTTGATGTCAATTGAAAGGTAATGTGTGATGTCAGTTGAAAGGTAATGTGATAATAGGCAAATATTTTCTTGGGAAGATGAATGAGTTTATCTGTTGTGTTTTTTTTTTATTCTTTACTTTTTTATGAGCTTTCCTCATATTTTACAGGGAATGATTTCCTTGGCAGCCCCTAGGGTATTGACAAGGTACAGCCTACATGTGCTATGACATCACAATACAATTAAAGATGGAGAATTTCAGTGGCTTCTAGGATCAGTACATAGTTATGTCAGATCTTATTTGCGTAGATCTACATCAACATGTATTTAAAACATGGGAGAAAAATAATCAATCTTAAGGGTCAGTATGACAAAGGAATCTCAAAAATTCTTAAATGACAAACCCAAGGGTTGCCAGGGGTTTGTCTTTCAAGAATCTTACTATCAGGTTGAGATTCCTTTGTCAAACCCTCAAGGTAGGGCTACATTCTATTAGTATTATTGCTTCACATAAGCTCTAATGTAAGGCCGTAATTTATAAATGGCTCCTGTGAGCTTGTACATTCAAACAAGACTGTTATATCCGGCCTATTGATTTACATAAACTTTTATGTTAGGCTGTAATTTGTTAATGGCTCACATTAGCTTGTACATTCAAACAAGACTTGTTTTAGGCTTATTGATTCTAATAAGCTTTTATATAACACTGTTAGTTATTAATGGCTCATGTGAGCTTATACATATATTCAGATGTGATTATGTTTCAATATTGGCTCATATGAGCTTACATTTGTTTATAGGGTCTTTTATTTTTAAGGCTTTGTTGTATTGGTGGTTCAGATGAGGCTATATTATATGTTACAGACTTTTTCCAGGGAGTAATTTCCATAAATAAACTTTTCTGAGTGCACTAAATGTTTACTTGCATATACATGTACTTCAGGTGTATTTTAAAACTTCTAACCTTATTGATTATTCGCTGGAAACACCAAGTGTGCAGATCTAAGTATAAACACTGAAAATAGTATCGTAATGGGGAGAAATCGAAAAGAAGACTGCCAAGGTACCAAAACAAACTTTTCATTTGATAAATAATTCTAGAGAAGCAGCACACTTTGTACAAATCTACATAAATATTGCATTAGGCTACGTTGCTTTGATTAAACCTTGTCAAACAGGACATGCATATGTTATGATGAAATTAATTACACTTTACAGGTTTATATAAAGTGCAATTTTTCTAAATAAGGAATGATGGTGTTGATGATCATGTAACAGTATCAGTCACAAGTATATGCCTAATTTACCAGTGATCGAGCAGGGCAGTTGTCAATTTCTTGTCCAATTTTATTTTCAGCTCAGACCTCAAAGCTCTCCATTGGCTGTTTTCCTTCTCAAGAGTCATGCATCTTAAATGTTTCTTAGTACACTACTGTTTTTTGCATTTTTTTTCTGTGTCATTCAAGGTTTTTCTCTGAAAAAAGCTTGGGTGTTTTGGATTTGCTCGCCATAAAACTTCTTAATAGCGGTCTCCAGTAAATGGCAGTTTACATCAGAATAGCATATCAAATTACCATATCTTACGAACTGAAGAAAAGTTCAGCTTTCCAATTGAATTCTGTTATTAACTTCATATATTAGTATATACAACAAATTTTTTGGAATTTTTTTCTCTTTTTTCTGTTAGGAATGGATTTTTGTAGAAAATGTCGGATTTTACAATAACTTCCTTGGATCGGAATAGCTCATATGAACATGTTTATGCTATACTTTATTGCTAGCTCCCATTCTTATAAAAAAATTAAAAAACCTTTGTTGTGTTATTAGCTCACATTTGCAAGCTGCATACCTGGAAATTTTCGCCCAGCTTATTTTTGCCCTTTTATAACAAATAATATATTGACCCCATCTTAAGCTTGCCCTAAAGTACTATAGTCTCATGAATGACATTTATATCCGTGCTTCAAATATCAAGCTTGAAAATTCAGCTTTCATTTTCAATTGGCCTCTCATTTAAGGACAAAAATGGTGAACATTAAATGACAGTGAAAATATCCAGGTACATATACATGTATGATATACATAATTGGAAGGCTGATTTTTGTTTTCCTCTCTGGCAATATACATATACTGTAGGTTTACCGACACACCCCTATTCTCTCAGTAACCAAAACAATACTGTCAATTTAAAAAAAAAAAGAAGTGTACAGTTAAAACAGATTACCTTGCTCTGATTCCTCTTATTATTGTCACCCTAATATTTAATTTCCAACAAGTAGCCTGTCACTCTTGTCATGATCTAACTTACACTTGTTGTGTTTGTAAGCATGTGCCAGTTTATTTTGGTAGATCTTTACATGTATGTATATACATTTGCATTACTGGTAATTGTATTGTGTCATTATTATTGATGGGAATTTGGCCTAAAGTCTGACTCTCCTTGAATTTGAATGTAGTATTAAAAAGCAGGATGTCATTAGAAGGCGGTAAGAGGAGAATTTAACCCCCTACTTTCAATAGATAGCCGCTTACTTTTGACAAAATTACGTAGACTTCTATACAGAAAAGAAATTATTCTGCTGCTTTGACAGTTTCACTGGTTACTATGAAAGTTAATGACATCCTTGAAAAGGCAAAATCATTTCATGAACTCCAATAACATGAATCCGTTCCTGAAACACTACTAATTTCAATTAAGGGATTTTTACTCACCTTAGGTGTATTGTATTATAAAGTTAAACATCTATTTTGGTTAGTATAAAATTATAAGATATTAATTAAAGTGAAGATGAGGTATATATTTTGCGATAAATTTATCTCGTTAAGTACTTCACTGAAACAAAAGTAAGACCTTTGTTGTTTTATGAGGCATGAAGTATTACCAACAGATATCTTAATCTTTGACATTGCCATGTGCTGACTGTGAATAGGTAGTGCTTTTAAAGGGAGGAGTCTCAAAGATAACCAGAATTGATTTCAAAGTAAATTTAGCATGTATGCAAGACTGCAGATGGCCTATAGACTGACCAGTCAGTCATAGCCATCATTTTAATCTCACCTGAGCCAAAGGCTCAAGTGAGCTATTGTGATCACTTCCCTCTGTTGTCCGGCGTCTGTCCGTAAACTTTTCATATTTTCAACTTCTTCTCTGAAACCACTGAAGGGATTTTGACAAAACTTGACATGAACCAAGTGCTCGAGGTCTTTTACCAAGTTTATAGTTTTCAACCAGATTGGCCCAGGGGTGGATCCAGGGTGGGCAGAAAAGATCCCAAAAGGTAACCCTCTTTAAAAGTCTTCTTCACCAGAACTGCTGCATAAATTGAAAAACAGATTGTTTCTGAGTGATCTTCATGGATGTATGATTCAAGTTTGTATTTTTCATAGAAATCGGAATATTAATTTTTGACACGTTTTTGAGGTCTTTTCAGCGTTTATCATTTTCATTAATTTTTGCATGATTTCCTCAATTATCTCCCCTTGCATTCACTTTGATGCATTCATTTAATGTGTTTATCTTGTAATTAGGTGAAGAAATGTTTTTGTGTAAGAATTTTGGAGAAATTTAATTTCTAGAATTTTTTATGAATTTTTCAAGACTGCAAAAAAAGACGGGGTGCATTTTTCACACTATCAGCTTTTGTTTCAAAACTACTGAAGGAATTTTAATGAAGTTTTACAGGAACCAAGTGTTCAAGGTCGTTTACCAAGTTTGTAGTTTTCAGCCAGACTGGCCCAGGGATGGATCCAAGGTGGGGCAGAATAGGTCCCAAAAGGTACCCTCTTTAAAAATCTTCTTCTCCAGAACCACTTCATGAATTGAAAAAAGGGATTGTTTCTGAGTGATCTACATGGATGTATGATTCAAGTTTGTATTTTTCATAGAAATCGGAATATTTATTTTTGATGCACTACCAGACTTTGTCATTTTCATTAACTTTTGCATGATTTCCTCAATTATCTCCCTTTGCATTCACAATGATGCATTAAAGCGTTTTACTTGTATATAGTTGACGAAATGTTTTTGTGCAAGAATTTTGCCGAAATTTGTTATTTAGAATTTTGGACGAATTTTTGAAAACAACAATAGTTATGTTTCTTGGCCAGATCAGCCTACAGGTACATATTTTTCTAGGTCCTCTTTCCACATTTTTAGATGGTTCTCAGGTGAGCGATTGAGACCCTCTTGGGCCTCTTGTTATGTCCATTCATTGTAAACAAAAGGGACTGGCTTCAATAAGCAGGTGTTCAAAACAATCTGGAACACAGCCATTGCGAAAATAAAATTTGACTTTGCAGTCTTTGATAGACCACCGTTGTATTTTTATTTATCTATTCTCAAGGCACAAGCATGCTGCATATGGCCAAGAAATTGTATGTCTGGGCTGAAGTGACCTATAAGGCTCTTTTCCACTTAAGATAACTCAACTGGCTACCTGTCTGCATTTTACAGTTTATTGTGAAACTTCTTCTTTATCATCATACAAGAAATAGAGAATACACATGTACACATGTTTATTGTTATACTGAACATGCTAACAATTTTGTTCATAAGCTTCGAGATAGACTTTGTTAATTTATATTTGTTTTTATATTTGTAGGGATAATTTACGTAAAATGGATTTCCTGAAGTTCGCTGGGGCTGCAGCTGTAACTGCAGGCGCATTGGGAACAGCGTCAGCTCTATATTTTGTTAATCGACCACAGCCAATACCTAGAACTGTGGATCTCAATGACCAAACATATGAATTACCTGTAAGTATTTTAAGTTTTCAGTTTGGTTAATTGACATTTGTTTTTGGTCGGTTGGTTGTTGTCAAGAAAGTCTCATTTACAATAAAAGGTATGGACAGAATTATTGTTCTTAAAATTTTTTTTACCCTGGAGATGTGCATCAAAATAAGAATTAGTAATTGGTCATTATATAGAGAATAACACATGTACATTGCAAAGTATTGTATTGCATGCCATATCAACCCAGGACAGCCCAAGGGCCTACAATCCGCGAGATAGTCTAAATAAAAAACCACGAAACATTCACATTGGGTTGAAATAAAGGATTAAAGGGGTGTGATACAGGGCTGACTGATAATGGGTATGGGACAAAGGGCACATGCTGGCTCCTGTATCATGGGTGAAAAAAGTTTGTATTTTGTAGTAAATATATGATAAAATAAGATACAGTGCCAGATGATGTCATCACAGTAAGATGCAATGTCAGATGATATCATCAAAGTGAGATACAATTTTAGATGATGTCATTTGAGGTCATGAGTTCAAATCCAGTTGGTGGCAGGTTGTTCTGTCCTGCAGATGAGACAGTAAAAACCGAGGTCCTGTGTCACAGTAGGTGTCGGCATGTTAAAGAAACCTCACTGCTCAAAGGCCGTAAGTACCGAGCATAGGCCAAAATTTGAAGCCCTTCACCAGCATTTGGTGACGTGTCCATATGACTTTTATGAGTGAAAGATTCTTGAGTGGGATGTTAAACAACAATAATCAGACAAACAAAAACTTTAACATAGACTATAGCTTTTAAATCATGAGGGGAAAGTGCTTTGATATTTCACACAAAGATTTCTTATGACTATAGATTTCATTTAGTACCTTGACTTTAGACTTAATGACCTTTACCTTGGACTTTGACTTACTTTTCAAAATTGTTAACCTGAGCTGAAGGAATCACAATATGTTCTTTGACTTTAAAATCTGATACATGTAGCTGTTGGTCAAGTACTTATTTTGGTAATTATCAACCATTTCAGCGAGCTTATGGTAGTTGTCTTCTGACAACTCTTGTTTTAGAAATCAGATAATTAATTTTTTGCTGCTTTTTTGGGGTCTTTTAAGACAACGTCATGATGCATTCATGTGCATTATTTCTTTGTTTATCTCCCTTTGTATTCTTTGTGATGCATTCATTTTATGTGTTTTAGCCTGTAATTAGTCTAAGAAATATTTTAATTCAAGAATTATACCAAAATTTGATTTATTGATTTTTTTATGAATATTTTAAGACTGCTAAAAAGAAGGTGGACATGGCAATTTTTCACACTTGTTTTTCAAAACTGCTTGAGGGATTTTGATGAAATATTCCTATCAAGTTCAAATTGGAGATCAGATGAGTTGATTTCAGGTCAAATTAAATTGTTGTCATCCTGCACAAGAATTCAAAGAAGCCTTACTTCATGTGATTGGACTTCAAAACAAAGTGAAATGTGAAACACAGTGTGTTGATTTCAGGTCAAATCAAATTGTTGTCATCCAGCACAAGAATTCAAAGAAGCCTTATTCCGCATGATTAGACCTCAGAACACAGTGAAATGTTGATAGTTATGACTAAAGTAATTTTCAATTTTACAACATTTAAAACCAAACCAAAATATTGAGAAATTGAGTGACACTATGGCTTTAATTCAAAATATGGATGCCATAGAATTAGAAGACATGACCATCACATTCAAAGCTCTCAACTGAAATGCCAAATTTAAGAAAAATCAGTGGGATTATTATACAAACTTCATGAAGTATGATATTTAATTCATGGTAAAAAGTAAAGAATCACAAGAGATAATGGAGGAATTATGTAACTAGGAAATATATTGTTAATTCAGCTAGGCTTAAATATAACCAAACTTTACATGAAAGTGGTTGTGACCCTTTCATTCTGAAACATGTAGATTATTCCCCTAAATACATGTGTGTGTGTGTGTGTGTGTGTGTGTGTGTGTGTGTGTGTGTGTGTGTGTGTGTGTATATATATATATATTATATATATATATATATATATATATATATATATATATATATATATATATATATATACATACATACATATATATACATACATATATATATATATATATATATATATATATATATATATATATATATATATATATATATATATATATATATACACACACATACATACATACATATATATATATACATATATATATATATATATATATATATATATATATATATATATAAACTTTATCTAGTAGCATTACTTAATTAGCTGGATTAAAATACCTTATGTATTTGGTGATAATTCAGTGGATTTACATAACATACATGTAGCTGGATAAATCCTTTAAAACAACACTGATGACAAAATTATTGCCAATGTTAAGTTAATGTTACCAGATGATGAAGTAAAAAATGACACATTTTGTGACATTGGTGAATCTCAGGCTATGCCAGTGTGACACCTACTCTGTGATTATGTACAGCTAAATTGGAGGTAAGGCCAAATCTTTGTATGACATTTACTAGCCAGTACTAGGTCTTTCAGTTCCATATTCCTGGAGGATTTTATACATATACATCTTCTTTGTTTTATTAATGTGGCAGAGAGACCTCACGCTCCTAGGTAATCCTTGAGTCATAAATTCTACAAAAATAGTTCAATAATCAGGTTTTAGAGTTACCTGCCCTTTGTACATGTACAATGGCCCAAGTACAACTAAGATTTGTAAATTCAGTAACTGTATCATAATAATGTTGTATTGATCACATGAAGAGACAAAATGTTTATTTTAGATTTGCTTACATTCCATGCATGTGATGAAATCTAGATCCAACATAGTGAACACACACAAATCTATCAAACACACTCACTAACACACTAACAAATACACTCAAACTAAGCAAATATGTACACTCAAACATAATGCACACACACACACACACACACACACACACACACACACACACACACACACACACATACACACACACACACACAACCTAACAAACACACACATACAAAACATCAACAATACATACATGACATACAAACTAAAATTGCATGGATACTAGAAAAGGTCTAATGTTTGTAATTTACACACATGTACAGTGTTGGTTAAAAACAGTGAAATTGAGTAATGTCACGCTAAGGATAGATTGTGCATATTTTTTCACACATGAAAGATCTGACTGATACATGTAATTCTTGTGATATATATTAAATGCTTATGATATTATTCACCAACTGACACATGCTTCAAGGCTTCACATGAATTATGATTGAAGTTATGCAAATGAAAATTTATCAACTTAAGTATGCATGGCAAAGTAGTTATTATACAATTTATGTAGTGATAGACTTGATGTGGCTAAGTATGCATAGCTAATCATGGATTGTTGACTATGAATGGAAACTTAAAGTTCCTAATGAGCCCTTGGCATATTCTTATTTTGAAAAGTTCTCAGCTTTATTACTGAAAACTTAAGTTTTAATGTACTTAGGGAAATTAATTAGCATCTTCCACTTGCGTAGACTCGGAATTTCTAATGACACATGCATAATTATGACTCTCAGTTTGTCATAATTGGGGTCAATATTCAGCCTGAAAAAGTTAATAATGATAATCTTAGTACATGTTAATACATGAGATGAATACCCCCCTGACAGTGTTTACTAATATAGAGACAGCACTTGTTATTGGTGAAGGGCTGCAACTTTTGACCTATTTTATGGACTTGTCACTTAGCAGTGTTCCAGATAAATTTCAGAGCACTTGGGTACGGTGCTCACCGTTTTTCAAATGCAGTGGGTATTTTTTTCCTACAGAATCTGTCAAGGTATTTTCCAATTCTGTTGTCAAATTATGATTACAGTCTTTAGGAAATGTTCAAATGTTACATAACACCAGTTACAATTAGTCCTACCAGTCAAGTCTGTTATGATATATAGTAATTATTTAGCCCAGCTAAAATTTGATAAGCTGTTGCTGTTCTAATGGATTGCTCACCAATTTCAACAAAAAGGTGGTATGCTAGTCTAGTTTTTGACTTGAGTTCCTACACATAGCAGGTTCATTTTAGGTGAATACTGATAACCAGGTATAGTTACCTGACAGGTATGTACTTCAGGTTATAAATTATGTACAAGTATGTACAAGTATGTTAGTAATCTATTTCTAACCTTCACCTCATTGTTATTTTAAGAGTGCAAATATTTCTACCCTTATTTTTGTCACTTACGTATACACAAGTAAAATATGTACTTTTCAGTAGACTCCATGGCAAGGACACCTCCTGAATGCATGTTCATCAGATCATGCTTGAGCCATCAAGTGATCATAAAACAAAAACAATATCATGAGAGAGAGAGAGAGAGAGAGAGAGAGAGAGAGAGAGAGAGAGAGAGAGAGAGAGAGAGAGAGAGAGAGAGAGAGAGAGAGAGAGAGAGAGAGAGAGAGAGAGAGAGAGAGAGAGAGAGAGAGAGAGAGAGAGAGAGAGAGAGAAAGAGAAAACGTAAATCAAGTAAACTACTTTAACAGTATTATCATGTCTGACTAGTGGCAAAATAACTGATTAAATGCACTAGGTAATAACATGCATTGTACATGTACAATGAATTATTTAGCAACTACAATGGTCAATTGGAAATGCAGTTGGTAGAATGCAAGTAGAATTTTTCTGTTTAGTTTTTGTTTTTTGGTGGGGGATTAGGGACAGATTCCCTTTTTTGAATGATTTCTACCAAACATAGGCTTTGCTAAGCACTCAGGTTTAGAAAATCAAGAATATTTTTTTGACAGTATTATAAAGGAGGTCCTGCATCAAGGTAGCACAGAGGATTGAGACTTCTACATCCCTCCATCAAAGTGGTGTTTGACTGTTTTTCTCTCACTTTTGAAACAGTATAAAATATTGGATGCATCCATCTTTGTTAACAAACAGACGACAAAAATATATTTAAACAGTAGTTCTGACACATCCGGAATGGGCTTATCTCACCCTGCAACATTTCCCCCCCACCAACATTTAAATTTGACATCACAAAACAAATCAGTCTCAAGTGGGAGAAAAAGAGCTGTAATGACATAAAAAAATAACATAGATCGTAATCTAAGGAGCTTCACTTATACAATGCAGATGGAGAGGTCTTTATAAAGATTAAAAATATTGACATGTCATAAAATGATGTACAGCCTAACCTGCCTTTAAAAGCGACTCACTGTTTTTTAGCTCACCTGACCCTTTGGGTCAGGTGAGCTTATGCCATCACTTGTCGTCCATTTGTCATAAACTTTTTAAAAAATTTTCTCCTCTGAAACCATCAGGCCATATGGAACCAAACTTGGCCACACACATCCTTGGGATGTCTTGATTTAAAATTGTATCCAGTATGCTTGTCAACCATCCAACATGGTCGCCATAGCTATAAATAAAACACAGGGGTAAAACTGCAGTTTTTGGCAAAATGCTCAAAACGAAGCAAAACATATCAAAACTTATTCACCAGGGCCCGAAGTCACCAAATTTACTCAATACTCAAGCTCAACTTTTATTTCATTATTTTGACAATAAAATTGTTTATAAAACTTTTGGATTTTAGTGATTAAGAAACATATTATGATTTTTAATCATTTACATATAAATTTTTGCGTCACACTGATGATTTACCTGTAAAAAACAAAAAAATATGTTGAGTACAGTACTCAGGATTTGAGTATGTACTCAAACATTTTTTAAAAATTTCTGAAGTTTTCTTCAAATGAGCAATAATTTTTATCATTATTTACAATTGTATGCTGTCAAAATACAAATATGTCCAGTTACAGAATAAAGTTTGCATGTTTTTACCTTAAAATCGTGAAAAGTTAGTTGAGCTTGAGTACTGAGTAAATTTGGTGACTTCGGGCCCAGAAATGATCAACAGAACCTAATATTTCTACCCTGAAAATTTCAGATGAGTTTTATGACCTGATTTTGAGTTACTGTCCCTGAGGTTTTTATTTTTAATGATTTGAGTTTTTGGCAAATAGTTCTAAAACAAAACAAAACACACCAAAACTAATTAGCCAAAATCAATCAGCAGAACAAGATCTATCAACCCTAAAAATTTTGAGTGAGACTGTTGACCTGAATTTTAGTAATTGACCCTGAAATGTTGAATTTTTTAATGATTTTTTTAGTTTTTGGCAAATAGCTAAAAAACAAAACAAAATTTGCCAAAACTAATTAGCCGGAAATCATCGGCAAGACAATATCTATCTACCCTGAAAATTTCAGATGAGTCTGATGACCCGATTTTTAGTTATTGCCCTTGAAATTTTGATTTTTAATGATTTTCAGATTTTTTCATTATTTTTTCTAAAATGATACAAAATGAATCAAAACTAGCTGGCCAGAAATGATCAGCAGCTTAAGATCTACTTGTGTTAAAAAGTTCGGAAGAATCTAATTTATTGGTTTTCAGTTATGGACCCTGAATTTTTAGCGATTTCATGGTTTTCGGATATTTATCTCCAAAACTACAATAGCTATATAAATGGATGGATTGGAACCATACTTTACATAAATGATCCCCATGTGCCTTTTGGAGTACTAAGGCCTGTCTGACCTACGTTCTGGAAACTAGGTCACAGTTACTGAAAATTGTTCACATTTCGTTTCCGGAGCAGAAATCCTAAACTACAGTGGATTGGAATCATACTTCATACAAATGATCCTCTTGTGTCCTAAATGTGCATTTTTGGGTAATAAGGCCTGTCTGACCTTCTTTCTGGAAACTAGGTCACAGTTACTGAAATTGTTTCCAGAGCAGAAATCCTAAACTGCTCTGTGAATTGGAACCATACTTCACACAAATGATCATTATGTATCCCTTGATGTGCCTTTTGTGGTACTAAGGCCTTTAGTAAGATTGCTAAAATTTTGCCCATCCACCAAAAAACATAGCCATCAGTGCAAAATATGGTTAAACATTGAACCCAAAGGAAAAACACATTCCCGACCTTTGAAATGACCAGGCCAGTTGGAACCAAACTTAGTTACAATAGTATTTGGTTGGTCCCCTGTAAAAAAATTGTGTTTAGCTGGTCCACATCCCATCCCATTCCAACGGATGACATAGTTTAACATTAGATCCTATAGGAAACACATCTGAAACTGCTTTGCAAATTGAAACTAAACTTGGTCAGTATAGTCCAGGTGTGCTATACAGGCTCCTGGGAGCCTCTAGTTAATGATTACCTGACTTATGTGACCCTAAAAAAGCATTCTGTTTTATAGATGACCTGATTTAAACAACTTTGTGTTTTGCGGGATTAACTCCCAATACTTTTGACATGACCTGTATTAAATGACTGTGTTTGTCAGGAAATATACACACTCAAAGATCAAAACTACTGCAAATCAATTAAGATATCATGTCAGTTGAGCTAATTGAAATGTGAAATCAAGGTTTTTAAAAAGTTTAAATTGTATGTACATATAGAAAAAATCTAGTGATTGGAAACTGAGCAACCTGAATTAAGAGACCACCTGTCATATGTGTCAGACCTTTTTTGCATCCTACCTTGAACAGTCACTTTAATTAGGTTAGACTTTAGCAAAATCTTCACATTTAATTTGTATTATCGGCCTTTAAATTTGAAATTTTCTTCTTGCAAAATGTATGTACATATGTATAAAGAAAAATTTATTTCAAAGTTATGCTGAGAGAGAGAATTGAATTGGATAAATGAATCCATGGTTTTAATATTTTCAGTAGGTAGTGTTTTACACTACACAATAATCGTCGGTTTTATGCTATAGTGACTGTTGGTAGTATTTAGTGTCCCCTGGTCATTATCACCAGTCCTGTAAAAATAAACTTGCAAACCTAACCACATAATCAGCTTCAAACTGTCAAAAAGTGGTTGAAAGTGTCACACCTAAACTACTCAGTCAGAGAGCCCTTTTCCTGAAAAATGCCACAAAAAAAAAAAAAAAAAATTGTAACAGACAATTGGTACTATAAAAGTTACAATTATCAAGACTTTACAACTTGGCCATCAATACTATATTTTCATATAAGATTTTAATTGATTCATGGAATGATAACATATTAAATTTACAAGTTAGTATGAACTTAAGATATCATTTCATTTCAAGGAGGTAGAATATGCCAGTGTTTGTGATTTTAAAATCAAACACGCTCAAGGTATTTGTGTCTAGTATAAACATCTTATTTGGTTACAGCTGTGGTGTATTGTAGGTCTAAGGAAGTTAGAATATGGCTCACAGTGTGAGTCAAGAAGTAACACATGAGTAAACCAATCACCTGTGACATTCATTCAGGCTTTACATACGTGTCTTACATCCTTGATATTGATTTGGTTATTTATAATTGATGAAACTCACACCCGAGTGATGATGATGCCAGAATTATATAAACAGGATACAAAATTATTGATGTAAAGCTGGCAAGTGTATGATTGGCCATTTATGTTACCACTAGTTATAAACAAGCATGAAGTTGGTTTTTTGTACTATGATTCCTATTGATTCCATTTGCACATTCAGCTGGAGTGTTTTCCTCATTAAACAAAGCAAATTGTCATTAATTGATTGGAATTTGTTGTTTAATTTCATTACATTTACCCCCAATGTAATTAAAAACTGATCTCTCACTGTTCCCATTTTCTGATGTGTCGCGTAGAGAATCTAACGCAATCCGCTATGGGGTCATGTGTGGTTGACCTCTTGTAGATGTGTAATGTTCAACCAATAAAAATGTGACTTACAAAAATTAATGGCACAGAGATGTTATTTATTTTATAAAAAAGGAAACCCTAAGTCCACTAAATCCAATCAGAATATGTTTTGTGGTTCAATCCTATCCAAGGTTATGAATATAATTCTGTACTACCATATTTGTGTGCTCAGTGTTATTTATAATGTTAAAAATGTTTACATCACTTTGCTATTTGATCGCTTACAAGATTCTGTAAGTCACTTTTTCATTGATCGAAAATGACGCACCTAAAGGGCATCTGCACATTACCCCATACCAGATTGCGTTAGATCCTGTACACAACATATCAGAAAACGGGAGCGATTAGAGATCGGTTTTTAATTAGATTGATTTACTCCAGACACTTTAAAAATGTTTTGGAGTAATACTATATATAGATTACTGTAATGTTTGTTTGCTCAAGTACAGGTGTGTATGAATGGATCCACCTAAGAAAACCTGCGGGTACTATCCTTAGAGTAGGACCTATTTTGAACCATATTAATACTGGTAGTGCAAATAACTTATTTAGTTGTTATCATTGGTTAGTGAATGTTGATTGAATCCTGTGGTTCAGTTTGTAAGTTTATATGTGTAAGCCAGGTGGCTTGGACTGTTAGACTCCTATTCTGGCAGTCCTCCGGTCTTTTCTATTTAATTATACATGTGACTGTATCAAATTTGAAACTCACTGTCTGGTTGCCTCATGTAAGATTAAAATCTCAAAAAATTGTGTCTTTAAAAATAAGGCAATTAAGGAATATGTGTAGCTCTACCAATATGAATTGACACTTGTATACAACCACAAGTCTAAATTACATGATACACCAAACAGGTGTGACAAGCTTGTTATCAGCATAATTGTAGAAAAAATGTTTTGAATTTTTTTAAAATGTTTTACCTGTACATCCCATTTTTTGGTTTTAGAATGGAGACAATATTATTTTTAGTTTTCAACAGAGCCCTGGATGTGTTACTTCATGCAGACCTGTAGCATCGTACAACAACTGCATGAGTAGAGGAAGGTCATTAACTTCTCTTATGTTTTCTCTTTTTACACAAGAGAAAGTCAATAGTTACATATAACATTGATAAAACTGAGAGGCTGTTTAAGTGGTTCATTTATGCCTTATTATCACAGTTTATTATTTAGCACTCTGTACACCTTACAGGATGATACAAGCTTACCTTGTTGTTATACCTTTACATCAGTATAGTTCTCGTCACTTTGGCTCTGTCTTACCTGAAGATTTATTATTAGCCATTAGCAATTATATTATGACCTGGCAATCATTCATACTCAAGTGAATCTTAATTTTACCTACTTGAAATTGATAAAAAGAAAAATGTTGGGAATAACCATATAAAAAAATGCTGTATATAAAAAATACTGTTCTTATCATGCAAGCAGTAACGTAATTAAAGATAACCATTAGAGAACTGACATCGTACAGGATCACAAGTGTGTGTTGGTTTAGGGAACAAGGATTTTGTAAACCTTATGTGGTTACACATGTTCACATAGATCATTGATGTACATATATCTTCCTGTTGATCTATTAATACGGTTATATTGTGCTTGTATTTATATGTTTCTATGTGGATTAACTGATTTTTAAGAAATGGGAAGTACATCATCAGTGCATTCAATAGGGGATCTTAATTGTCAGTCTGTAGAACAGGTAATTTATCCTACTTTCTACCATATGTGTACGTGTATTAGTTTTATATTTAGGTTGTGTCATAATTGTTTAAGATGTAGTTTAAAGTTTTATGTTAGAGTATTCATGTTGTTTATTATGTAGCCATTGCTTCCCCTCTGATTATTTCAAGCAGAGTATTGATTGGGAAAGATAAAAATAGGATCCATGTGTTAAAATTTTGTAGGCATTATATTGTATATTGTTTTTTAGTTCCTGTTTGTAGATACATTTGTACATGTACAATGTGTAATGTGTTCAAGTAATGTTGATAGTCTTTCTATGTACCAGTAGTTTCTTATGCAGCCTACAGTACATACTAGGATGTATTAAAACTTTAAGTGATAAACTGTTGGATGCAGAATAAAAGCTTATTCACATCTGTGTTTTGAAATGAGTCTTATATCATTCTATGTCTCTGAAGAAGATTATTCAAACCCTGGGAAATTAGGAATCATTGAAGGTACGGGCCCGTACCATAGTTCTCAAAAACACATTTAGGATTTTTTAAAGGGGCATTAGCTATGTTTACAAAAAATATTTGGATTTTTTTTTTTTCTGTACTTTTACAACTTGTACCTATGTACAATAACAATTAAGAGCTATACACAGACATAAAAAGTCTTATATTCCTATATAGATGTATTATATGAAAATGTGGTCAGGTCATTTGGTCAGGTGTGGTATTCATATACAAATAGTAATGCTGCATTTATCAGTTTCAAGTGGAGAAGTGCCAAACTGGAATTCTCAAGTAATTTTCACAAAATATACAGGAATTTAATAATCTTTATCCCTGTGTTAATCTCTTTTTGTTAGTGTTTATCAATCGAAGTAGTAAAAAGGAAAGATTTGTTTGTTGTTGTTGTTGAAAAATTAACAGCTAATGCTCCTTTAATCTAATCAGTGATGAACAGACATACAGGGATTGTGGTTAGATTGGATGGATCATGTGCTTGATAATTTCAAAATGCCCCCCTCCCCCTCCCCCTTAACATTTTAATGCTATAAATATGATTAAAACACAGTTCAGATTCTACTGTTTTAAAAATTTTAGTCACAAATTCAGTGATTAATATCATCAACATGTTAGTCAAGTAAAAGAACCCATTCCCAATGCAAAAATCAGCAATATTTTTCCCAATTTTGAGCAAAAATTTCCCAATTATGTTTACCATGTACCTTTTGATATAAAGACAAAAAAAAAAACAAAACAAAAAAACAACAAAAAACTACTGAATTAATACTTTCATGTCTTCAAATGAAATCCATGTGGTCAGATTCACAAAGAGATAAATGAATCACAAGTTTTGTATCTATATTTTCAATTTTATCAGTAAAATTACAATAATCAATATTATTCTTGTTTACCAAATTTAGCCCATTGCGACGTAAAATTCTCATTTGAAAGGGTACAGGACCCTTTCACAAAGAGGGTCTATTAGCCCCTGTAATTACAAGTCACATTCTAAAAATAGTTTGAATATACTGAACCTTTTGCTTATAGGAATTGAGATGATATAGATCATTAAGACACACTATATTTCAATGTATAAAGTTTAAGTGCTCCTTGAAAACTAAAGGAAAAAATCACTTTTAATGTGAATCACAAAACATACTGGATTTGTGATAAGCGCACAAATTGCTGGAAAATGGGTAATGCCTTTTTCAGATGGTAGGTCCATCACATAAAACAAATTTATCTTTGTTTTTGGACAAAGGCAACATGCAACATAACTTGAGATTAAAGTTTTAATGTACTCCCGGAAAAATCAGGATGTTACTGAAAGTGACGTGGTACATGATTATATAACGTACAGATAGTTTAGTGTCCAGATTGTCTGTATCCGTATTAGTGGTGAAGGATATTATACTTACAGTGTTGATATTGTTTTAACCAATGCACCCCTAAAGACACATTTGGACTGGTCTAAGTCATTGATTTACAGAAGAGTCCATTGGCATTGTTTCTTGGGGGTTGATAAGTTAACCATACTTAAGTATTTTTTTTTTTTTTTTTAAACTATTCAAGTGAAACTGAAAATCTGGATTCTCACTATTAAGCATGGATTGAATTTAACATTTCTGTCTCACTAGTTAGTTGGACTGGTTGGAAACAAATTTTACTAGTCCAATGACAAATTCATTTGCCACAAAGTGGTATGAAAAATCACCCAATTGACAATTAGTTACAAATATTAACTTAATTATTTTTATAATGATTAACAAACAAGTTTATTTAAACTTATATAAGACATCTTTCATTGGCTCATATTGGGTGAGGGGAAGCTTACTATTTGAGGAATTAAGTGAGGGTGAAACTAAACCGAAGCTTACTATTGGAGGAATTAAGAGTATCCAGAGTAAGGCGATTTGAATGAGCCAGTGATTGCCATGCCATCCTACATACCGGTACACCCCTGTCCAGTCGCAGGATCTAACCTGGGTTGTATTGATTAGAGGCGAGTGTGCTAATCACTGCCCTGTGATTTATAATCACAAAGACACTTATATTACGTTCATAGACTTGTGGATATTTACAATATATATTGAGGTTCCAATATTTATATCGTTATTATAAATCAACATTTCAATTGACTCTCAAACATAATGCCTTAATTTCTATGTTTATTGAATTGTAACACTTCAAGCAACATTTAAAACTACCCACTCTAAGTCAGTCAGATATTATTTTTGTTTGTTTATTGTTGTATAATGTCCCACTCAAGAATCTTTCAATCATATGGAGACGTTACCAAATGCAGATGAAGGGCTTTAAATTTTGGCCTATGCTCGATACTTACGGCCATTGAGCAGTGAGGGTTCTTTAACATGCCGACACCTACTGTGACACGGGACCTCGGTTTTTACTGTCTCATCCGAAGGACAGGAAACCAACCTGCCACCAGCTGGACTCGAACTCACTACCTCACGATGAAGAGTTGAGTGCGCTACCTACTAAGCCAGGTTGGCTCCAGTCAGATGTAATATGACTTACACATGCTTGAAAGGTATTATTATGTAATGTTGGAACATTTTTATAATACTTTTTTTTATCCCAGGTTTCTATTTTTGGAGATTTTTTTTACAAGTGAATGTTTATTGCCCTCTCTGTCAAATGAAACAAACACTATGAGAACTAGGGTAACTGAAAGCAAGTTCTGTGATTTATAAACAGAAATATTTAGTGGAGCCAAGTTTTTTACCTTACAGCAGTTTTAATGTTTATCTTAAATTATTCTGTAAAATTTTGACATGTATGCCTTGGGGCTGTATAAACTTGCATGTCAAATGGATTGGATATCCTATTGCAAAGCCCAAGTATGTGCACTTGTAATGTGTAATGGCAATTAGCATGATAAGGAGGGCACTCATCCTTAGTGCATATCGACTTTAATCTTTTGTTATGACTTTGACCTTTGATTAATTTAATTGAAAATGAAATTATTTTTTGATACATGTAAGCATCCTAATTTTTTCTTGAATTTATCTTCATCAAGATGTTTGTGTGGGTTATATGTGTGTATACATGTGTTGGGGAGGGGACTTAGTGTGGGTGTGGGGCAGGCGTGTGCTTGTGTGGAGGTATGCATGTGTGTTTGTTTGGGGGCATATGTGTGTCTGTGGGGATGTGTGAGGATATATGTAAGAAGGAAAGATACATAATGTTGAAACCCATATCATATACACTGTAAATTTTACATCTGCCTAGATCC
Source organism: Atrina japonica (assembly GCA_030159075.1). Classification (NCBI taxonomy): domain Eukaryota; kingdom Metazoa; phylum Mollusca; class Bivalvia; order Pterioida; family Pinnidae; genus Atrina; species Atrina japonica. The sequence continues at coordinate 345,188 of BROG01000543.1, forward strand.
TTGCTCAGAATTGAATTACATTGTACAGATATGTATATGGATTTTCTGATAGATAAACCAGGTACACAACTTACAAGTTATTTCAGAAATCTGATTTTTACCAAACAGGTATATAAATATAGTTATATAAATACATCTACTGGTGATATATATATATATATATATATATATATATATATATATATATATATATATATATATATTTATATATATATATATATGATATATATATATTATATATATATATATATATATTTATTTATATATTTATATATTTTATATATATTATATTATATATATATATATATATATATATTATTATATTATTAATAATATTTATATATATATATATTATATATTAATATATATATATATATTATTTATATATATATCTATATATATATTTATTAATATATATATATATATATATATATATATTTATATTTTATATATATTAATTTATATATATATATATATATATATATATATATATATATATATATATATTTTGATACTGGTGTCGTTTCAGATCAGAAGTAACTTGTACATACTGTAACATCTTGCTACACCTGTTTGTACAAATGCTGCACATTTTATAAAATTTGCTATCATAGTCTGTAACATGTTTGCATTCTGTTAAAGAAATATTTATGTTTGGGTTTCTTTATTTATATCTATATCACAGCAAGAGGAATATAGTACGAACTGATAATTTAAATAATTATATGTAAACATAGATCAGGGATATAATTACTTCACAGAAAATAAAAATGGAAAACCAGCAGATGTTTCCATTTCTTGTATGTAAATATATTAAATTATATATTTGTAGTACACCTGTATATTACAATTGCAGTTGAAAATTATACTGAATAATTTACTAATTATAGAATATCACATGTGACATCTGAACAAGAACCATTTTAGTGCTCAGTTACATTTAAAAGCTTCCAAATTTAAAGTACTAGTAATGTAATTAAAAACTTATCTCTCATCACTTCCCTGTTTTATATGTCGTGTAGGTGATCTTACAAAAGTGGCTTTGGGGTCATATATTGTGAGTGAGGAATTCTGTACCTCTTGATTTTGTATGTTTATAATGTTGATAATGTTTACAATCCTTTACAGTTCCATAAACTTTCAAGATCACACATCATTTTCATTGGTCAAGGTCAAACATGGCACACACACAGAAGGTCACTCACATGTAACCCCTAGCAGTTTTTGTAAGATCCTGTACAGGGCATTGCAGAAAATGGGAGCAATGAGAGATAATTTTTTACTAGTTTGATGCACTGGTAGCTTATTTTAAAACAGTGTATTTAATGTCTAATGTAAAGATATTTTAGGTTTGATACATGTATATGTAGGAAGGCCAATTCTTTAATGTTGGAACAGAAGCCCAGTTACAATACACATGTTCTACTACCATACATCCCCATTAAAATCTGCTTAGTTTCCAGCAGTGCATACTGCCTCCAAAATCTGCTTAGTTTCCAATAGGCCTAGTCCTCCAAAATCTGCTTAGTTTCCAGCAGGGCATACTGCCTCCAAAATCTGCTTAGTTTCCTGGCCCCATAAAGTTTGCTTAGTTTCCATCAGGTCATACTTCTCATAATATCTGCTTAGTTTCTATCAGGGCATACTTCCCACAATATCTGCTTAGTTTCTATCAGGGCATACTTCCCACAATATCTGCTTAGTTTCTATCAGGGCATACTTCCCACAATATCTGCTTAGTTTCTATCAGGGCATACTTCCCACAATATCTGCTTAGTTTCTATCAGGGCATACTACCCACAATATCTGCTTAGTTTCTATCAGGGCATACTACCCACAATATCTGCTTAGTTTCCATCAGGTCATACTTCCCACAATATCTGCTTAGTTTCTATCAGGGCATACTACCCACAATATCTGCTTAGTTTCTATCAGGGCATACTACCCACAATATCTGCTTAGTTTCCATCAGGTCATACTTCCCACAATATCTGCTTAGTTTCTATCAGGGCATACTTCCCACAATATCTGCTTAGTTTCATACTCGGCATACTTCCTCCTAAAATCTTAATAGATTTCAACGGGGCATACTTCCCACAAATTCTAAGTAGTTTCTAGCTGCAATGAGTATTGTACTAACTAGAGTTAAGAAATGTCCCTGTTTAAAGTGTATATAATGCTCTTGACAATGTAGACTCCCAAGATTTTTTTTATATACATGGTATATATACCTCCTTTATGAACTCTGTTAAGATTATGTAAACATACTCTATAATTATATGTACAGACTCCCCCATATAAACTCTATTATAACTATGTAAACAGACACTGTTATATACATGTACTGTATACAGACCTCCTGTATAACCCCATATAAACTCTATTATAACTATGTAAACAGACACTGTTGTATACATGTACTGTATACAGACCTCCTGTATAACCCCATATAAACTCTATTATAACTATGTAAACAGACATAGTTGGTCTATTATGCACATAGATGTGACAGGCCCCCTGTATAACCCCATATAAACTCTATAAAGTATATGCTGTACATACATGTATGAATATATATATATATATATATATATATATATATAATAATAACATATATGTATGTATGTGTGTGTGTGTGTGTGTGTGTACTAGTGGAAAAAAGAAACTGTGTAGTATAGTAATTTCATTTATAGATTCATATTTAAATTATTATGTTGCATTATGTATATCATTATTTAATATAATGCATTGTCTTTCAATTCAAACATCAAATCACAGATTATGTCCATTATGGTTGATACGAACAGCCACTGAAAGTAAGGGGGGGTGCAAAAAAGTTTCACAAGTTTAATAGCGTGTATGACCATCATTTGCACCAATGCATTCTTCACACCTATGACACATTCAATGTATCAGGTTATGCAGAAATTTCAGGGGAATGTTCCGCCATAAGTGCAAGAAAGAACAACACAAAGCATCCATTGTAGCAAGGGGGTTTGGCTCTTGACATAGACGTTGTTCCATTTCATCCCAAACATGTTCTATAGACGGTAAATACAGTGACATTGCAGGCCAAGGTAGCACAGTTACATTTTGCTGCTGTAGATAGTCACTAACAATGCGTGCGGTGTGCGGTCATGCGTGGACCTGCTTCAGAATGATGTTTTGCTAGTTGTTGTGAATTAATGGAATGACGTGCTGATGTACAATCTCGTCACGGTAACATACAGTTTAATTGCCCTCCACTATCACCAATGTGTCCTTCCATTTGTTGTAATTCCATCCCAGATTATAATGCTCCCTTGGCCAAATGGGCGGCACTGACAAAAACACAGGCATAAATGTAACGTTTTCTGGGACAACAGTGAGCCCGACTGTCGCTGCTGTCGAGATGAAATCTTGACTCGTCCATAAACAGAACTTCTGCCCAATCTCTGTTATTGAAACGACGATGCCTCCTACACCACGCTAACCTTGCAACATGGTGATAAAAGAGCAGAACTAGATGGATAGCAGGATGTCAAGGACGGATGGTGGCCTCTCACAATCTGTTCCTTACGGTATGAGGACTTATCTGTCGATGCCCAGGAATGCTTCTAGCAGTCAAAAAAGCTGATTGGAATCAATTATCACAAATGTGACATCAGTGAATACGTATCTTGCCGATGTGACGTCACACGTGAACATCCTGATCGTGGGCGGTCCCGAATGGTGCCAGTTTGCTGATACTGTCTCCATAAAGCATTTACAGTGTTCATATGAACTCCAAAACTGCCTTACCACATTGCTTTGAGACATCCCAGCTTCCAGTATCCAAATAGCACATAAATGATCATTTTCAATCATGGGAGGCATCTCTCAATCAAAATTTTATTCCAAAAAACCAATGTTTTTCTGTTTCAATACATTGGATACTATCAATAAAAGCAAGAAATTCTAATCATTTACTAACCATGTGTCCTTTAGACTCGAAAGGTTAGATAACCGTGCTGTGGACATCAAGGTGAATCGAATGCGATATTTAAAAAATTGAACACTCAAACGCGGATTTAGTATATTAAACTATGCCTTTAAGAGCAAAGAGTGATCAAAGAATACTTTTTATGTTTTTATTTAACTTTTAAGTATACACAGTTTCTTCTTTCTGCTAGTGTATATATATATATATATATATATATATATATATATATATATATATATATATATATAATATATATATATATATATATATATATATATATACATGTGTATATATATATATATATATATATAAACCAGAAGTCTTTTTCTTTAGAAGTTTGAAACTGTACTATTAGGGCCATTGGACATGATCAGTAAGTACCCTTCTGCAGGTGTACACTGCTATATAAAGTAACGTGACCCAGTAAGGTCAAATGACGCAGTGCTGCTTTTCATAGAAAAAGCCAAAATAATAGACTCTTTCACGATAACTGCATTCCTACTAATCTCACCTGCGCACTTTACACTTCTGAGTGGTAACAAGAAGTTTGGTACCCAACACTATTCATACCCAATGAAATTCAAATCATACACATGGAACAATTAGTCTTTCATTGGGTACTACATGTGTTTGTCTTGCCAGGGTATGAAATGTTTTGAGCACGAAACTTGATGCCTTTTGGAAGTGTTTTTGTGCAGGTGAGATTAGTAGGAATGCAGTTATCATGGAAGGGTCTATTTGTTTTCTGTTGGGTTTTATTGAAAGATCTGTGTGTATGAAATCTCTGTATTATGTTTTTTTTCCTTCGAAGCACTTGTTAATTGTTTACTATTTGATGAAGTGATGTCATCTGTTGTTAACCCATTCACCCCTAAAGAAACGTTTGGACTGGTCTAAGTCATTTATGGAAGACTCCATTATTTTTTCAAGGGTTGATGAGTTAAGATATATTACACAATAAAAAACATGTGGTACTTAATAACTTCTGATGTTTCAACGTTATGGTGTGTTAGTTGTGTGTTCATAGCTTGCTTATATTTCTACACATATTTTCATGTGAAATAGGAGGATTTCTTACACATTAACCATGTATTTATAGTATTATATATAAATATATGTATATATATATATTATATATTATATATATATATATATATATATATATATATATATATATATATATATATATAAATATATATGATATGGTGCAGTTGGTACAGATTTCAAAAGAAGAATGTATAAAACCTTTCAAGTTACCTAACGTGTTCAGGGAATTTCCTACCTGATAAATGCTGGGTCCAGAGTTGGAAACTATGCAGCATTCTAACTAAAGCAGAGTTGGAAACTATGCAGCATTCTAACTAAAGCAGAAAAACTGAATTTTAGGCATTGTTTAAAAATAATTCATTCTTTGTTTTGAAATTCCAAATTGGGAATTTTTGTCCTTTTTTTGGAAAATACAAGGAATTATTGCATTGGAAATGGATCTGTAACAAGATTGCAGACCCCAAAATGGCCTAGGAAGATCCCTGCATATTTAGTGTTTACAATCAAGTCTTTAAGGTTATATTACAAAGTCCGTGTTCTGTGTTAATAGTGATGGGCGATGATCGTTAATGATAAAAACCGATTGATCTACCTTTCATGATTCTGATTATCGATTACAACATTATATAATTGATTAATCATTATCATCAGGTTTTTCATGCTACAGTGCTGGGTATGAATAATAATTAGCAAAGTCGTTGGAACCTGCCTTGAGTGACCACTCTTATAAAAGATTACCTGTCTTGACTGACCACTCTTATAAAAGATCACCTGTCTTGAGTGATTACTCGTATAAAGATCACCTGTCTTGAGTGACTGCTCTTATAAAAGATTATCTGTCTTGAGTGACCACTCTTATAAAAGATTACCTGTCTTGAGTGACTGCTCTTATAAAAGATTACCTGTCTTGACTGACCACTCTTATAAAAGATCACCTGTCTTGTGAGATCACATTCTGAAAATGATTTGTTGAAATAACTCTGTAAATAAAACCTCTCTTGAAAGACTATTTTAGTGGCAGATGGGTGGCTTCTGAAGATAAGGTCCCACTGTATTTTGTAGTTAAAATGACCTTACTCTATGGATGGTCATTTGTGTCTTGTAATACATGTATTATAAGCATTTGAACAATAAATAAATCAAATTCATTGTACGAAACATGGATCCAATAAAATTAAATAAAATTCCAAAACAGACAACAGTACTATTGTCACATAAACAGAAGAATATAGATCTAGTGGCCTACAAAATAAGAGTTGTATGTATAATTTCCTAAATGCTGGGTATCCTTTTTCCATCTTCAGGGTGATGACAGGGCTAGAGTATCACAACTGTGTAAGAATGGGGAGCTGCTGGAATACTTAGACGAGAATATCAGAACTTTACATGATGCATTTAAAAATGGAGCTCGAGTATCAAGTAAGTTTTATGTCATTTATCATGATGTATTGATGAGATTTGATTTATATTAAACTGAAAGTTAACCCATTAACCCCTAAAGACACATTTGGATTGGTCTAAGTCATTGATTTATGGGATAGTCCATTGTTTTTCAGGGGCCGATGAGGTTAAGTAACATACAAAGTAAATCATAATATCTTTCTTCTACAGATAATGGACCATGTTACGGATGGAAACCAAGTGCTAACGAGCCATATACATGGATATCATATAATGATGTAAGTTAAATCTTGTAGATAAATCATTTATAGATAAATCATTTATATCTATAACTGCATAATGTGTAAATTAAAATGATATCAGTTACTAGAAATGCGACACTTGAAGAGTTTCGTGGCATTAATTGTAGCCAAGAGGAGCAGAGTTTTACATTTGATCTCTAGAAAACAACATGATTATCCATGGAAAGGGTGAATTTGAAGTTGAATTGTTATTAGCGATCTAAAGAATGACATAATAGATTTGAATAATAACTGGAAAAATCCCCCACCCCTATAAAAATGATAAAAGACACAAATCTAATTTATTTACATACTAATTATTTTCGTAGACGCTGTTACAAAAACAATTGTGTGATTACTTCACAACATTTATGATAAATAAATAAATAACATACATTATTGCAGCATTAATTGATATCTTTATTCTTGTCCCCCCCCCCTCCTCCCCCCCCCCCCCCCCCCCCCCCCCCTAGATCTAGCAAATATGTGTTGCTGTGTAAACTTAAAGCAACTTAAGTAAAGCTTGATACCAGTCTGGAAATGAAATCAACATGATGATATCACACACCGGTCAATCAAGCAGTCACAGTCAACTGCCTAGTTGAATTTTTCTATAAAACACCTAGTATTGTATAATAGTAAACCTTTGTAAAAAGTAAAAACATCATTTTGTGCACATAATATCATACTTATTATATATGGCCTAATTTTATATTCTGCAAACATATTTCAGAGTAACAAGTTAACCAAATTATAGTTTTGAAAATGTTTTTTTGTGTATATGAATAATGTGTGATAGTATCCAGAAATCCCAAAATGATGTCATTGGTGTGGTAGTATACAAAAATCCCCAAATGTTACCATGTATGTGGTATTATATATAGAAATTCAAAAATGATGTCATTGGTGTGGTAGTATCCAGAAATCCCAAAATGATGACATTGGTGTGGTAGTGTACAGAAATTCCAAAATGATGTTATTGGGGTAGATATATGGAAGTATCAATCATATAAAAATAAGTTCACTGGAAGAACTATGTCCTAAACAGTAATGTGGTGTATATGCACTCTGGTATCGAAAAGATTTTAACACTTTTATACCATTAAAAATAGGTGCTTGATTTAAATGTTTACAAATATTGCCTTTTGATAGAATAAATAGAGGATATTTGACATTGTTTTTGAATAAGTGAGGCAGGAGAATACATATTTAACACGAGTGCGTAACATGTTTACGCACTCGTTAAATATGTATTCTCCTGTCTGACTCACTGTAATAAACATGTTATTCAAAAACAATTAGCACTCATGTTCAATATGTATTCTCCTGTCTCACTCAAATTGAAAATTATCATTACATTGTAGATGGGATTAATTAATTGAATTTTCCTTAGTGGCCTGGCACTGTATTTTGATTGACTTAATGAAAAATATCATATTTTTCATTAAGCCAATCAGAAAATCAATGAAAAATAACAGTGAAAAATAACTTTTATTTTTTAATTGATAAATTAAAAAAAAATTAATAAATTGAATCTCTTTTACAGGTTTTAGTAAAGGCAGCTAACGTTGGAGCTGGTTTAATAGCAAGAGGCCACAAACCAGAAAATTCAACAAATATTGGAATATACTCTCAAAACAGAGTGGAGGTTAATATGCTATCTGTATAATCTTTATGTATTTGTGTATTGATGTATGCTTGCATGACTTGCTGCTCTTAAGAGGCTGTATTTCTCTCTGTAACACCATATGATCCTAGTCTAAATTGATTGTATTCTCCTGAATGGTATCATTCAACGATAAAGTACAGATGTTCATGTTGCACATGTTAGATGTGGCTATTGATGTACCATGAAGAAAATGGTGTAATAAAGCCATGTAAATGTGTTTTTTACAAGTGTTTAACAGTCTGTGATGATGTGTACTTGTACTATATTTTAAACAGTGTGATGTAAATTGACTAAACATATAAACTTGATGTAAATTTATGTTGATTATTTAATGTTGTCCAATCTACTTCAAACAAGAGTTCATTTTTTATGCTTGACTAGAAAAACAACCTGTTTCATGCAAAATTTAATGAGTTATAAGGAAACTCTGAATGCCAGCAAATTTAATTGTACTCATCTTATAATGACATAAAAATTGATTGCCAATGATACTGGTCGGTCTAATTACCCCAGGGAACACAATGTTTGTATGTTGTAAAAGTATCATATTGAAATATATTGGATGTTCTTTGTATAAATTACAAACATGGTTTCTCCTTGCCAAGTCTCATTCAGACTTCGTGATTAGTGTCTGTAAAGCAAGAACATTATGGTTATCACTAAAATTCATTTCTGAGATTCAAACTTCATGTTTCACTAATACGTTATATTGTTTTAGTGAAATGTTGTAAATTAAACAGTGATAAAGCGATATATTGACAAAAATATAAATCTGTCCAAATTTTGTTTGCCATAGTGCCAAACTGTGTGTAAAGGCTATCTGTTCTCTACCTGTAAATGTCTCATGTAAGTTTTAACCATCTACTTCTGAAGGTCATCTGTAAATAACAATCATCTACCAATAAATGTTACATGTAAATAACATCCATCTACCCATAAATGTTACATGTAAATAACAACCATCTACCCATAGATGTGACTTGTAAATAACAACAAACTACTCCTTAAGGTCACCTGTAAATAACAACCATCTACCCATAAATGTGACCTGTGAATAGCAACCACCTACCCATAAATGTAACTTGTAAATAACCATCTACCCATATCAAAATGTGACATGTAAATAACCATCTATCCATGAATGTGAAATGTAAAAAACAACCATCTACCCATAAATGTGAAATGTAAAAACAACGATCTAATCATAAATGTGAAATGTATGTAGCAGCCCCGATACCTATAAATTTCATGTAGCCAAATATCTGACCTGAAAATAACAAGCATCTACTTATAAATGTGACATATGAATAGCAACCATCTACCAGTAAGTGTGACTTGTAAATAACCATATCAAAATATGACCTATAAATAGTAACCATCTACCCATAAAAGTTACTTGTAAATAGCAATCATCTACCCATAAATGTGACATGTAAATATCAACTACCTACACACTTAAGTCACATGTAAATAGGTAACCATTATATCACTAGGTACAATAGCTGGATAGGTTTATAATTATCTTGACCAATTCAGTTTACAGTAAAACCTGCTTTAGTGGCCACCTGTGTATAAAGACCACCTGGTCACGAAGATCGTTTTATGCTGTCCCCAATAGTACCATTTGTGTACAAATCAATCTCTATATAAAGACCAACTCCCTATAAAGACCACTTTACTTGTGTCTCTAAGGAGGTTGTTATATACAAGTTTCACAGTATTTTAACTATGTTTGGTTTACCCATACCTTGAGCTAGTTTTGGTTTGTTTTTGTATATAGATACCCACCTGGGGTAAATCTTATTGGTAGTCTCAAGTGCCAGTTGTAAGTTAAATCTCTATGATACATTTTGTGTTTAACAGGAACCATGTAGTTGTCAAATTAAAAAAAAAGTGTCTCTCCACCTATGTTTTTCATCTTGCAAATTAAATCCATTTTGTTTCCTTTTTTTGAATTTATACATTCTAATCCTACAAAGGAGTACCTAGTGATCCTTATCCTTATCCAATAAAGGATGACCAGGGCCTAAATTCACAAAACATTTTCTATACTCCATTGTATACCACCAACTCCCTATATTGACAAGTCAGAAATAGAAATATTTTATACATGGCAGTAGAAGGGAATTGAAGTATTGGTTCAGCTTGGGGTAGAACATGGAAGAGTTTCCTCATTCCTTACAGTGTAACTAGAGTCTTTCTCTTTGTGTGTTGCATATAAAGCAGACATTAAAAGTTTTTTTTTTTATTAAATTATGATTCCTTAAAAATATTCAGCCTTTATTTTCATCTTATTTCAGTATGCAATATTAGAACAAGGATGTTATATGTATTCAATGGTTCTGGTGCCATTGTATGATACATTGGGAGCAGAAGCATGTACATTCATCGTAAACCAAGGTATGTAATTACACTCCACTAGTTCTGAGATTTGATGCTTACTATACAAGATATCATCTTATGTCAGTCAGCTATTTGATTTTTTTTCTGTTCAACATTTGTCTGTCCAACTTCTGTGTCTCTAGCATCTCTATGTCCAACATCTGTGTCTCTAGCATCTCTATGTCCAACATATGTGTCTCTAGCATCTCTCTGTCAAACATCTGTGTCTGTATCTTCTCTCTGTCAAACATCTGTGTCTCTAGCATCTCTCCTTCAAACATCTGTGTCTGTAGTATTTCTCTGTCAAACATCTGTGTCTCTAGCATCTCTCTGTCAAACATCTGTATCAAACATTTGTCTCTAGCATCTCTCTGTCTAACAGCTCTCTGTCTGTGTCTCTAGCATCTCTCTATAAAACATTTATCTCTAGCATTTCTGTCAAACATCTGTGTCTCTAGCATCTCTTTCAAACATCTGTCTCTAGCATCTCACTGTCCAACATTTCTGTCAAACATTTGTTGCTCTAGCACCTCTCTGTCCAACATCACTGTCCAACATCTCTCCGTCAAACATCCATGTCTCTAGCATCTCTCTGTCCAACATCTCTATGTCAAACATCTGTGTCTCTAGCATCTCTCTGTCCAACATTTCTCTGTCAGACATCTGTGTCTCTAGTATCTCTGTCAACATCTGTATCTGTAGATTCTCCCTGTCCAGCAACTCTCTAATATCTTTTGGTCCAGCATTTGTCTGTCAAACATCTTTCTACCATCTCTCTGTCAAACATCTCTCAAATTAACATCCGTGTCTAGAAACAAAACATGTACCAGTATCTAACAATACTCTATATAGATAGAGTTACAGTAAAGTGACACAAAGTTGGGTTTTACATCCTTCCTCTTCTTTCTCAATGTCATATATTAGATACAAAATATTGTTATAGTTATTGTTATATTGCTATAGTAATGTCAGCATCAATGAACATAACAAAACTTGTTCATATTCAAGATTTTATTTCACATTAGTCAACTCGTTTTGAGTAGGATATTTAAATCTGTTTGTAATTTTTTACTTTTATGTATGGCTATTGGGCCTCTGTGTCCAAGTAGTAAGAGCATCACTCTTTAAATCATGAAGTCTCTCACTTCTAGTTGGCGTGGGTTTGTGTCTCACTGGAACCTAAGCTGATTTGGGAAAAGTTTGCCAGTTTATTTGTGGAAAGCTATTGATCTCTTCTCAGATACATCATAAACAGGTTCTCTTCTCCCCACTTAAAACTGACTGCCACCCTATAACTGAAAAATTGTTAAGTTTCGCGTAAAACAATATTCAAAATGCAAAATGCAGTGTGTTATTACTTCTGTTGCAGCTGAGATTTCTACAGTAATCTGTGATAAAAATTCAAAAGTCAAACTTTTGCTGGATCGTATTAAAGAGACACCGAACATCAAAACAATTGTATTAGTGGAAGATATTACAGAAGAAAGTGCTAACAAAGCAAAAGAGTGTGGTATTGATCTGATCACATTTTCTCAGTTAGAGGTAAGTTGGTGCTTTATAAACCTTTTATCATTTTCACTTCTTGATATTAAATCACAGTTAGAGGACATTTTGACAGTTAGAGGTAAGTCAGTGCTGTATGTACCTTTTGTCTTTATCACAGCTTAATATTAAGGTTGGCAATGAGTGTTTGTACACCGAGTACCATACTACCAGTAGTTGGAAGCCTGATTATCGAGTATCAGTACTCAGTTTCTAAACAAAGAGAAGAAATGTGTATTTTTCATTTTTGGAAATATTAAGAATAAAAATGAAATAACTTGTCTAACTGATTTAACAGTCAGCACCTTTATACATGTTGCTTGGCTTGCTATTGCCACCAGCAGTTGATTGTATCTTACATCTGAGAACAATGTAATGAATTAGAGGGGTACTATTGTTTCAACTCCCTTTAAATTTGCTTGAATTTAGTAACAAACAAAAATGAAAGAAAATGTTTTGACAGAGATGTATCCTGCAACATACTTTATTTGTGTAGTTTTTTAATATTCCACCAAGAATTTCTCTCTTACATGGAGATGTCAACAGATTAAGGTGAAGAGACACACATCTTGACGTGTGTTATGGAGAGATGCGACATTCATTGAGGGTTCTTTAACATGACACAGGACCACGGTTTTAAGTCTCATCCGAAAGATCGGGGAGCCTACTGCTGAACCTCTTAAAATTTGGATCTTAGGCCTTCTGCATTTGCTTTCATATTGGATGATAATAGAGCTACCAATGTGATACTTTTGAAAAGACAGACTGGTGGTTATACAGTGTCTAAATGTAATAAAATGGCCCACAGAGCTAGTAAGATTCAACATTTTTGTAGAGGAGAATACACAAATGCACTAGCATTTCTCTTCTGTATGGGTTATATTTGCTGAAGGATGACAGATGTCATATCGTGGGGACAAGATAGAAATATTCTGAAGGAACAATCCTCTGACCCTCATCCCAACTGTCTTGTAATTTATCCCAATGATTAATAATTTCTGTATGTTGTATGAAGTGGGGGTATTGTGTATTGTTTTTTTTTTTTTTGGCAGTGAATATATTTTAATTGACAGGTCTTTAACAAAAGAAACAAATGTAACTATATTGGTGTTTGATAACTGTTCTTCATTTTGCTTGTTGATGAATAATGGCGACCTCACTGCATCCAAGAAACCACTGATAGAATCAAAAGTATTGCTTACAGCATAGTTTAAAGATGTTCCATTGTAATTTTTAGGGGAAACAATAAACAAAATATTTTATATTTATTGCATTAAAAAGAAAAAAAGATGACGAAATAGGTCAATAATCTAAACTATAAATAAAAAGGTAAGATAGGTCAATAATCTAAACTATAAATAAAAAGGTAAGATTATTTTAACAGTAGATCTACATGAAAGGCCCTTTTAAGGACAAATATGGTATATGCAAAACAGTAGCTAACACACTTGCTTCAGTTTCTTCCATCTCAAAATATGAGTGTGTTTCTCCACAAACTCTGGTTTCCCCCATGGTATGATAAACCCCTTATGCTAATGTCATTCCCAACAAGAGACAATGGAAAATATTTGTTAATTCATTGATATCATATTCACAACATTTAGTTAATAGGTGTAATAAAGAAATAACTTATCTAATTATTGTTTTGTTTTTCCAGAAAACTGGTGAAGATAACCCACAAGAACCAAAGGTAGATATTTTCTCTTCCTCCTTCTCTTATCTCTATGTATGTAAATTTATATATATATATATATATAAAATCAGAAGTCTATTACTCTAGAAGTATGAAACTACTATTTGGGCCATTAGACATGCTCAGAACCCTTCTGCAAGTGTAAACTGCTATATAAAATAATGTGATCCGGTAAGGTCAAATGACGCAGTGCCCCCTGTCACATTACAGTCAAACGTGTTGAATCAGGCTGCATACTTTGTCTATTTGGCCAAGAAAGAGATATCCCATAGTTGTCAAAACATGATGAAGAGCGCTTTGATCATCTCCTTCAGCAATATTATGAAAATGCAACTTCTTTACCATCTCAGCATTGATAATCTCTAGCAAGGTTGGCATCTTGTAAACAATTATCTATCAAATTCAACATTTATGACTGCTCCCTCATAACATGCTGCTTACACCACCAAAAATCAAGCTCGTTTGCCATGAATGTGAGTTATCTCACGATAATCACAAGTGCTGTAATGAGCGTCTCTCATATTTTATCTATGATTAGGTATATATATATATATATATATATATATATATATCTATATAGATATATATATATATATATATATATATATATATATATATTATATATATATATATATCTATATATATATATATATAGATATATATATATATATATATACATATATCTATACTATCTATACATCTATCTATATATCTATATATCTATATATATATATATATATATCTATATATATATATATATATATATATATATATATATATATATATATATATATATATATATATATATATATATATATATATATATATATATATATATATATATATATATATAAAATCTGTGTTGTGCAGCTTCATATCAGAATACATAAATATTTTATATCAGGGTTCGAAAAATTTGTATAAAAGCACTCGCCTGAAGGGCGAGTGATTACATAACTTCCACTCGCCCAAACTCATTTTGCACTCGCCCCAGTATGAAAATGTAGTATTTCAAAGAAAATGTGTTAAGAGCGTATAATATCTTTTTTCAAAGTAAATAGATATTATATGACTTAACAGATATGATACTCTTCATTTGACAAATTGTCTTTTTTTCTAATTAAATACTTATTATGAGTGAAAATGTGTGAAAATCTTACCACACCTTTTGTATGCTCTATCAAGTTTTTAGAATTCAAATTCTTGACTGAAATTTCAGTTGGCCGCCATAAAAATCTGGTTACCCACAATGAAAATTTTTTTTTATTTAATTTTGTTTTTTTAAGTTATTGTTATTTTAATAGATAAATTTATATACAATATATATTGTCTCTGAATGATGCATTTGCATCTAAATTAACTGTAAATGCATCATAATTATTACTATAATCAATTATTATTATTACTATTTTATGATGTTACTACTATGTGTTTAACTAAATCAATATAAATTACAAAAGTAAGTTTTCACTATTGTTAGATGAAAACAAGAGCTATCCATTTCTATATTTTCATTAAAACTTTTATTTATAGTATTGAGTAACTATTTTTACTTTTATCATTCACTTAAATTCAGATTTTACAACTTCTATACAAATTATAGTGTTATGATTATTTTACCAAATCCTGAAATTCAGGTCCATTCGGAATTGGTTCTTTTATTTACACACATCCAATTTCTACTTCCTCAACAAACTGCAAGTATCAGCTGTCAACACACGATGTGTTCTGTGACATTTTTGGCCATGAGGTAACAACTAACATGTTTAATTGTCAATAAAATAATTATTTAAGTTTCTAATTGTTTATTGTGACATATTTTGAACTGAAAATAGAAGGAAATGGACCAGTTTCGAAATTTAAAAGGGAAAACAGATTTTCAGCAGGGCGTCAGCACTCGCCACACGGGCGAGTTCATTATGGATATTTACTCGCCCGAAATGATTTTTTACTCGAGTGGGCGAGTGGATTTTTGGAACCCTGTATATGTATCATGTATAATAAAGAATAGTGGTGATTTGATTGGCTAACGTGCAGCAAACCGAACTACTTTTATTCACTACGTATGCAGATTTTATTCATCTGAAGGTTGGCAATGACGACACTTCATTCATCTGAAGGTTGGCGATGACATCACTTAGTGTTTGTGATGTCAGTTGAGCTTGAATGGGGACAATGGAATAAAACATATTGTGTAGATGATCTTAGAATTTTGTTGTATTCAAGTCTGCAATTTTGCTAATTTCAACACCTAATAAAGTATTCGTAGATACAAATAACAATTTAAAAATATAGGCTATATGTATGTATTCAAATATAAGCAATATTTACAATATGATTTGTGCACTTATTTCTGCACAAATATTTTACCTATTTGGAACAATTTGGTCAACTCGACAGAAAGGTGAATATAGATTCTCATCCCCAGTCATCAGAAAATACTGTTTGTATTGCATATCTTTGATCATATGATGAAAAGAATTGTATCATCAATGTGATATGAATGGAAACTCATTACAGATCTCGTATATATATACATATATATATATATTGATATATTGATATATTGATTTATTGTTATATTTGTACCTACCTTGTAACTACCAGTATATACATTTTTGTATCTCTATTCTGTCAGATTTTTATTTGAAAAAATGTTTTTCTTTTTTCTTTATTCAGCCTGCAAAACCAGATGATCTGTGTGTTCTCTGCTATACAAGTGGTACAACAGGTAATTATCAGGAATCGACAGGAATTCCTTTGAACTTCAACTCCCTAAAGTTTTACTGTATCTTTAGTGAATCTGTGTTGAAATCAAAACCATGAGGGTTGGTTGAAATGTTGAGCCTCATCTGTAAGGATTTGTCTTTTTGGAAATGTACTGCACTATTTGTTCAATATAATCTCCTTCTGTGTCTATGCACTTTTGCCAGTGATGTTTAAGAACATCAATGCCACTTTTATAGAAGTCCCTTTCCTGACTGTCCAGAAAGTCCTCAACTGCATGTATGAGGTCATCATCTGTCTGGAAATGGGTACCAGAAATGACCTTTTCCAATTTTGGGTATAGATGGAAGTCTGATGGAGTGAGATCAGGTGAGTAATAGGATGTTGAATCAATTGAAAGCCACAATCATCAATGGCAGCCATAGCAATGAGAGACTTGTGAGCAGGGGAATTGTCCTTTACTGAGATTTCAACAGTGCTTGATCTTTATTTATTCTCTTAGCTTACCTAGGAAATGATGCATAATATGCCCCACTGATTGTTTGCCCCTTTTGGAGATAATCTAACAGGAATACCCTCAGCATCTCTGAAAATTGAGGCCATAACCTTCCCAGCTGAACATCCTTTGCCTTCTTTGGTGGCAGTGAAACTTACGGTAACTTATGAATGGGCATTCTCTCCTAATGTTGCTACCATGTCAACATGAATAGCCTTAGTGCTAGACCTTTCTTGAATAAATATTGAATCACTGCTGTCTTGACAATTTTGTATATTTTACTTAACTTTTTCAACACTACAGACTGTAATAGACAAATCTAAGACAATAGAAAAGAGCATTCCATTTAGTTACTTGGAGGTGAAAGGCTTAAGTCATTTATCCTGTTTACTTGGAGTGATACCTCTTCAACCAAAAATTTCCAAATGACACTGTTCCTTCGTAACACAGCTATAAGAAGTCACAGAACAGTAGGGCTAAAATTGGGCATCCCTTCTTAACTCCTTCAATGCAAGGCTCAAAACTTATCAATCAACCCTCGTTTGACATGTTGTAGATACATATATTAGAACTATAAAACCAAATTTCTGTTGTAACTTATGTTTTATTACAGGTTTGCCAAAAGGAGCCATGTTGACACACAAAGGAACAATTTCAACAATTGCTGCAGCAGATGCTCAAATGGTAAATCTAAACATATGCATACAATGGTTAATCTGAAAGAATGGTACAATTAAAAAAAAATAACAATGATGATACAATAAGTGGTTGAAGATTGGATTGTTATAAATAGATGGTGTTTGTTTGTTGCAGGATGCAATCATCATTTCTTATCTGAATAGGGTCAGTCTGCTCTGTGTGTTGATGCTTCACTGTAAACTGTGATGTGTGGTGTTTTAGTGTTTCAATATTGAAGTGTAAAATGTGGATGTGTGTTTTAATGCTTCAGTATTGAAGTGCAAATTGTCAATGTGTATTTCAGTGTTTCAATATTGACGTGTAAAATGTTGATAGGCATTTTAGTGTTCAGTATCGAATTGTAAAATGTGGATGTGTATTTCAGTACTGTAGTAATGGAGGTAAAATGTAGGTGTCTGTTTCAGTATCAAGGTGTAAAATGCAGATGAATATTTCAGTCTTTCAGTATTGAAATGTAAAATGTGGAAGTGTATTTCAATGTTGAAGTGTAAAATGTAGATTTGTGTTCCATTAAGTCTGCAGCTACTGGGAAGGGTCCTTTATTGACCCTTTTAAATGGAAATAGTCAAATATCTTGAAAAAATTATTGAAATATGTTCTCTTAAACCAGAAAATGTTTGTGTCAAATCCGGTTTAATGGTATAAGGGGAAAGACCCCTGGTCATATGTGGTGAAAACTATATTGAGATCCCCATCCTTAAACCATATAATTTCTTGTTCCTTGGGGAAAGACTGGTTTATTGGTACATGGCAGAAATCCTTTGCATTCTTATCAGATTGTGGCTTTTGTTGTCAGTTTTGCCCAGGTGAGAGTTGTGGCCCCTGGTTTTCTTGTAAATTTTCTCATTTCCAGTTGATGATTTTGTGTGTAATCTTTTCACTTGCAGAAAAACCTAGTGGTCTCTTCCTAGGTACATTAATATTGTAACCAGGTTCTCTCTTCCACCATTTAAAACTGGTTGCCACCATATAACTGAAAAATTGTTAAGTGTGGCATAAAACACTATTTCAAATTCAGATTAATTGTTTGTTGTTATTAATATTTAATGAACTAAAGCAGAAATGTGAATTAAGCAGATGTTAACAGTTTATTGATTTTACATTGTAGGGACCAGCTGGGGTACAAATTGGACCAGACGATGTATTGATCTCCTATCTTCCGTTAGCTCATTCTTATGAAAGATTAATTGAGGTACATACTTCAAACTTTCCTTTCCCATCTAAACAGTTAACTCCTCAACCCCTGAAAAACAATGAACTTTTCTATAATTCAATGAATTAGCCTAGTCCAAATGTCTCTGTAGGGGTGAATGATTAAAATGATGTTTTCAAATCAATATGCACTATTATGTGTAATTATTTGAAATAAAAGATTGGAAAGGATGGGTTGGGGTTCTAGTATATTGTTTTGGCCCTGTCTGCCTATGGTGATTAATTAATACCACCTGTATATAAAGACCACCTGGTCATAAAGATTGTTTTTTGCTGTCCCCCATCTGTGTAGAAATCAACCTCTATATAAAGACCACCTCCCTATAAAGACTTGTTTTGTTGTGTCCGTAAGAGTGTCTTTATATATATATATATATACAACTTTCGCTGTTTTCTGAACTTGCCTGATCTGAAGTCTAATGACCTACAGATAAATTTTACATTGATTTCATTGGAACTCATTTTTACACAGTTATAGCCTTTGTCTCAGAAAGAAAATTTCAATTCTAAATTTGTCAAAACATTTTATTTTTACTATTTTGGAGTTTTTGTGTTATATTTAAGTAACAGGTTGTGTTTTGACCTTTATGTTTCCTGTCAGAGTCAGAGAATCATGTAGACATTTCATTTACCCCACATCTGATGAGTTTATTGCCAATATTCTGGTTGGCTGAAAACTTCTTGAAAACTATGTGGCAATACCAATGCCACTCATAAACCGAATGCCACACACTTTATACAGTCAAATTTACATTGTAAACCTCTACCTCATGGGAGAAATACTATCAGTGGATGACAGCAATTTATACAGTCTTATGTATTGTTGTGAATAGAAAATTGAAGAAAATATGAATCATAAGACAAATATTTATCATAATCAATGTTACTGGTAATTACAAAGTTGATATAATGTTGAGGTTTTGGTATCCACTATGTCTCCTGCACTCGGTGTCATAGCAGAATATAAGATTTATGTTGTTGAACATTGATGACATGTTCCTATGTTATCTTTTCTGTCCGGTCCCAATGTAAGTTTTATTTGATTTCAACATTGTTTATTTATTTGCACAATTGGCTGTTATGTTTCTGACAGCTACAGCAGGTGTTTGGTTTTAGAGCCCTAACTGTATACAGAACTATAGGCTACAGTACATGTCTGTAGGTAAATGAAATATAAACCTTCATAAACATTATTTTGGTTCCATAGTAACAGAATTTTAGTACATGGAGGTATTTGTCAAGATATCTAAAATGAAAATAAAATTATGGTAAATTTAAAAAAAAAAATTAAAACAAATTAGTTGTGGATGTGATTTTTAAAAATCCTGACATGTTTCTCTGTACAGAGGCAGAATGAGTAGAAATGATAAAGGCTTTGGTGGGCAACTCGGTGGGTCTTTGCCTCACTTGGTATAAAGAAATTTACAGAGAGAGATAATCCCACACCGGTAAATGACCATGACCTTATATTTACCATACACAATTGAATTCTTAATATAATATACGTGGTACAATCAAATGTGTCATTGGTTTATTTTTATAACAATAATATATCTGTATGATAAGATTCACCGTGTGCTTTCATTTTTTCAGTCCTATGTAGTAATGAGAGGAGGGTGCATAGGATTTTTCCAGGGAGATGTCCGAACTTTGATGGATGATATCAAAGAACTTCGACCAACTCTATTTCCATCAGTACCAAGGTTACTTAACAGATTTTATGACAAGGTAAAAATGTATAGAAGTAGAGCTGAACAGAATATCTAAAATCAGTATTCAAATATTTTTGCAGACTATCTGATTTGTATTCAAATACTCATCTATTTTAAAAGTGTTTTTCCCTTGTAAGAATGTATAAGAAATATCAAATATTTTATAAATAACCGAGTGTTTAAACATAATACGTACCCTGTACAGTACGGGCCACGCGGATTCCGCAAACGTCACGTCATCGCGGTGGTCATATAAATCTTGCTCAATAAATTCGCCGCGAATACGCGATCAGGCTATTGAGCTCAACGCGGGTCGCCGCAGTTTGCGATGGATAAAATCATCGCGGCAGTTTGCGATGGAAAAAAATCATCGCGGCAGTTTGCGATGGAAAAATTTATCGCCGCAGTTCGCGGCTGTGTGAGCAACTTAAATTATATCGATGATTAATTAGGTTATCATTACTTTACATTTGTTAACATTACTTGGAAAATTCCAGTCCAGCGTGGTCTTTTAAAGTATTATCGATGTTTTGTCAGCATAAGTTAACATTCTGAATTAGTATAATGTGGATAGCAAAACATCAAATGTGTTTTATACTGGACTTAAAAACAATTTATTCCGCTGAAACTGCCAACTCATAATCAATGTGAACGTGTTATCACGGAGCAAAAGTACGTTTATTTTCTGTAACCTACCATAAGTTTGGCTACAATGCTGAAGCACTGTATCTCGAATCATTAGCATATTCATCATAATTTGACTTTTTTCTTACGCGACTTAAAGTCTCGCCAGTTTCAACCTGATTTAAAAACAAGGAGTTCGCCAGCTAGCAACAGAAAGAATTATTTTAGTTACGCAACCTAGTTTTTCTAAATATTTATCAAAAAACTGTTCGTAATTTGAGAATAATGCTTTATAGCACGCACAAATAAGTGACGGAGTCTCATTCTTTAAAAAAAAACCCGCTTACAGATACAAAATCGACGCTTCGAAGCTGAGAAAAAATAGAGCAATGAGAAATACCGATATCGGAATACGATGGTCATTGTCATATTTGACCTGTTGGTCCCTCAGTGCAGACATGTTCTTATTTTTTATTATAAAAAATAATCTTCTAACACATGACAGCGATATATAAAGCTATCGCTGCACATGATATTTGATATGGCTTTCATTACCTGAAGTCATGAAGTCCCGCCTTTTCGTCTACGTATTACCCTCAGGTGATTATTTTACCCCCGCCCCTACCTGTATACGTAATTTAGTTTGGCGGTTTGTCTGTCAATCATCGTATCAATCATCATGAAGCTCTGTGGGTCATATATATATATATCGTTAGTTGAGAGAAACTATTGAAACTAAATGATATATTTCCAGACCAACCTCATTTAATTGATGTTTTTATATTTGCTACTCTGGGAGAGTGTTTGATGGAATTTTCCGTTTTCAAAATTAATTTTGCTTTATCCCCATGTAATCTAATTATAAAAACCAAAATGACCTTGATTAATTTCTCGAGAAAAAATAAAGATATGTCACCGTAAACAAAACTAAAACTATGATAAACGAACTGTAGATTATTCACCCCAAAGGAGTCCGAGTTCATTAATTGGACAAAAAATGATCTCGGGTATTAAAATTCAAAGGATTGGAACTATACCCACAATCCAAACCGTAAACGGCTGAGATTGTTCTCTGTCATGTTGTAAAATTTTACTTTACGGGAGGAGGTAAATACAAAATGGCAGTTCTGTGATTTATATTTGATAAAATTATAACTTTTAAAGTATTTCTGACGAGTCATATTCGCAGTATATTAATCAGGAAAACGATCGCTGACAGTTAATTTAAAAAAAAAGCCGTTTTGTTAAATTAATTATTTTATACTTCCTACTCAGTCTGAAAAACTGTGGGCAATATTGTTAAAAAGATTCTTAACTTCAATATAGTAAGATTCCAAAACTTATTAATGAGTAAGTCAAGAATATTTTTTTTTCTGATATTTAAATCTTAAAGAACGACTGATCCAAGCTCTCCATACATATATTTTTTCGAAAAAAAATTCTATTGCTGCCTCCCCCGAAGATCCACTATCGTTAAACAGAATCCACATTATTTGACCAAGTTACAAATATGGCTCCTCGATCAAGACCGCAGACCAAAGCTATTACATAACAGGGACAAAATATCGATTCTGAGTGAACGGGGTATCCTTACTTGAACTTGAACCTTATCGACAGCGTCATAAATCACTGTCAAAAGATAACTCGGATGATGTGAGTGTTTTAGAGCCCTAACTGTATACAGAAGCTATAGGCTACAGTACGTGTCTGTAGGTAAATGAAGTATAAACTTTCATAAACATATTATTTTGGTTCCATAGTAACAGAATTTTAGTACATGGAGGTATTTGTCAAGATATCTAAAATGAAAATAAAATTATGGTAAATTTAAAAAAAAAATTAAAACAAATTAGTTGTGGATGTGATTTTTAAAAATCCTGACATGTTTCTCTGTACAGAGGCAGAATGAGTAGAAATGATAAAGGCTTTGGTGGGCAAACTCGGTGGGTCTTTGCCTCACTTGGTATAAAGAAATTTACAGAGAGAGATAATCCCACACCGGTAAATGACCATGACCTTATATTTACCATACACAATTGAATTAATATAATTAATATAATATACATGGTACAATCAAATGTGTCATTAGTTTATTTTTGTAACAATCATATATCTATATGATAAGATTTACCATGTGCTTTCATTTTCTCAGTCCTATGTAGTAATGAGAGGAGGGTGCATAGGATTTTTCCAGGGAGATGTCCGAACTTTGATGGATGATATCAAAGAACTTCGACCAACTCTATTTCCATCAGTACCAAGGTTACTTAACAGATTTTATGACAAGGTAAAAATGTATAGAAGTAGAGCTGAACAGAATATCTAAAATCAGTATTCAAATATTTTTGCAGACTATCTGATTTGTATTCAAATACTCATCTATTTTAAAAGTGTTTTTCCCTTGTAAGAATGTATAAGAAATATCAAATATTTTATAAATAACCGAGTGCTTAAACATAATACGTACCCTGTATATGCTAAAATGAGATTTTGACCTCCCATACCCAGTTTGACCTTAACATGCCCTTTAATGAGGGCAAAATCGTTCTTTGCTGCATAATATATTGGTACCAAATGTGATAGAATATTTGAATGGTAATATTATATAAGAATAATTTCCATTTACTATTTATATGTGAAAAATAAAAGTTCGTTTTGGCTCTGTTTATAAGTCCTGCATATAATTTTTCTGCGGATCCACAAATTTCCAGGATTTTATTTTTCAATCTGATCATTCTTGAGATTGATGTGAAAACACCGATAAAAAGAAATTGGGAGGGGTGTGTTTATACATACTGTATGTCTTCCAAGTGGTTGCCATCTTTAATGGAATGAGATTTCAGTTGGTTAAGTTTGAAGGTCATTCCTTGACCTAAAATTTCGGTTTTTCAATTTGAAGGTTTCAGCTGGTTCCAATACAAGTGCTCTGAAGAAGTACCTGTTTGATACGGCACTACAGAGTAAAGAGAGTGAACTCCAGAGGTATGTATTTTATTGCCTTTTGTACTGTGCTCCAATTTGTCCTACGTATTACAGAGTTATCTTTAACAACAAATTCAACTACGATATTTACAATCTATAACATTATAAATGTTAAATTGATCTGTGTGTACAGTGGTCCCCCTATTTGCGACCACCCCCACAAGCGACCACCCCCCTTAAGCGACCAAATTTTCAAAACATCAGCCTTTTTTAATGATAAATTACCTCTTATAAGAGACCACTCCCATAACGGGACCAGCGACCACTTTTCATCGGCCAAATCATGTTGATTCCACAGAAAACCCCCCTCACGAGCGACCGAGTGTTTTTTTAAAAAAAGTAAACATTAAATACGAAACTAAATTATTCGCTAGCTCTACCGCGTAACCAAAATGTGAGCGACAGATTTTTTATATTTTCTAGCCCGCACCGTATCTGATTCTCTTCATCCTACTTGGTTAATGTAGTGACCGTAGTGAACAGAATATAACGACCGAATAATTCGGGTTACATTTAAAAAATAAAGTACGAAAACTTAAAATACGAAACTCAATTACACGCTAGCTCTACCGGGTAACCAATGTTTTTATTATCTACAAAATTGCGTCGCGTGAAAACGAGAAGATTTGAACGAGATCCAGTGGTGGATTCAGAGGGGGCCAAGGGGACACGTTCCCCACGGCTGTACCCTCGATTAAAAAAATAATAAGCCTATAATTCCCAACAAATACGCATTTCCGATCTGCCTGTAATCGATCGCAACACAACCTGCCCGATATCGTTAGTCCTTCGTCTGTTGTATCAACACTTGCCGACTTGGTGAAGTCTTCCGAGTTTGAAATCTATTTAAAGGATTATTAGGAATTAATTATCATCGTGGATGTTGATTAGGGTAACACAAAAGACAAGATGATTTGCAGGTATGTTAAATTAGGCGTGACAAGTAGCAGTTTACCTATTGTATAGTATACTCATCGGCGCCGGATGCCTTAGACTGGGTACTGTCAAAACAACGTACAGGTGTGAAATAAACTCGAGGATTATGTTTAGTGTTTGGAACATTTTTAATCAATTATTATGTGAATACGTTTGTGTGAGTGACAATGTGAACATTTTAATCATATGATGCTAATGGCTATTGCACCAGAAAGAACCAAATCAACATGGAGATGTAATATCAATGAATAAAATTGTCTGAAAATTGTATTACTAGATGTCTTTTATCATTGACAAGTTATTGGTAGACACCCTCCCAGGAAAGACCACCTCTGTTATGAGACCACATACCTCTTTCATTTAGGGTGGTCTTATAAGGGGGGACCACTGTATTAGTTTGATAGTTGAAATCACAATTACAACTGTTTAATTGGAATCAAAGTTTGATAGTTGAAATGACAGTTTACAAGGATTTCATAGATTTTTGTGCAACAGTCAAAACATTGACCCAAGGCATCAGGGAAATCACAGGAAAACTTATCCAGGCCGATCTTGAGGGTAACAATTATCTGAGACTTCTCTGATGACTGTTCCCCTGACACCCATGAAATAACTGTTTTTTTCTCAAATATGAATTGAATGTCAACTCATGTTTTACAAATACAGTGAAACTTGTATATAAAGACCCCCATAGGGATAGAAGAAAACCAGTCTTTATAGGGTGGTGGTATTAATATAGAGGTTGAAATGGTACTATTGGGGACAGCAAAAAACAATCTTTGTGACCAGATGGTCTTTATACACAGGTGGTTGCTAAAGCAAGTTTTACTGTACTGCCACTACAAAAAATCAGACGACTTGTGTTGGATTCACAAGCGGAAGGTACCAGTTTCAATCCCAGTACTGGGTTATACCAAATACTTTTTAAAAATGGCAGTGACTTCCTTTCACCAAACGCTCAATATAGGAAATGAAAAATCACGGATCTTTTGGATGAGACTTTAAACCGAGGTCCCATGTTATGACAGCCATAGCTCATTAAAGAACCTTGACTGCATTGGTGTCAGTCCTTTACACAGGTCTAAATTTGTGGTACTTCATCTAAAGCTGGTGACATCTTAATATAAGTGAAAAATTCTTGATGGCATGTAAAACAACAAGCAAACAACAAAATTTTATGCATGTATCATCCGACCATCTATTTTCATGCACATCAATAATCGCACATTCCGGTATCCTTTTCCCGATATTATTTGGAATTTTTGCTATTTCCAGATGATTTTTAAACTAGCCAAATTTAACAATCAATAATGGATAAAAGTATGCTGTTAATCGTAAGTTTTGGTCTCCTTTGTTTACATATAAACTAATTGTGCAAGAACTCTTAAGTGTGCAAAAAATGGTGCCGCGGGGATATATAACACTGCCATGCTTGTTTTTTATTTTGATTAATTTGAAGTCGCTGGTTTTTTCCTCAAGTTTTGTTGAAATCAACTCCTCAGCAGAGACTTCGTCCTATTTTTAGATTTGATATAAGTAGCTTCTTTTGATATATCTGACATTTCAAAGTCTTGTTATTTCTTTAAACTTTCAATTCAAGAGATCCTTCTCCTTAAGGGAATAATATAAATGATTTCTTCAGTTTATTTTAAATATGTTTTTCAAACAGTTTTTATCTTATTTGTATTAAGCATATAACTTCCTGAATGATTTCTTATTTTGTGTTTGATAAAAAATAGCTAGTCTTCTCATAGACAATGGATAAGGGGATGAGCTCTTTGCTTGAGGTGTTAGATTTCAAAGTACCTTTCAGATCTAGTTAACAAGAGTTCGAGCTTTTCTCTGAGGAAATGTTTTAGTTAACTTGAGATTGTTAAGTGGTCTATTCCTGGTATTCATCATAACCAGGATTTCCTTTTCTTCTGAAAATTGGCAGCCATTATGTATCTCAACAACTAGTAGATCAAATTACAACCATTGGATAAGTTTATAAGATTTATCCTGTTTGTATCTTGCCATGTCGCTGTAGCATATCTAATGATTACGTTTGTTTAACCTGTGTATTATATTAGTCAACATCTACCTTGTTAATGTCAAGTTTGAATTAACCCATAATTTTATATTACAAGGATTGTAAGTATTGGATATAATCAAAACAGAGAGAATTTAATGTACAAGGGATTAATGTACTGGGGACCGCTTGCAATGGTTTAGTCGTAGAGCATTTGACTTGCAAGTGGATGGTCCCAAGTTCAATTCCCGGAGCGGTACATACCAAAGACTTTCAAAATAATATCACTCAGCATATGGAGTGAAAGTCATAGCCTTTCAGATGAGACTTAAAACCGAGGTTCTGTGTTGTGGAAGGTGCGGCATGTTAAATAATCCTCACTGCATTGGCGTCAGTCTACAGCACGGGTCAAAATTTGTAGCGCTTCACCTAAAGCTGCTGACATCTCCATATAAGTGAAAAATTCTTGCCAAGATGTAAAACAACTATCAAATAAACAAAATAATTTAAGTACTGGATATTTCTGAAAATAAAAAAACAGACTTTTTTAATTGGAAAGATGAAGGTAGAGCTAAGGATATGAGTCTTTGGGATAAAAATAAAAACTGATGATTTACTCAGTTCTTACAAACATAAATTTTATATGTTATGTTTAGCTTTTCTACATTTAATTGATTTGATTTAATGTTTGGTTCTGACATATTTGATAGATATAATTGTAATTGTGCTAATGGTCATTTTTGTATACTTGAAATATTTCAGAGGAATCATCCGAAATGACAGTATCTGGGACAAGTTAGTGTTTAAGAAGGTACAAGAAGGTCTGGGAGGGCGTGTCAAATTAATCACCACAGGATCTGCACCTTTGTCAGCTAAAGTTTTACGGTTTTTGCGATGCTGTGTTGGCTGTCCGGTGAGTTATCAGTTAACCATGGTGTTAATATATGATTCATGCCAGTTGTAATAGAATGTTAGATTTAAAAGTCACCATAAGGCCCAATGGCATCACATATTGAACGATGACTTTGTAGAGTCGGCCTGGCTCAGTTGGTAGCATGCTCGACTCTTGATCGTAAGGTCGTGAGTTGGAGTCCAGGTGGCGGCAGGTCGGATTCCTGTCCTTCGGATTGGACAGTAAAAACCAAGGTCCCATATCACAGAAGGTATCGGCACACTAAAGAACCCTCACTGCTCAATGGCAGTAAGTGCCGAGCATAGGCCAAACTTTGAAGTCCTTCACCGGCATTGGTGACATCTCCATATGAGTGAAAGATTCTTGAGTGGGACGTTAAACAACAATACAAGCAAGCAAATATGACTTAGTATTTCAAAGTAGTTCTGAGTCTTGACATAGGAAGGTTACACTTGCGAAGACAGTGGTGTACCACTTAGTATTTCAAATATAGTTCTGAGTCTTGAGTTAACGACATTACACTTGTGAAAAAATGGTGTACTACTTAGTATAAAATCTGTTAGCAATTTCATTACAAATGAAATAAAACAAAGTCTCTGATTGGTTAATTTCATCATGTAAGTTTATACTGTACTCACTCAAAATTTGAAGTTTAAAGCATTGCATTACTCACTTGCATTTACAAAAGTGTGTATTTGTGTTATTTTTTTACATGAAAAACTACATACTTGAAGATTGATATTTGGTAAATAAGCTTAATGATGATTTTCCACCTTAAGATGTCTGAGCCTGGTCTCTATATTTGTTCTATCAGTGCCTGTGTGAATTTCATGAACTTTGTAGTGAAATTTCCAAGTATTTTAGTAGTGATTTCTTTTATTCTTGTATCAAAGCTGTCATATTGTATAGTTGCTATGATTTTGTATAGTCACTGTAAACTTTGCACTATTCAACACATTTGCCTATGTTTCATTGCTATATCTGATATTTTAGATTCTCGAAGGTTACGGACAAACAGAAAGTCATGCCATCTGTACATTACAAATCCCTGGAGATCCAGAAACAGGTAAACATTTGTTTCTTTTTCAGATTGCTTGTCTCTAATATCATAATTAGTTAAGGGGAAGGTCTCCAATCAATGTGTGAATGGATTTATTCAGTATAAAATTCATGTTATACTGTCAGTGTCTTATCTTTTTATCACAATAGTTACATCTACAATGTTTCTATGGAAGAAACCACCCGGGGTGGCCTGGGTGGTGAAAGCATTTGCCTTATCAGTAACTGAGTCATACCTACAACTTTAAAAAAGGCAGTTCTTTGCCAAACGTAAGCATAAGATTTGAGAGACAGGTATCTATTGAATTTAAAATCAAGGTCCTATGTCAAGGCAGGCAGATCATTATAAGGAATTGCATAAGATGTGAAAGTCGTGGATATTTGGATATAAATTCCAGGTCCTTTATCATGGCAGACATAAATCACATAAGTCCATAGAACTGGTTAAAATTTGTGATGCTTGTAGCTGGTGTCCTAAGTCTCATTTCTGTACATTAGGTCATACATCTGTGTTTGTGTATTTGATATA
This sequence comes from Atrina japonica, assembly GCA_030159075.1. NCBI lineage: Eukaryota > Metazoa > Mollusca > Bivalvia > Pterioida > Pinnidae > Atrina > Atrina japonica. The sequence continues at coordinate 375,064 of BROG01000543.1, forward strand.
CAGTGGAATCTCATTATGTCGAAATCGGATGAGTCAAAATTCCGGTTATATCAAAGTTGAACAACTGGTCCCAATTTTGATTGATCGATAAATAAACATTAACTAAATTTCTGTTATCTTGACTTCTGGATATCTAGAAGGAATAGGGGGTTCCATGAACTTCAAAGACAACAAGATTCTACTGTATATGTTTTTTGCACAGTCTGTAAGTTTCAAGTAAATATCTGACATGTTTATGGTCAACAGCAAAGATGTGTTGTTTCCAGGTAACAATTACACTTCAGAACTGTTTATATCATAATACACTTCAGTTCACTTGAGACATATTTATTACAGGCATAAACCTTTTCTTTACAATTTTTTTACATGAAAAGTACACATAAAAAGAGGATATAAATAAACTTCCCCACATTTTGGCATAACAATCACATAATAAACTTGGTTACACAAAATTTGATTGCTTTATACCTTATTTTATATCATTTTTTAAAAGACAAAATCATTTCTCTTGACCACTGATCCACTAAATAGTCAGTTTAAAGCCTACACTTTAAATTACAAATTATTTCGCCTGTTGTTATTGTAAACTGGATCCCACACTTATCAACAAATCTCTTACCTCGCGTTACCTTGAGCTCAAGCCCACATTTTAAATTACTTATACTCCCACTTGTAGTTACTGTGGGGACAAGCCCACACTTTTAATTGCTAATTCTACCACCTGTAGTTACTGTGAGCTCAAGCCCACCAAAGCTAGATGTAAGAGAATTAATAATTCAAAGTGTGGACTTAGGCCCATAGTAAATTTAGAGTTGGGAGATTTAGTAATTTAAAATGTGGGCTCAAGCCCACCCTTTAAATTATTAATTTTCTCACCTCTAGTTGTAATAGTCTACCTGTATATGACTTTGGTCCATCAACTGACAGTCTACCTATATATGACATGATCGGTCAACTGATGGTCTACCTGTATATGATAGTTGTGATGGGAACAAGTGCACACTGTAAATTACTTATTCTTCCACTTGTACTTACTGTGGGCCCGAGCCCACACTTTGAATTGATAATTCTCTCACCTCAAGTTGTTGTGACCTCAAGCCCACACTTTATGCTCCCACTTGTAGTTAATGAGGGCTTCAGTCCTATACATGTGATTCTTACAGCTGGGGGAAAAATCTCCTGATATTTAGAGTCCCTTCCGCCCCTCCCATCACATTTCAGTATCTTCCGTCATCAGGAATTTCAAGTAAAAAAAATGTGACCAACATGTAAACTCCTCATAATTACTAATCAGCAAATGTTCGGTTATTAATCTGTTGACACTTTTACAGGTAAATAGCCTGAGGGCATGTTACTTATTGAAGGTGTTAATGATTATATAATACCGTCCCGTCCACTAATTGGCAATTAATTGGTGATAAGACTAAGTGAGTATGTGTATGTCATGTGACACACGCTTGGATAATCGATGATTAGAAGCATGATTCCAGCCATCAAAAATAGTTATTACAACATCTTATGGTCTCAAAAGATATTTGTAATATACTTCAACAAAAAAATGACCAAAAAAAAAAATATCATTTTATTATCAAGCATGCAAAGCATTTACCTCAAGGTCTAAATTGTCATTTGGAATTTTATGTCATGGTCCTATTTCAGTGTTATGTGATGAAGATTTCAGTTTCATTTTTCATTTCCCTTTTCTTCAGGACATGTAGGACCACCAATGATGTGCAGTAAAATTAAGTTGGCAGATGTGCCTGAAATGAATTACTTTGCCAAAGATAATAAAGGAGAGGTAAATTGTTTACTTATTTTTTTGTCAGAGATTTAAATTCCTTCTTGAAAAAATTATCACCTTGGATAGAATGCAAAGAATTTTTATGCAGGTCAAGACATGTATGTACATTTTTATGTTTGTCAACACATGTATATACCTTTTAATGTAGGTCAATGTATATCGTCACATGTTATTGTAGGCCAAGGTCTTTTTCTATTACACTTTATATTCCTCAAATATCGAGACAGATTCCTGTCAGAAAATCGCTGCGACAGTAATCAAGATCCACTAGATCATCTAATGATTTTAATGTTTTAATGTTTATAATAGGTATGTATCAAGGGACCCAATGTGTTCAGAGGATATTACAGAGATCCTGTCAAAACAAAGGAAGCTTTAGATGAAGATGGTTGGTTACATTCAGGAGATATTGGAGAATGGCTGCCTGTAAGTCTTGTAAAGTGATAATGCAATTGCTTACCATATTATTCCATTATATGTAAATATTGATAGCTAAATGAATATTTCATCGGTCAAGACTGTCCGTAATGAAATTTCAAAAAACATCTTATTCCTTGATCATATGCCCCTATTCAGATTTCTCAAGAGTTATCCCACTTTGGGCAAAAATAAAAACCTATGATTTTGTAAAGTTAAGTCTAGAGACATTCTGAAAATAATTATTTATGTTGAGGTAAACAAACAAACATGGTCCAGCATAGGAGATTTCACTTGTCAACAGAGAAGAAATTGTGGATGTGATGAGTAGTAAGAACACGGCAAACAAGAAAAAGTCAACAAAGTTAGCAATCAAATGCTTCAGAGACTTTCTGTATAAACTGACTATGGACACACTTGAGTCTTACTTCAAAGTGTTGACTCCGCATTTATTCATAACTTTGTGTCCAGTATTGAGTGCAAACATACCTAATAATTCATTCATTCGATATTATTGAAACAATTTATAGGTAGTGGAATAAATCATTCATTTCCCTAATGTCATATACAGGTAGACTATCAGTTGACTGATCTGTGTCATATACAGGTAGACTATCATTTGACTGGTCAATGCCCTGTATAGATAGACTATCAGTTGATGAATCCAAGTCATAAACAGGTAGATTATCAGTTGACTGATCTGTGTCATATATAGGTAGACTATCATTTGACTGATCAATGCCCTGTATAGATAGACTATCAGTTGATGGATCCAAGTCATATACAGATAGATTATCAGTTGACTGGTCTGTGTCATATATAGGTAGACTGTCAGTTGACTGATCTGTGTCATTTACAGGTAGACTATCAGTTGACTGATCTGTGTCATATACAGGTAGACTGTCAGTTGGTGGATCTGTGTCATATACAGTTAGACTGTCAGTTGTTGGATCAAAGTCATATATAGATAGATTATCAGTTGACTGATCTGTGTCATATACAGATAGATTATCAGTTGACTGATCTGTGTCATATACAGGTAGACTGTCAGTTGACTGATCTGTGTCATATACAGATAGATTATCAGTTGACTGATCTGTGTCATATACAGGTAGACTGTCAGTTGACTGATCTGTGTCATATACAGGTAGACTGTCAGTTGATGGATCTGTGTCATATACAGGTAGACTATCAGTTGACTGATCTGTGCCATATACAGGTAGACTATTAGTTGACTGATCTGTGTCATATACAGTTAGACTGTCAGTTGATGGATCTGTGTCATATACAGGTAGACTATCAGTTGACTGATCTGTGTCATATACAGATAGACTATTAGTTGATTGATCTGTGTCATATACAGGTAGACTATCAGTTGATGGATCTGTGTCATATACAGTTAGACTGTCAGTTGATGGATTTGTGTCATATACAGGTAGACAATCAGTTGACTGATCTGTGTCATATACAGTTAGACTGTCAGTTGATGGATTTGTGTCATATACAGGTAGACCATCAGTTGATTGATCTGTGTCATATATATCAGCTGTATGTTGTTGTGAGCAGTAAAAGTACTCTAGCTGGACATACCTAGTATTATTTACAAAAGTTTTAGACATGTACATATATTACAGACTGGCACTTTGAAGATAATTGACAGAAAGAAACACATCTTCAAGCTAGCCCAGGTGAGTTTTTATTTTTGAAAAAAAGGTTGTATGTGATTAACTTGAGATGATATTGAAATTTGACTGTAAATTTAAAATTCTACAACAGTTAGTATGTTGGTTTGTTGCAAGCATGGTTAGGATTGTTCTGACAACTGCGAGCTCAAGCTTATTATATAAACTCTCAGATTTTTTTCAAAGGTATACTCTAGATTTCACAATAGTACTTCCTTTAATGACTTGAAGTTCAAATGAACTTTTAACACATAACAAACATTAATGTAGATGTACTAGGCTTCAGGTATACCCCAGTATGTCATAGGTAAACCTTATCTTTTTTTAACAAAATTAACAATCTAAAGAAGTAAACTGAAAGTGCTTGATGATAAATATAATTGTTTGACAGATTCTTGAGCTGATAAATTTCCAAAAAAGAAATGAAATACAAACAAAATCATACAGAAATTTCAAGGAAAAAATGCCTAGTAGCTATTGCATAATTTGATTATAAAAATAATGTTTGTTAACACCTGCCTGTTTGATGACACCAGACCCAGCTCTAGTATGTTCTTTTTCACTTCCTTGTTTTCTGATTTTCAGGGTGAATACATTGCACCAGAGAAGATAGAGAATATCTATGTCCGAAGTCCTTTGGTAGCCCAGATATTTGTACATGGTGACAGTTTGAAGGTACCGTACTTGTATTCCAGTTTTTTTTATACTTCTTGTGATACTAATGCAAATAAATTGACTTTTCACACTAATGGGTGTATTAGTTGAATGCCTTGTTTTGTAGCAGTTGTTAAAATATTTATAAATCATATCAAGGGTTATCTCCCATGTCTACTTTGTGCCCAGCAAACACAGCTTAAGTGATTTATGAGATAAGACTGTGTTAATATTTGTTGACCACATGGATATAGATGAATTTGCTCTGTAGATTTGACTATGAAGTCACAATGGGTGTAAGTGACCAGCAACTCATTCCTCTCTAGATTTCCAGAGGTCTATATTTGTCCTCTTTGTTCTGTCTTTGTGTATTGTCTTATACACTATGACATTGTTAATACACTGGTATTGTTAGCATGTCAACACAATGGAACTGTTAACACTTTGGTACTGTTAATATGTTAACATTGGTACTGCTAACACTTTGGTACTGTTAACATGTTAACACTGGTACTGTTAACACTTTGTTACTGATAAAACTTTGGCACTGTTAATATGTCAACACTTTGGTACTGTTAATGTGTCAACACTTTGGAAATGTTAACACTTTGGAACTGTAAACATGGTACTGTTAACACTTTGGTACTGTTATCACTTTGGTTCTGTTAACAATTAACACTTTGGTAACTTTGGTTCAGTTAACAGCTAACACTTTGGTTCTGTTAACAGTTAACACTTTGGTACTGTTATCACTTTGGTTCTGTTAACAGTTAACACTTTGGTAACTTTGGTTCTGTTAACAGCTAACACTTTGGTTCTGTTAACAGTTAACACTTAAGTATCTATGGTACATTATGTACATTACTTTTTCTCTAGATGAAATATTTGATGTGTCACTTCAGTGGTGCTACAGTAAATCACTCTCATTTAGCTAGACATTGACTTTCCTGGAAATTCTTGACTGTGAACATATTCCTAAATTTAAATATTTAGCACATCTAAATATTGACAAGGGAAATCACTCTCTACCATAATTTCAAAGTTTAGATAAATTGGTTCTTGGAGATCAGCTGTTGTATAATTATTTCATGTCGGAGGTATTTAATTGAGACAGTATTTTTATTTTGTTGTACACAATAATACTTACCATGTACTTTTATCTGTTCCAGTCTTGTCTGATAGGAGTAGCTGTTCCTGACCCTGATGTGTTACCCCAACATGCAAAATCAAAACTTGGTAAATCAGGATCCATCCCTGAACTGGCCAAACTTCCAGTAAGATATCATATTTATCTTGTAAAGCAAAGTGTCCATGTTTATAATGAATAATTATTGTTATTATACTGAGATTGTATAGTGATAAAAAATGACTGCAAATAAAGGAATCACGTAACATGTATATGTTAGTGATGGAAAAATGTTTACAGCGGCTAATTTGCATGTCATTAAGTAGTATCGTCTGATTCACATAACTTGGCAGGGCGGAGTAACCCTTTTGATTGTCATATTGACGATTCTACTCATTTATTGATCAAAACAAGTTTCATGGGAAAAGCATTTTATTCCTCTCTGGATGTTCTTAGGTACGGTGACAAATAGGAATAATTATTCTTTCTGGTGTAATTATAATGCCGTTATGCTGTATTACCTAAAATTTAAACTCCTCCAGGACAAGTGTCCATGAGACTCCGGCTCACCAGGGTATACGAATTAGACTATATAAATCTTAATAGAGTGGTGTCTGTTGTCATTACTGATGAAAACAACTACATTGAACTTTAAAAACAAAAATAACTTATTTGTAAAGGGGCATTAACTGTGTTTACCAAAAAATAACATTTCAATTTTTTTCTACTTTTACTATTTGTACTTGATGTACAATAACAAATAAGAGCTATGTTCAGGCATAAAAAAATCTTATATATCCCTGTATATTTTTTGAAAATAAGGTTAGGTTCAGTGTGGTATTCATAAACAAATAGTAAGGTTCAGTTAATCAATTGCAAGTGAAAAAGTTCCAAACCTGTATTTCTCCAGCATTTTTCATAAAATCTATAGGGACTTGAGAATTTTATGTCTTCATATATCTCTTTTTTGTTATTGCCCCTTTAAACAATGCATTAGATGTTTGATTTCATTATACTTTATAGAAATAATATATAATAGAAACAAAATAAGTCAAATTTTATGAAAATATTTGAAGGTGCATATTTAATTTTTAACATGTAAATACATTAGCAATATTTCTTTCCCGTAACAGGAAGTGAAGAAGGCAATCTTGGAGGATCTGACAAATGTTGGAAAACAGGGTGGACTGCACTCTTTTGAGCAGGTAATTATTTCCTATATAGACATACTTTATATTTTATTATTTGCAAATGTTTGTATTTTCATTCTAAGTAATAGTTTTATAAATTATGAATGTATGGATTTGCACACTGTGTTCTTGTACCAACTCAAGTAGAACTGATGTAGAATTGACAGGATGTACTAGTAAAAGAGAAGAATAATGAGGCAGCAGTGTGTCATCTTTTAACAGTGATTTAAAAAGTGGAATATAGAGCACTAATAGAAAAAATGCTCCAGACTCCCTTGATATGGATTACTCCTATTGGCTTAGTTGTTTAGCCTCACAAACAGTTAATTCAGGGTTTGAATCCTTTACTGGTCAAACACTGTATCCTGTAGTGATTGTTCCTTCTGCTTTTGAAGTAAAAAACTAGTCTTTTGATGGTTCTGTAAGATTAGGTCATGTAGCACATTAACCTTTTCAACCCTGAGTATCAAACCAATCTGTTATGGCCTGTAGGTTTAAAGGGTTAAAGACATCCGATAGAAGTCCATACTGTAGGTCCAAGTTTCTGAAATTTCTGGTCACATTTGATTAAAGTTGAAAAATTGTCGGTGTGATGTTTGACAAGATAGAATATATCTGTAGTATAGAAGCATGTGTCCTCTGTCTTTGTTTTAACGCATTTGTATTGTATCTAAAACACCAAAGTTAGAATTTAACATGACTTGTAAATACATTGAGATTCTATCTTTAATTTTAGGTGAAAGATGTCTATGTGTATCCAGAATTGTTCTCAGTAGAAAATGGACTTTTGACGCCAACATTCAAAGCAAAGCGAAACGAATTGAAAAACTTCTTTGCCAAAGAGATTGAAGAGATGTACAAATGTTTAACATGAAGAACTAAATCATTTAATAATACATATTGTCAATTAATTCGCATCAATTCAGATTTGATATTTTAATTCTTTGTGTTATTTTTAGACTTTACTCAATTTACTGGTGTCAGGTTCATTCGCACAGATTCCAGTTCGCACCCTGGTTTTTTGCCCTGATTTCACTTTGCCCTGAGTCGTTTCACCCAGATATTAAATACACCTAGATGTTTATAGATATATGTGTGTATATTAACCAATATTTGACAGAGTATGCCATTCGGGAATTTATTACATAGTGTAGCTAATTAGATATGTTTGTGTAACTATTTAATGAGATGATTGAAGTTAGGAAGCCATACATTTTTAGTGCTCCATGAAAAATGAGGATGTTGACAGAGAAGTCTTCTATATTTAATAAATAAAGTAAATAATAAAAGGAAAATGCAATCAACTTCACTTAGGGTGCACAGCCACTCATACAATTTTGTACTTTATCATAAATAATCTTTAAATAAGGGCAAAACGACCCAGGGCAAAGGAACTTGGAACGAACAGGAATCAAAACGAATGAACCCATATTAAATTTGCTTAGTTTGAAATGTTCAACATAATCACCTGGTCAATATTTATAGGTATAACTTGAAGCTCAGAATCAAATGATATTTTATCATTATATAGTACATAAACATACATATTGTTGTAATAGGTGTTTAATAGGATAAATGACCAATTATGAATGGATGTCTTGGAGTGTGTGTAATTAAGTAGATAAAATAGCTCCTGATAAGGTCCAACTTATTCCAGGAGCAGTATCACTAGAGAGAATAAGTATATTTCAATTTTATTCAGAAAATATTTCAGTCATCATAAAATTTGAGATGAATTTTTGTTTTTCATTTTTTAATTTACTCTTGAAAACAAACGTAAAATATGTTTGAAGAATATGACATGAAAGTTTAAAGGATATAAAATGGAAGTGTTTACAGATTATAAAATGAAAGTGTATTTCACTTATATCAACTTATTTTGTAAATACAATGGAATCTCTTTCTGTTGAAATTCGTTTTTGTCGAAATTCCAGATATGTCAAAATTGAAAGTCCAGCCCCGATTTTTATAGATAGAATAATATATCAATTAAAATTTCCGTTATCTTGAATTCCGGATATCTCAAAGTATTAAGGGCGGTCCTGTGAGTTTTCAGATAACGAGAATCCACTCTATTTTGTATTTTATTATCGGCATGGTATGTGTGTTTATAGTTTAGTACTTCCTGACCTACAATGTAAATACTAAATACTTTAAACAGATGACTCTAAACATACTGTGTGTAACTGAATTACTTCAAAGATGTACTCGTCTTGTGTAAATATAATGTCATCTGTAATGATTTTAAATTGTTGGAACGTGAGTGATAGAATGAGCAACATTAATGGTCATTTACCAATCCCATAATGCTATGTGCTTAGTTGATATCCTAGACATTTCCTGTGCATGAGAGACATAAATGAGCGTTTTACCAATTCCACAATGAAATGTGTTCTTTTATGTTATTATTCTTCACATTTCCTGTTTGATATTCAAACTCGGATGGCAAAGTGCCCCACTATCCAGCATTATTACCAAACATATAATGTTCCTATATAACTGGAGGCAGTGATACTTCTGTAGTCACGTCATCATAGTACACAGTTTTCTATAGAGGATGTTATACTTTTAGTTGCGGTTTTGTTTATGCTATTTATGTTAATTTTATTGGTGAATCAGTGCTTTTTATTCTTGTTTATGTTCTATATGTATAGTCCATCTACATTTTATTGATGTTTTTACACAGAGTGCAGATAGAATTCTCTTGTTTTATTTTATTTCATTTGATTCTTATATACTGTAGGTGAAATTATCAATTATGTGCTACATTGTTCACCAGTCAATTTTTATCTACAGATAATTATATCTGAACTGTGAGTTGCAGGGTTTACTAAGTGTCACTCCCAAATTGACAACACCTCAGTATTGTACTTGCAGCCATTTAAGCTGTGAGTCAAATTGACAACACCTCAATATTGTATTTGCAGTCATCTGAGCTGAAAATCAAATTGACAACACCTCAATATTGTACTTGCAGTCATCTGAGCTGCGAGTCAAATTGACAACACCTCAATATTGTACTTGCAGTCATCTGAACTGTGAGTCAAATTGACAACACCTCAATATTGTACTTGCAGCCATTTAAGCTGTGAGTCAAATTGACAACACCTCAATATTGTACTTGGCAGTCATCTGAACTGTGAGTCAAATTGACAACACCTCAATATTGTACTTTCAGTCATCTGAATTGTGAGTCAAATTGACAACACCTCAATATTGTACTTGGCAGTCATTTGAACTGCGAGTCTTTTTTACAACACCTCAATATATTACTTGCAGTCATTTGAGCTGTGGGTCTAGGTGTCCACCCAACTTTTTTATCTTCAGTTGATTTGAATTGTGGGTCATTTTGATAGCACCTTGCAGCTATATGAACAGTCAGTCCAATTGACAACACCTCAATATTGTACTAGGCAGTCATCTGAACTGTGAATCAAATTGACAACACCTCAATATTGTACTTGCAGTCATCTGAGCTGTGAGTCAAATTGACAACACCTCAATATTGTACTTGCAGTCATCTGAGCTGTGAGTCAAATTGACAACACCTCAATATTGTACTAGGCAGTCATCTGAACTGTGAATCAAATTGACAACACCTCAATATTGTACTTGCAGTCATCTGAGCTGTGAGTCAAATTGACAACACCTCAATATTGTACTTGCAGTCATCTGAGCTGTGAGTCAAATTGACAACACCTCAGTATTGTACTTGCAGTCATCTGAGCTGAAAATCAAATTGACAACACCTCAATATTGTACTTGCAGTCATCTGAGCTGCGAGTCAAATTGACAACACCTCAATATTGTACTTGCAGCTATATGAACTGTGAGTCTTTTTAACAACACCTCAATATTGTACTTGCAGTCATCTGAACTGCGAGTCAAATTGGCAACACCTCAGTATTGTACTTTCAGCCATTTGAACTGTGAATCTTAGATAAACGTTAAATTGCATGTAAAAATGGCTGACCTGTTTGTCAAATATTGGTAGAGAAATGTTAACGTACACCTACACCCATCTGCACTAAGAATTATATTGTATACCTCTTACCTTATACCTAATGCCGTCTTAATTGCAAATCATATTAACTATCAAATACAGTGTCTACAGTTATATGCAGTGTGAGTCAACATTGACAACCCATAACCTGTGACCTTAAGTTATCTTGTATGTGTAGTTATCAGGACGGAATATATGCAGTGCAGTTATCAACTTCTTATTAAGATAACTTCTAGTAATGTGTCACGTATTAAGCACCGACTCTAAAGTCAATTAATTGTCAAATGTGTGCAGATATTTGTACCACTAGAAGTGCTGGTCATTGTGACAACTAGAAGTGTTGGTCATAGTGTCCATTGGAAATGTTGGTCACAGTGACCACTGAAGCATTGGTCAAAGTGACCACTAGAAGTGTTGGTCATATTGTCCATTGGAAGTATTGGTCACAGTGACCACTGAAGCGTTGGTCAAAGTGACCACTAGAAGTGTTGGTCATAGTGTCCATTGGAAGTGTTGGTCACATTGACCACTGAAGCATTGGTCAAAGTGACCACCAATCATCTTGTATTTATTATTTTTTGTATTGAAATAGCAAGGACTGCCAATAAAATTGTTCATACAGTTAACAGCAACAGATTTTCTACAAATGAAGTAATATCTAGATAAACTTGTTATGATGGTACACCATAATGAGTATATATTGTACACACAGGGATTTTCCACACACTTTTGTCGAGAGTGGGACCTGGGCCTTTTGAATTGGGGATTTTAGCAACATTTTATTGAAATTGGAAAGTCTAGAAATACACAAACTTCTGTGAAAACACAAAAATCTCTTAAAATTCATTGTAATTTGACTTTGATTAAGAAATTTCAACTGCAAATTGGGAAAAATGATGCATTGCTTTTGCATTGGAAATGGGGCCTTATTTCAGCCCCACATGCTAGGGTGGAAAATCCCTGACAATTCTTTTAATAATGTCAAGTAGATAAGGTCTGATTTCAAATCCACAGTAACCAACACTGATTTTTTCAGATAAAAGTTCTCATATAGATGCCTGTTACCTCTAACATATCTCTAGTCAGTGATAATAACATTTTTTTTTATGAGACCATTGTAATTGATATTATTTAGCAAGTTTGAATGTGCTTCTTGCATATAAGTTTTTCCTTTTATAAAGTCATAACATTTTGTTTGGTTTTGTTGTTTTTCATTTTTTGTGATATTCACATATATCAGTGCTTGAAAAGTCCACCAGTCTGTGTATGACTTTAAACTATTTATCTAATGATACAATTGGGCACATCAAGTTGTCAAAAGATAATGATTAAACACATCTTAATCAGCTCTCTAAATATATGATTGAACACATCTTTGATAGCTGTCTAAAGATACGATTTAACACATCCTTAATAGCTGTGTCTAAAGATATAATTAAACATATCTTATATAGCTGTCTGAAGATGATTATACATATCTTATATAGCTGTCTAAAGATATAATTAATCATATCTTATATAACTGTCTAAAGATATGATTTAACACATCCTTGATAGCTGTCTAAAGCTATAATTAAACATATCTTATATAGCTGTCTGAAGATATAATTAAACATATCTTTGATAGCTTTCTAGAGGCATTATCAAACACACCAACAGCTGTCTTGAAATAGCATTAAACACACCAACAACTGTCTAAAGAAATGATTAAATACATCAGCATAAATATCTATCTAAAGATATAGATAAACACATTGTAGATATCTGTCTAAATATATTATTTTAACACATGATAGAAAGTTTTCCAAAAGTATGTTTAAACACATCTTTAAAAAGCTGGTCTTAAGATATTAAAAACACATCTTACACAAGTGATGTGTTTGCTATGACTTGACACATGTTCTGATGAATATGATTATTATTATTATATATTGGTGTATGATTAAACATGTACTATCCAGTTGTTTATCAATGATTAGCAGTAAACACATAATATCCAGCTGTGTATCAATATGATTAAATACATGTATGTAACATCCAATTGTGTATCAATATGATTATCAATATGTTATTTATCAATATGATTAAACAGGTGACATCCAGCTATGTATCAATATGATTATGAATATGATTAAACAGGTAACATCCAGCTGTGTATTAATATGATTAAACACATAATATCCAGCTGTGTATCAATATGATTAAATGCATAATATCCAACTGTGCATCAATATGATTAAACACATAACATTCAGCACTGTACTAATATGATTAAACACATAATATCCAGCTGTGTATCAATATGATTAAATGCATAATATCCAACTGTGCATCAATATGATTAAACACATAACATTCAGCACTCTATTAATATGATTAAACACATAGTATCCAGCTGTTATCATTATGATTAAACACATAACATCTAGCTGTATATCAATATGATTAAACACATTATATCCAGCCGTGTATCAATATGATTAAACACATAACATTCAGCACTCTATTAATATGATTAAACACATAGTATCCAGCTGTTATCATTATGATTAAACACATAATATCTAGCTGTACATCAATATGATTAAACACATTATATCCAGCTGTGCATCAGTATGATTAAATACATAATATCCAGCTGTGTATCAATATGATTAAGCACAATAGCTATATATCAATATGAATAAACACATAGTATCCAGCTGTTATCAATATGATTAAACACATAATATCCAGCTGTGTATCAAAATGATTAAACAGATAGTATCCAGCTGTTATCAATATGATTAAACACATAATATCCAGCTGTGTATCAAAATGATTAAACACATAGTATCCAGCTGTTATCAATATGATTAAACACATAATATCCAGCTGTGTATCAATATAGTTAAATGCATAATATCTAGCTGTGTATCAATATCCAGTTATCCAGTTTTATCAATATGATTAAACACATAATATTAAGTTGAATATCAATATGATTAAACACATATCCAGCTGTTATCAATATGATTAAACACATAATATCCAGCTGTTATAAATATGATTAAACAGATAATATCCAGCTGTGCATCAATATGATTAAACAGGTAACATCCAGCTGTGTATCAATATGATTAAACACATAATAACCAGTTGTTATCAATATGATTAAACACATAATATCCAGCTGTGTATCAATATGATTAAACACATAGAATCCAGCTGTTATCAATATGATTAAACACATAATACCCAGTTGTTATCAATATGATTAAACACATAATACCCAGCTGTTATCAGTATGATTAAACACATAATATCCAGCTGTGTATCAATATGGTTATACACATAATATCCAGCTGTGCATCAATATGATTAAACACATAATATCTAGCTGTATATCAATATGATTAAACACATAAAACACATTCAAACAAACAAAATACTGATATAATGTACATAATACAATAATACTTTTAAGTAATACTTGTTCCTTCTACTAGAGAACTTCTACAGGACTTGTTTTAATAATAAAACAGGTTGTTGTTGCTAATAGCACTGTACATTATTACAAGGAATTGTATTACATTTTTAAAGCAACTTCTGCAGGACTTGTTATATATGATACAGCTTCATAGTCCGTCCAGCATTACTGCTTTTGTGTTTGTATATATACTGTATAGAAAAGAATTAAGTACATAGACCTACTTTATGTGTGAAAATGATGTTTTATGTTGATGTGACACAACAGACATGGCATCAAAATTAGCTCCAATCATGTAAAATAAACATTGATTGTTATTTTGGCTTGTTAACGTGGTTACATATGTTGTGGTATGAATTATCTGGTAACCAAGGACACAGGACTGCAGCTATGTATAAACTTATATAAAGTAATATCTTATACATGAAATAGATGAGAACAGTGAAGTATAAATGGTATGAAGCAATACATATATATATAATTAATGTAGTATAGTTGTTATAAATATTTTGTATCAGATTTGAGGAAATATGTTAATATTCATTGATGCTTACTGATAGACTCACACATGTATAGGCATGTCATTAATGTCTACTGATAGACTCACACATGTATAGACCTATCATTTAGGCTTACTGATAGACTCACATATGTATAGGCATGTCATTAATGTCTACTGATAGACTCACATATGTATAGGCCTATCATTTAGGCTTACTGATAGACCCACATATGTATAGGCCTATCATTTAGGCTTACTGATAGACCCACATATGTATAGACCTATCATTTAGGCCTACTGATAGACTCACACATGTATAGACCTATCATCTAAGCCTACTGATAGACCCACACATGTATAGGCCTATCATTTAGGCTTACTGATAGACTCACATATGTATAGGCCTATCATTTAGGCCTACTGATAGACTCACATATGTATAGGCCTATCATTTAGGCTTACTGATAGACTCACATATGTATAGGCCTAATATTTAGACCTACTGATAGACCCACATATGTATAGGCCTATCATTTAGACCTACTGATAGACCCACACATGTATAGACCTATCATTTAGACCTACTGATAGACCCACACATGTATAGACCTATCATTTAGGCCTACTAATAGACTCACATATTTATAGGCCTATCATTTAAGCCTATCATATATAAGGCCTACTGATATACTCACTCGTACATATACATAGGTATATCATTCAGGCCTACTGATAGACTCACACCTGTACATAGACACTAGACATATCAGATCCAGGTGTTAGTATGGTTTAGAGTTAACATCAGACACCAGGATCAGACACCAGGATATACATCAGACACTAGGTTACACATCAGACACCAGGATATACATCAGACACCAGGATTTAATCAGGCACCATGTTACACATCACATCAGACACCAGGTTCAGACACCAGGATATACATCAGACACCAGGATATACATCAGACACCAGGATACACATCAGACACCAGGATACACATCAGACACCAGGATATACATCACCAGACACCACATCAGACACCAGGTTACACATCAGACACCAGGATACACATCAGACACCGGGATACACATCAGACACCAGGATATACATCAGACACCGGGATACACATCAGACACCAGGATACACATCAGACACCAGGATATACACATCAGACACCAGGATATACATCAGACACCAGGTTACACATCAGACACCAGGATACACATCAGACACCGGGATACACATCAGACACCAGGATACACATCAGACACCGGGCTATACATCAGACACTAGGTTACACATCAGACACCAGGATATACATCAGACACCAGGATATAATCAGGCACCATGTTACACATCAGACACCAGGATATACATCAGACACCAGGTTATACATCAGACACCAGGATATACATCAGACACTAAAATTACACATCAGACATTGTGTTGTTATTATATAAGTTATATTAAATTGCGCTTTCAACTTTTATTTACATGTATTAGTTATGTGGTAAAAACTTCTATCCCTACATATACAATAGAAATTATATGGTATATGCTATATTTTATTATATTAGTTATGTTTCATGCTATATTTTATTATATTAGTTATGTATCATTTAGATGTGTTATTTTTACCCCTACACATATTAGTTATATGTTATACACTGTTTTATCCTGACACACGATGATTATATATTAGGTACCGTAGGCCTACACATATTATATAGGTTATGTACCGTATAAGTCAGACACCTTGTGTTATCCCTGCACACATTAGTTATGTTTTAGTTATACACCTTGTATTATCCTTGCACTTATTATATTATGCGTTGAGTAGATACATATTTTTTATCCCTGGGCATACTACATATATAGGTTATGTATATAGTCCGATACCTTGTGTTATCCCTTTACATATTGTATTAGTTTTGCATGATATGATATGTTGGTGCTAATAAAGTGAAGATATTACTCCAATATTCAGAGGGAAGTACTCATATCTTTTTATTTATACATCCTAATTTTTGTATTACTTTGATCACTTCTACCTTTTTCTTGTCTTTATCATCTGGTGTGATTTTAATCAGAATGTCTTCAGTAATGGATTAATACAAAGTAACATTATTTGTATTTCAGAATTTGTTATTATCAAAGTTGTCCAATATTTTAAATGTTTAGTGAAGTGTGTGACAGTACAATAGTTACTTTGTACAAGTGTAGTTATGTCTAGTACATGGAGTATCCTACCAGTTGTAGATCCTACCTACAGAGTTGCTGCGGGTGATTTGAAAAGCTAGCTTAACTCATTCACCCCTAAAGACACATTTGGTCTGGTCTAAGTCATTGATTTACAGAAGAGTCCGTTGTTTTTCAGGGATTGATGAGTTAACATTTTCCAACATACGCCTGATAAAATCTAAGTGTTTTGATGACATCAAATTTTATGAGAAACTTCATCATTTTCCCACCAAAATGTTAATCCTGAAGTTATTGTTAAAGATTCCAAATACTGGTACTTGAAATGTGATATCATGTAGGATCATATTATATTTCTATCATCTGAAAGGTGTGATTTGGTAAAGATTACCTGAAAGGTGTGAACTGGAAAAGATCACCTAATTCCCACCACAGGTTCAAGTCAGATAACATTTTGAGCTGGTTGTATGTGAACAGTAGGCTACACAAATGTAAGCATTTTATAAACAGTTCCTGAAAGGATAGATTTTGAGCCAAATGGGCAAACAGATCATAACAAATTTTACTGACTTAATGATGCTTTAAAATCATTTAATGTAGAATTCCTTTATATATCAATAGCAGATTCTTTTTTTTTTTTGGTCATATACACTGTCAATGTCATTACAAATGGCGGTATATGTACCTTTGTCAATGTCATTACAAATGGTGGTATATGTACACTGTCAATGTCGTTACAAATGGCTGTATATGTACACTGTCAATGTCATTACAAATGGCGGTATATGTACACTGTCAGTGTCATTACAAACGGCGGTATATGTACACTGTCAATGTCGTTACAAATGGCGGTATATGTACACTGTCAGTGTCATTACAAACGGCGGTATATGTACACTGTCAGTGTCGTTACAAATGGCGGTATATATACACTGTCAGTGTCATTACAAATGGCGGTATATGAACACTGTCAATGTCGTTACAAATGGCGGTATATGGACACTGTCAATGTCGTTACAAATGGCGGTATATGTACACTGTCAATGTCATTACAAATGGCGGTATATGTACACTGTCAATATCATTACAAACGGCGGTATATGTACACTGTCAATGTCATTATAAATGGTGGTATATGTATATTTTGTTGCAACCTTTGGTAGTGTAGTTGAATATTATTTGGAATAAAGTTATTTTTAGTCAGACATAAAGCAGTAAAAATAAAATGGAAATGTAACTAGTCATCGATCAGTTAAATTGTGCTTTATATTAATTAGAATAATATATATATTGAAATATCTTACTATTTTAAATCTCTATATTACACAGGAATTTAGTCGAACACCAGAAGACTTATGGAATTGTAGCCCTACATATATGTATGGCTGTCTCGTTTGAAGAATGCTAGTGCATGAACATTATTCTATAAAATGTGTAAATATTTTGCTTCATTTAAGTGAGACCTTGTTTTATTGTTTCATTGAATTTAATGCTCATTTTTCCAATTTTCTGAGTTTTGTGCATTTTTGCAATGTTTTCACAATTTTGGACATATAGCTTTCAGTAAAGTTGCTATCATATCAACAGCCTTGGTTTTGTATCTTCATTACAGTTGATTCTGAAATGTTTAATTATTTTGAAAATATACAAGAAATTTCAACCATGCATTACTGAAACAAATGTTTATTCATACATGAGCCACTCTACACACATTTTGATACAAATTGCAGCCACTCTACTGGTCAAGGACCAGTAGTTGGCTAGGACCAGTGGTCGGCTATTACATGATTTCGGCTATATAGAACATAATTTTGTGAGATTTGTTTAGATCAATCATCTGTTGTTGGACATTTTCTCTCAAATATAAGGAAAAATGTTGTCGTAGTACATACTAAAGACGACATCACACCATAACCTAACCATAACGGTCTTAGCCGACTTCTGGTTCTTGGCCAGTACACTACATATGGGTTCACATTGCAGTCAGTATCTTCTTCAAACAGAGTTTCATAAAGCATTTGGATTCACATTGCAGTATCTTGCTGTTTTATATTGAGCCACATTACACTACAGATGGATTCACATTGCAGTATCTTTGTTGTTATACAGTGAACCACATTACACTACATATTGATTCACATTGCAGTATCTTGCTGTTATATATTGAGCAACATTACACTGCAGATGGATTCACATTGCCGTGTCTTGCTGTTATATATTGAGCCACATTACACTACAGATGGATTCACATTGCACAGTATCTTGCCGTTATATATTGAGCCAACACTACATATTGATTCACATTGTAGTAATTTGCTGTTATATATTGAGCCTCTTTCCTCCACCATTTGAAAACTCCCTGCCACCATATAAATATTCTTTACTTTATACCAGAGTTCTTTAATTGGGCGTAAAACTCCAGACAAAGAAAGAATCTATCACCATGTTGTTGGTGAGACAAAGAAATCTCAATCCAAGGAATGATGCTTACATTTTGGCATGAAAATAGAGATATTGATTGTATCCATGACGAGGCTTGTCATGTGCACAAGGCTTGCCATATGTTGATTGTATCTATATTGAGGCTTGTCGTGGGTTTGAGGATTGAGATTTTGATTTTATCCATGACGAGGCATGACATGACACAGGCCCTCAGTTTTGTCTCATCCTAAAGACATGTATCCATGACAAGGCTTGCCACTGGCACGAGGATTGAGATTTTTATTGTATCTTTGAAAAAGCTTGCCATTGGCACGAGAACTGAGATGTTAATTGTATCCATGACAACACATGCGATGTTGATTGTACCTATGTTGAGGCTTGTCATTGGCACGAGGATTGAGATGTTGATTGTATCCATGACAAGGCTTGTCTTTGGCATGAGGATTGAGATGTTGATTGTATCAATGACGAGGCTTGCCATATGTTGATTGTATCTATAACAAACCTTGTCATGGGCACGAGGATTCATATGTTGATTGTATCAATGACAGACCTCGTCATTGGCACAAGGATTCAGATGTTGATTGTATCAATGACGAGGCTTGCCATGGGCACAAGGCTTGCCATATGTTGATTGTATCAATGACAGACCTCGCCATTGGCACAAGGATTCAGATGTTGATTGTATCAATGACGAGGCTTGCCATGGGCACAAGGCTTGCCATATGTTGATTGTTTCTAGAACAAAACTTGTCATGGGCACAGGGATCGAGATGTTGATTGTATCCATGACTTGCCATGGGCATGAAGATTTCTTTGTCTCTCTTGGAATAAAGTGATTGATCCTTTTTCTTACATTTTTCATGATTTATTATCATTCTTCCCGTCAGAGAGAGGTAATTTTAATAACTTTCAACATGCCAATTTGTAAAAAAAAATCTGTACTTCTGGCTAAAGTCGTCTCTTACCTAGGGAGTAAATCTTTTCCAGGAATTCAAGTCCAAAGTATGAGAAAAAAAAACCCCATAAGTATTGGTAGATGAAATATATGTCATACAATAAAAACAAGTTCTTGATATTAATTTTAAATGTTTTATTCTGCACATAAACAAGTATACATGTCAAAATCGTTAAAATACACATTTCATATCATAATATTTACAATCAGTATGCCGTCATAGTTTATGATACGCAAGTACATTTGATACATTCGACAGCAAGGAGACAGAAAAAATAGTACAAAAATATTCATGTGGATATTTTTCTCTCTCTGTGTAATAAATTATCTACACACATCAAAATCTAGATCACTTTCCCCCCCCCCCCCCCCCCCCCCCCCCCCCCCCCCCCCCCCCCCCCCCCCCCCCCCCCCCCCCCCCCCCCCCCCCCCCCCCCCCCCCCCCCCCCCCCCCCCCCCCCCCTATTTATTTAAAAAGTACATGTATAAAGAAAACATTGAATTCTTGCACCCCTCAAGACTTAGTTAGACTGGGCTATTTTATTGATCTGAAGATAAATCCTTTGTTGTCAGGGGGTAATCAAGCTTAGCTACAAATATTTCTCTGTCACATTAATGCAAGAATAACCAACACATTTTCTGTAATATTTTGTTTTAGAGATCTAGAAATGAAATGTTATGCTAGGGATAGTCTACACGTTCACAGAAAATGATGAAAATGTATGTAAAGGTGCAACTAAATATAAGAAGAGCAGAAAGAAATGGTACAATTTCTACAAGATAAAATTCTAAAGACATTGAACAAGTATAAATAAGATCTAATTCTGGAAACAGCACAACCAATGATAAATGAGATACAAGAAGACAACAGTGTAAATAGTATTGCCTAGGAAACTTATACAATCACTGATCCTAAAGCTTACAGAATTGGTTTTATGTATATTACATAGACCTATAAATTATATCTAAAATTTACAAAGTAGAAATGGTGGGATAATTCAATCAGAGAAAAATAAAGTATTAAGAATTAGCATCCCAACAACACGAGATGTTTAACAGAGTGCTAGATAAGTGTACAGAAATACTAGATAGGTTCATGTTAATGTTTGGTTTTTTTCCCCCCCACTAGACAACTCTAAGAAAAAGAAAACACTGTGCTTACACTATTTCCAAGATATGTAAATTCTTGACTCAAGATTTGGGGGGAAAAATGATTCCAATGTTATCTCTGACAATATATACAGATACATGCAAAATATCAAAGTTGAGTCAAAGTCAGGGAGGCAAATTAAGTACTATGGACATTGTTTCAGTAAGACAGGTAAAGAATGCAAGATAGATTACATCATTTCTGTTCTCATTGACAATAAGGATGAATTTATGGTCAACATAATAAAATGTTATAGAATTAAATTAAAATTACTACAATATGTGTATATTTAACAATTAATGATAATCTTAAACAAGCAAAAAATGAGATTACATCACATTATCATATCTAAGAATTTATAATTGAAACACGGGAATCTGATAATGTCAGTATACACCCCACATACAAACTTATAACAGTAAGTTGTGTGTTCAAATGTATGTATAAATTGCAAGTTATTCACCGGGCCATGGAATAAGCTGCTGCTCTAAATGAAAAGTACATTTAAATACAAAAGACTTGTTATGATACTGTGTTAGCAGTCTGATGTCTTGTGACTAATGTTTACAGTAATACTGTGCTAGCCAAGTCTGATGTCATGTGACTGATGTTTACAGTAATACTGTGCTAGCCAAGTCTGATGTCATGTGACTGATGTTTACAGTAATACTGTGCTAGCCAAGTCTGATGTCATGTGACTGATGTTTACAGTAATACTGTGCTAGTCAAGTCTGATGTCATGTGACTGATGTTTACAGTAATACTGTGCTAGCCAAGTCTGATGTCATGTGACTGATGTTTACAGTAATACTGTGCTAGTCAAGTCTGATGTCATGTGACTGATGTTTACAGTAATACTGTGCTAGCCAAGTCTGATGTCATGTGACTGATGTTTGCTAGTCAAGTCTGATGTCATGTGACTGATGTTTACAGTAATACTGTGCTAGCCATGTGATGTTGTGACTGATGTTTACCGTAATAGTGCTAGTCAAGTCTGATGTCATGTGACTGATGTTTACAGTAATACTGTGCTAGCCAAGTCCAATGTCATGTGACTGATCTTTACAGTAATACCGTGCTAGCAGTCTGATGTCATGTGACTGATGTTTACAGTAATACTGTGCTAGCAGTCTGATGTCATGTGACTGATGTTCACAATGATACTGTGCTAGTCTGATATCATTTGACCAACGTTTAATATGATAGTGTGCTAGCCAAGTCTGATGTAATTTGACTGATGTTTACAATGATACTGTGCTAGCCAAGTCTGATGTCATCTGATGTTTACAATGCTGTTTGCTAGAATTATGCTTGTAACGATAATGTGTCACCCCAAACCCGATAAGCTATAATGTGATAAAACTGTGAAACTCCAGCATAATGTGATAGAGCTGTACAACACACAGTCTGGTGTGATAAAGTAGCTCAACATACTCTTTTATGATAAGATGTACATTTGTATTTAATGCCAAGTCTGATATACTCTGTGGTTGACGATAATCCACCTGAGCCTAATTTGAGGTTTGTGACGATGTGCCACCTGAGCCTAATTTGAGGATTGCGATGATGTGCCACCATATCTAATCTGAGGTTGGTACTAATGCACTGCCCTAGCCTGATGTGAAATGATATTTGTGTTGGAATAATTACTTTACAGTGTTTCAGTTAGCACATGTCACTCAACCTGATGATAATAACACACACACACAAACATTACGCTGATTTACAATGTGTCAATATATTAAAAAATACACTAATGTATTATCAATAAACTTAAATATCACTTGATAAGAGTCCATACATGGAAGTCTAAAATTGCTTCAACTATGATCATGCACCTCCTGATCACAGGATCTCAAAGTAATCTAAAACATAAGTCAAAATTGGAATTTTGTGATTAAATTTTTTTTTTGATGTCATTTACCCCAAAATAGACACTTGAAATGTGTATATCCTAAATGTACCTTTAACATAAAAATTTGAGTTCAGGAAATTAACAAATAAACACTTAATTAAAGATCAAATCTTTGACTTCAGTGTAAAAAAAATTGTGATCCCAAAATAACATGTTTTTTGATATGTCTAATTAACAGTCATACAAAACTGTGGATTTCAACCTCCTACAGTTACTAAAGTTACTAATACCAAATACAGTTATCTAAAATTGTTATTAACGTCACAGATAAATCCTGTCATACAAATGTTTTAAGTAATTTACCTTTGGCAATATGCTCACAGATCTTTATCTTTCTATCCATTTCTGAGAAAATCATTTAGAACACGCTGAGAATAACGTTGACATTTTAAATATATTTTAGACATATTTACAATCATACGAAAATCAACATATGATCAAGAACCTGACATACAAATGAAGTTGTCAATATAACAATATACAAGTTTCATTAAATCTAATATCTACATCCAGGTTCTCTAAAAAAAGCCCAAAACAACTGACTGAACTTCCATACTTTTGTATCTTACTGACTAAAATAACTGGATAAGAGATAATTTGAATTTTTTTATCAATTATTCCTGCAGACAAAAGTGATCTTGCAAACTTTATCATAAAAATCATCTTAGGTTCCACCAGGGCTTAGGCTACTATTATACATGTATAAAATTAAACACTTGAACAATCACTAGATCATGATACAGCCTAAATCACAGGCTACTCTTATACACTTGTAAAATTTAAGACTCGTATATGTTTTTACTGTACAATAACGATACAAAATGCATACAACAGTTAAACAGACTTCAATACTTTTGTATGCCAGCCTCAATACTGATACATTTTAACCGGTTTAAGACCAAATTTCAAATGAATGTTAATTTGAATAAATAAGAATAAAATAAAACGGGGGTGGGGTGGGATGGAGGATCAATGATGGTGTATAATGTGTCATCAAAGATAAAATTTAAACCTATGTCATAAAAAAAAAATGACGTTAAAAAGTCACCTTGATGACTCACCTGACCTATATATATATATATATATATACACATCATTTGATTTTACTTGTGTTTCTAGATATTTTTCAGAGCTGATTAAAAATGTGAACAAGTTTTGTTAAAAGTGTATTAGCACCATGACAATACTTTGATTTACATGATAAAACATGTGCAGCTGAAGATACAATATATTAGCACCTAGACTATTATCTACCTGTTACTTCTGTGTTACACATTTTAAACAAAATGTACAACATAGATGATAGTTAAAACACTATCTTAGTTACCAAAATATCTAACGAATATGTATGCAGAATATAAAAGTAAAAGTATGCTTCTTATATTAATTAAATGATGTATGTCAAACCTTTTTGTCAAGAAATTTGCATTTCATAGAGCAAAACTGTTTGTGTTTTCTAATGCATGAATTAGATAAAAAAAATCCCTTGCTTGGATTTGTGGCAAAAGCGATTAAATTCTCGTTTATTTTTTCGAAGCAGAAGAAATATCCCTTTCACAATTATAACATGCTGACATAGAACTCTGTGTAGTGTCATTAAGCTGAAACAAAACATCTATCTACACTCCAGTATGTTCCCTGGTTACAGAAAATGGCAGAACAAAACGTTTTGTACAAGCACGTCAAAGGGCAGTCATGATTTATTTACATGTAAAACTAATGTACTAGCTGAATGACAAATGTTTTTGATATCAACAACTAATAATTAGAACTATCAACATATATACTACTTGCACACAAATCTTAAGATCAAGATTCAGTATGAATCACAAAATTCCCTTCTGTGAACCCCACATCTCACAAAAGACATCTTCAAAATATAATGAGTTTAAAAAAAGAAGAACTCAAGTTACTGTGAAAAATGTAAATAAATATACATGTATAGCTGCATTAGACTTGATACCTAGGCACGGAAGACAATACAATTTTTGACAATAAAAATGCAGTGATAACCAGCACAATCAATTGAATGCTAAAAGCCTAGATTCTCTATACTCAATGCAAAAAATAGCACCAATACGTAATGATTGATATCGTTTAAGTTCTTGAGAAAGTGCACCTGCTGTACTCATTGTAAATGTTCGTAAATTATCAGTCACTTTGACTCTTACCAATACATAATCATTGATATCGACAATATACTGGAGAAATTGCATCTGTTGTACTCATTTTAAACGTTCATAAAATATCAGTCACTCAATTCTGCCTCTAACCAATCAGGAATTCTATATTTGTACTTATCTAAAAACTTAGATAATGCTATATTATGTTTGCGGTAGAACTGTTTTAGGAAATCTTGAGCCTTGGGCTCCATTTGTGGATAGTGTCGACCTTTGCTTCTTCCAAGACACTTGTTCTTATCATTTGAAACAACTTGGCAAAAGAATCCTTTTTTTGGATCAAATCTAGAAAACAAAATAAGTTTCAATGAATATTCTCATTTCTAAGTACAAAGAGAGTTACAAGATACATTAATATCAAAGTTAAGAATGCAAGAGAAGGGGATAATCCCTAGGAGCAGCACCATGTTACTATATATGACCCTCTCTGAAGAAAAACAAAATTCAAAGAAATGTAAGATCTTTGTAATGCAAGCATATGTCAATAATACTGTTAAACCTAAAATAAAAAAAACCAGAATATATGGGGATGATTAGATAGAAGCTAAGGCAACATCACAGCTACATAGTGACGTTATACACTGTAGCAGTTTACATTTTCTGCAGTCTGCTCACTGTAGCATATTTTCATCATGATGTTGTTTGCTGTGCAGTCTAATTTTTAATTAATGGGTGTGGAATGAAAAAATTTGTGAAAGAAATTTTAATCTTATTTTGATCTTATTTTAATAATGTACAAATAGAACTTTTGAATGAAAAACTTGAATAAATCAATACATTCTAAATACATGTATAGAATTTATTGTATACACAATTTTCCTTTGCATTTCATATAAAAAATTGCATGTATACTCATCATGAAAAAGGAGATGAAAATATGCTAACTCACTTGTGACTTGATAAAATATCCAAATTTTAAGTTGGACCAACATTTTCAGCTGTAAATGTGTTAAATTTAACGCTTTGATTTAAATTATTTGTCGACACGTGTTCCGTGAAGTAGGTTTCTGCATTGAAATTGTCTGTAAAATCATCGTCATCGCTAACATTTTATTTGGAATCAATATCTTTTTCGGATTCTGTTTCCGAAGAAATAGGGTTTACATGTTGTTCATTAGAGAATCATCATTCAAATCAGATACTAAAATGTCATTTTTAGAGTCAGAATCAAAGTTGAAAATATCTAAAACATCTTGGGGGAATCATGGATGCATATGCGGCAGCCATTTTTCAACGACTTTCATTTAGTGATTTCAAAATAATAGCACTTTTATATTCATGGTAACTTTAATTATTTTCGCTGGGATCCATTACATGTTCAGGTGATAATATAGACTAAAGTCTCATCTAACTCTCGTTATAATCGTGATTTCTGGTCATAAACTGAAAGTGAGAAAAACCTGAATTAAAAGTGAAGCTACTGAAGGAGAAACATGAGGCGATATACAAAGTTCTCGCAATCAGCGGTTGTACTTCTACCGGGCGATCGTGGATGTTATCGTGAGTAGTGAACAATAAATTTAGCTGGCGTTTTAGAACACTATCGTATTGAAAGGGTTAAATACAGCATGTGTCTGTAAGACACAAATGATCCTTCTGCTTGCCATGTATGTGTATTTTGCATTTTACCTATTAACTAAAGAATAAGTGTTTAACAGAAGATTTTATATTAGTGAATGTGTGATGAACATATCTTAGTATGTATGAGCAAGTTTTGAACAAAATATTGTAACTCTAATACTGTAAGAGGATTGACATGGGTTTAATCATTTCATCACATTTTCTCTTCAGTCATGTCAAATAAAAAGACTCTCATTAGTTCAGGATTTGCATGCATACGCACACACACGCGAGCCACACACACGCAGGCACACACTCTTATTCTATCTTGTGAACACAAACTTTTGTTGGAGAGATCTTTTAATCTTCTCGAGAGACTTACCTGAGAAGTGTTTTATAATCATAATACGGCTCTATATGAAGAAATCTTTGTACATTGTGCATCACAGCTGTTGGGTTGCTTTTTAACCTCTCACCATCCACAATGAATAACTGAAATTAAAATTCTAATAATTGTACTAACATCAATGAAAACACCTGTATAAAATAAACGGTGTAAAAGCGAGGATCTTACATATGACTTGAGCAGCTGCAGTATCACGTGAGGTAATTATCTTATCACAAATTTGACTTACGGTACCTTGTAAAGTTATATGACAGAATACTTTACATTGAAGTGCGTTATCTTTACACAAATATGAGTGTGACAACTTATTTTTGACAGAACAGCACCACTTGGACATTTCTACATCACCAAGACAACCAGAAATACAATGTACTGTCAAGTATACATATATAAGAGTTGCTTTAAAATACTTATATACATATGTTATGTTCATGGACATGTAGAATTCTTTTGATTCAGCAAGTAGATATTATTAAACTGTAAATGTTTTACAAAACCAAATAACCTTGAAATTACATAGAATGTGCAAATCAATAGTGAGTATTTTGAGGTGTGGAAATCAAGAGTAAGGAACAACAAGACGTTGAATACATGACAATAGGAAAATCCATATACTTCTGAACATAAATCAAAGTACTGAAAGTACTGAAATGGGTTGTTATTTTGGCAAAATAGCCATGGGATTCAAACTACATCTATCTAACATATATGAAATGAAAATAAATCAAATTAATGTAGATCTAAAAACAAACAAAAACTTCAATTTCCAGCCTCTAAATAAATTCAAAATTAACATTCTAAATTTTATTTGTTGTATCTTCCGCACCAACTTTAAAAATTGCCTGTCGTGCATTAACACTCATTTCGAAATAAAATGTGAGCAATTATGGAAACAGGTAAAATAAATTTTTCCGTAGCAAAAAATGGCTGTGATTTAAAACAAATTTTAGGGCTTGTAATATTGAACGTAAACAATCCTATTTAGGGCTATTACAGTGGTACATGAATATATACTCTGCCTAGACTACATAAACAACCAAACAACATTCTCTATCTTGTATTAATTAATATAAATAACTGTACGGGGTGAAAAAGACAGTTTACCAAATGTTTATTGTTAAAGAAATAATTTTTCATCAACATTATTCTGGCCTAAAGTCGCGATGTAGCAAAACCATCTATCACCAATTTCACTTATAGACATCAACGCTTTTGGCAATGGATAAAACTTTGTTTTTTGTTGAAGACATCGTTTCTACTTGAAATCCATTATGAACAGACAGATAACACAAAAAGTTTAGGTTTATACATCCCAATCTAATTGTGATTAACTTCAAAAGTTGTGATAATTGTTGTGTAAACACCTGACAATAGACATGGTGATTTTCCCCAACTTCCGCGGAAATGAGAACTGGAAATTGTAACATTCATTGTTCGAGTTACCTCCCTTTGCGATATCAATATACACACAGTATGCAAGTGACCGTCTGCTGAAATTGAGCAGTCGCTGGTTATGTAAGGCATGTGATCACCATATAGGGTGCATAAATAAAGGAAATGTGCACGGGGAATCTCATTAAGGCAAGTTAAGTATAGCGATTAGTTGACAAACACGTTAATTTGATAGTTTTTGATACATGAACTTATTCAAAATGGACATGAACATATTCATAAATGAATTTCAATGCGCCTCTATTTGCATAACAAGCACCACCTACTCAACAATGCTGATTGCCCTCTATTCTGCTTTTAATTATTTCATTTACATCCATGCTTGGACTGTAGAAAACATACATATTCTTGAGAGGCTCAACATCTGGAAACAGAAATTGATCAGGGGGAATTCGCTTTTCAGGTGTTGGATATAAATCAGCGATATGTAATTATTTCTATATTACTTCCAGGTTAGATATTCCTGTAAATGCTTATAACTGTCAATATCAATATGAAAATGGTGGAGTATAAACTGCAGTTTCTCAATTGGCAGGCTCAACATCACTGGAATCTTATACAGTCAAACTTGTATATAAAGACCGCTCATGAGGAATAATTACAATGTTTTAAAAACATAATTACATAACAACCCATAAATATATCAACAGGAAAATCCATATACTTCTGCACATAAAATATATCAACAGGAAAATCCATTTACTTCTCAACATAAAATATATCGACAGAAAACCCCATATACATCTGATGATACAGGAACAGGACAACAGGAATATCCATATACTTCTGACGATAAAATAAATCAAGAAAAAAAACCCATATACTTCATCCATAACATTTAAATGCTCTGTTTGTATATATTGACAGAAATAACCATATACTTCTGAACATAAAATATATCGACAGAAAAACCCATATACTTCCGACCATATAAAAGTCACAACAGAAAAACCCTTATTCTTCCTCTGATATATTTCTAATTACCTGTCTTGATGAGTAGTATTCCAGCCACCGTGATAGATGCTGTACGTATACTCCGGGTATTAAACATCTGTTACGCAGTTCTCGTACTCTACGTGGAGCTAAATCTGTTGCTGTTACAATGTCCACAAATGAATGGTTGAGAGCAGTTGGATCCTTGTGAGATCTCATGTGCTGTAATTTTAAGTGATCAAAATAAATGACCAAGTTACAATAACTTGACTTACAGTTAATTACTATAACTTAGCTAAACAGTTACCATTACTTATCTATACAAAGTCACAACACATGTTAGTTACTCTGACTTATCTATACATAGTCACAACATATGTTAGTTACTATGACTTATCTATACACAGTCACAACACATGTTAGTTACTATGACTTATCTATACACAGTCACCAGGACAACACATGTTAGTTATATATATGACTTTTCAACATCTATACACAGAAAACCCCACAACACATGTTAGTTACTATGACTTATCTATACACAGTCACAACACATGTTATACTACTATGACTTATCTATACACAGTCACAACACATGTTAGTTACTATGACCTTATCTTTACACGGTCACAACACCTCTGTTAGTTACTATGACTTATCTATACACAGTCACAACACATGTTAGTTACTATGACTTATCTATACACATGTCACAACACATGTTAGTTACTATGACTTATCTATACACAGTCACTAAGGTTTACACAGTTACTATGACTTATCTACACACAGTCACTAAGGTTTACACAGTTACTATGACTTATCTACACACAGTCACTATGGTTTACACAGTTAATATGACTTATCTACACACAGTCACTATGGTTTACACAGTTACTATGACTTATCTACACACAGTCACTAAGGTTTACACAGTTACTATGACTTATCTATACACAGTCACACTATGGTTTACACAGTTACTATGACTTATCTACACACAGTCACTATGACTTATCTATACACAGTCACAACACATGATAGTTACTATGACTTATCTATACACAGTCACAACACAGTCACTATGGTTTACACAGTTACTATGACTTACTATGACTTATCTACACACTTACACACACACTTATTGTGACTTAATTCCTCACATAACTATGACTTTCTTAGCTACATGTTATAAACAATTATTAAATAGATGAGAGCTTTGCTACACTACAGTTCTTATTTGTCTGACAACATGTGTTTAAGTCCAGAGCTTAATCATAACTTGTATCAGCAACTAGTCACCTCTCTCCCTGGTCCATTGTAGGTCTTTATATATACAAGATATTGAATTACAGTGATAGAACAAAGAAATGACTGGCAAAGTGTTAGACCATCTGATATTGAGGTCATTGGCTTTACGACAACATGGTCAAATAAATCAATCACTCTACTTGGCCACTGTCCTTATATATGAAGTTTGTAATGTCATTATTTACAACTTTGCACATCATTTTATCAAAAGATTATAACATTTGATCTATTTCAGCACTCTGTGGATCAAAATGCTGCAACGCATTGTTCCTTAACCAATCATATCATTTACCTGATACCAGGAGTAAGCTCTTTTAGCTGGATGTATGAGTATGCAGATCAATTTGGCCTTGGGAAGTAATGCATGCGCCCGCATTGGCACAAGTTCATTATCAAAATAAGTTGCACTTTTTTCAAACAAAAAATCAGATGTTGCATTGGCTGGAGTAGGAAAAAATCCCATGTACCTGTAAAATAATAAAAACATGTCATCCCAAAATATCAACTGTGTACAATGATGGAATTATAATTATAAACTATATTATCTGTAAAAAGGACAAAAAAAAACCCCCAAAAAACTGTAAGATGATCAAAATATAAAACTGAATAAAATATTATCAACAATGCAGCATAGTATTGAAGGCAAATAATTATAAACTCAAAAGCAAAATATTTTAACTGAAATTATAAAACAGTGTGCTGCAAACTTGTGGTAGTGAAGTAAAACTCATGGTAGAGTCTACTGTGGTAAAACTCATGGTAAAATTTACTGTACTAAAACTCATGGTAGTGTTTACTGTAGTGAAACTCATGGTAGTGTTTACTGTAGTTAAACTCATGGTAGTGTTTACATAGTAAAACTCATGGTAGTGTTTACAGTCAATGGTAGTGTTTTGAAGTGTAACTATGGTAAACTTTACTGTAGTAAAACTCATGTGTTCTACTGAAGTTAAAAATTATGTAGTGTTTACTGTAGTTAAACTCATGGTAGTGTTTACATAGTAAAACTCATGGCAGTGTTTACTGTAGTAAAACTAATGGTAGTGTTCTCTGAAGTAAAACTCATGGTAGTTTTCTCTGAAGTAAAAATCATGGCAGAGGTTACTCTAGTAAAACTAACGGTAGTGTTCTCTGAAGTAAAACTTGGTACTGAAGTGTAAAAATCATGGCAGAGGTTACTCTAGTAAAACTTATGGTAGAGATTACTGTTGTAAAAATAATGGTAATGTTCTCTTAAGTAAAACTCATGGTAGTGTTTACTGAAGTAAAACTCATGGTAGTGTTTACTGAAGTAAAACTCATGGTAGTGTTTACTGAAGTAAAACTCATGGTAGTGTTCACTTAAAACTGGTAAGTTTACTGAAGTAAAACTCATGGTAGTGTTCACTGAAGTAAAACTCATGGTAGTGTTTACTGAAGTAAAACTCATGGTAGTGTTTCTTGACGTAAAACTCATGGTAGTGTTCACTGAAGTAAAACTCATGGTAGTGTTCACTGAAGTAAAACTCATGGTAGTGTTCACTGAAGTAAAACTCATGGTAGAGTTCTCTGAACGTAAAACTCATGGTAGAGTTCCTTGACGTAAAACTCATGGTAAACTCCTGTAGTAAAAAGGTGGTGTTAACTATGATGATAGCTCAAGTATAACATTACATTTACAGATGACCTTTTCAATCGCTTTACTTAAGGTATTGCTTACTGTAGTAAAATTCATGGTAGCACTTCCTGTAGTATAATAATTCGAGTTAACTATGGTAAAACTGATGTTAGTGTCATACTGAGGACAATATCTAAAGCATAACAATATATCTAAACATGTTCTTACCAATCAATGCCTCTATAGTAATTATTGCCATTGAAGAATTGAACTTCTTCAAATGATTCTGGACTGTCATAGTTACTGAGTATTGCAGGATGCATGGCTAGGAATGTGTACAATGCCGTTGTACCTGTAACACAAGATGAAGTACTTCATTATTTATCAAATCAGGTGTTTTAAGGTCAAATCTTTCATTACATGTGTTTTAAGGTCAAATCTTTTATAAAAGGTGTTGTAAGGTAAAATCTTTTACAGGTGTTGTAAGGTAAAATCTTTTACAGGTGTTTTAATGTCAAAAAACTGACAGGTCTTGTAAGGTGAATCTTTTACAGGTGTTTTAATGTCAAGTCAATGACAGATTTTTGTAAGGTCAAATCTTTTACAGGTGTTGTAAGGTTAAATCTTTTACACAGGTGTTTTAATGTCAAATCAATGACAGGTCTTTTAGGTCATGTCGTCTATTACAGATGTTATAAGGTCAAATATTTTACAGGTGTTGTAAGGTGAATCTTTTACAGGTCACTAATGTTTTCTCATACCAACATTTTATACTCACGATTTTTTTAACCCTGATATGCTATTGATTTACAAATGTAATTTTATTTTTCATTAGAAGAAGACAAAGGCTATATTGGTTACATCAATCCTTGTCTTATCTTTGATAACCTTGATCCAGGGGTGATGAAATTCTCAACCTTTTTTACTTTCATGTTAGAGGTGCTACAAACCAAATCTCAAGAAACCAGAGGTTTGGAGAAGAAACTGAACCTGAACGATGATGGATAGAAACTGATCACCTCAGTGACACAGACGAGCTAATCAGGCTTCAGCGACAAGCATACTTCAAATCTATATTTTACATAATTTCAATCAATAAAATGAGAATATTGAAATAAGATATTATCTGTATTAAACTTACCTGTTTTCTGAGGTCCTATAACAAGAAACTTTGGTAATTTATCGCAACTTTTATTGGCAGACCAAATACCAATATGTCTTTTGTACAAACATGGATTCTGAAAAAAGAGGGAATCTTAAAAATGACAACTTTTGTTTTACAAATGACTACTTTTATTGTAATTGCAGCTTTCCTATCTATCACATTTTTTGTGACTTACCTGATCTAGCAATAGTTTAACATAATGACTTTATTCTCTAACATATTTTCATGTATTTATTATCTCTATTCCATTACTTTCTACAGCTTATTTGATCTAGCACATTGCAAATGCATTAAACACAAAACATCATAACCATTACCCATAATGCCATTGCAACCAGAAACATTACCCCTAGTTCTTTGTCAACCATACTAAATTACTGAACTGTTGTTGAAGGCCAATATCATGTGTTATACTTAAAATCATAAACACACTTGTACATTACTTATAATTTTATGAGATATACTGAGCAAATTCACACAGTAAAACAAGTTGTAAAAATAGAATTCAGTATGATTCCTTTTTGTCATGGTTTGTGATATTACTCTCAGGGTATAAGTGAATCTCTATTCACCAAAGTTCACCATGGCTATGGACAAAACTTGATAGAGTATGATTTATACATATGTTTCAGCTTTAGTTCAACTTGTATTTGAGAATATTCTATATTCTACCACAGAATAATTGAATTAACTCTGTAATTTCGTAGGTGTAAGAAAAACGTTGTTTCAATAAAATTATACATCATGTACATATGCATGTTGTGCATTCCTTAAATGGTAAGAAACTTAACCAAAACAAAAACATCCCAACGAACAGAAAAACAAAGAACAAACCTGCCAAACAGGATCTTTTTCTTCGGGGTGCATCTCAAAATACTTGATACCCATTTCCAGCGGCGGAACTTGTTTCAGTCGAAGATTTGTAAAACACTGTACAAACTTGATGACACTTTCAAATGTATACAGAGCCAGTCTGTCATTGGCAAAATTACCCATATGTGTCATGTATATATTGATCTGTGAAAGATACAGTAATTATTTACATGTTGACACTAACGTCAGTAATTACTTACATGTAGACACTAAATTCGGTAATTATTTACATTTAGACATTAATTTCAGTAATTATTTACATAGAGACACTAAATCCAGTAATTTTTTACATGTGGACACCAACTTCAGTAATTATTTACATGTAAACACTAAATTCAGTAATCATTTTACAAGCAGACACTGATTTCAATTATCATTTAAATGTAGAGCACTAATTTCAGTAATAAATTACATGTAGACATTAATTTCAGTAATTATTTACATGTTGACACCAACTTTAGTAGTTATTTACATGTAGACACTAATTTTAGTAATTACTTACACGTGGCAAAGTCAAAGTAGCATGAATAGTCAGTAAAACAAATTGGGACTGAAGGAGCTATTTAGTTACTTTGACATAAGTGAAATATTGAGATAAAAACTTTGAGATATACAAAGTAAAAGAAGCATGAATATACAGTAAAAAACACATTATTTTTTTTTTCAAACAAATCTGGCCAGCAATTGCTGCAGACAACACTATCAAAGATATTTCTGACAATGTCCTATGTCATAAAATGGACACCTAAGGTCCCACTCTGGCTTCATAAGTCATGCTTGAAACAAACTTGAATCTCCATCAAATAGGAAAACTACAGTGGCAATTTTAAAGTCCAATCCTGATATGCAAACGTTAGTTAGCAATTAAGAGCTACTTACTGGATTAAAAAGGAATGTTATAAATAGATCTCCACCCTGTATACTGTTGTCCAGTGTCTCTCGACCTCCCGGGTAACTGTCTATAAACAGGGTGTGTGTAAACAAACCACAGGTTTGACGAGGTAGGACCTGAAATATGCATTGTTACAGTAATTAATTAGTTATATACATTCAACTCATGTCTTGTATATGTGAATATTGATCTTAATTCTCCATCCACAATACTAACTTAAAACAATGCGAAGAAATAAGGAACCTATAGTTAGTTGTCACATCTTCTATGTTACTTGATATGGGATATGCAATGTATAAAGAATCTATTATGTGACACCCATCTCTCTATCATTTTAAAAGACACATTCTCTATATCATTTTAAAAGACACATTCTCTCTATCATTTTAAAAGACACATTCTCTGTATCATTTTAAAAGACACATTCTCTGTATCATTTTAAAAGACACATTCTCTGTATCATTTTAAAAGACACATTCTCTGTATCATTTTAAAAGACACATTCTCTGTATCATTTTAAAAGACACATTCTCTATATCATTTTAAAAGACACATTCTCTGTATCATTTTAAAAGACACATTCTCTGTATCATTTTAAAAGACACATTCTCTGTATCATTTTAAAAGACACATTCTCTGTATCATTTTAAAAGACACATTCTCTGTATCATTTTAAAAGACACATTCTCTGTATCATTTTAAAAGACACATTCTCTGTATCATTTTAAAAGACAAATTCTCTGTATCATTTTAAAAGACACATTCTCTGTATCATTTTATCATTTTTAAAATACACATTCTCTGTATCATTTTAAAAGACACATTCTCTGTATCATTTTAAAAGACAAATTCTCTGTATCATTTTAAAATACACATTCTCTGTATCATTTTAAAAGACACATTCTTTGTATCATTTTAAAAGACAAATTCTCTGTATCATTTTAAAAGACACATTCTCTGTATCATTTTAAAAGACAAATTCTCTGTATCATTTTAAAAGACACATTCTCTGTATCATTTTAAAAGACACATTTTAAAAGACACTCTGTATCATTTTAAAAGACACATTCTCTGTATCATTTTAAAAGACACATTCTCTGTATCATTTTAAAAGACACATTCTCTGTATCATTTTAAAAGACACATTCTCTGTATCATTTTAAAATACACATTCTCTGTATCATTTTAAAAGACACATTCTCTGTATCATTTTAAAAGACACATTCTTTGTATCATTTTAAAAGACAAATTCTCTGTATCATTTTAAAAGACACATTCTCTGTATCATTTTAAGAACTCTTACAGGCTGATGCTCATTCTAACCCATGTGCATCAGAATTGAAATGATTTTAATACAATGCAATCAATTATTAGTAGTAAATAGAAACACTTGATGATGATAAATAGAGATTATCATGTTTATCTATCTCAAGTTAGTTAATTTTCCAAATTTGAAAAGACATGAGGTTTACGTAGTGTCTTTTCAAATTTTGAAATTTAACTAACGAGAGTTTGATAACATGATAATCAACTTACATGAGTTGTTGAATCTGTTTCAACTACAACTGAAAAACTTTCGTAATATGGAACATTAGCCTACATCACATCTAAGGTGGCATCAGGTTCGGACTCTCATGATCGCATTTAACCTGTATCTCGCCTCAATCACAATTTCTCCAGATTACATCAATATATGAGATTATAATCTTCAATAACTGACCCCCATTCCCTCCTATTACTTTTATCGCCAATTTTGGCCACCGACAAATGGCTTGATGTAATGTCATCATAACATTTTCATTACAGTAGTGGCACGGGCTCAGCCAATGAGATTTATGTGGCCCTGTTGGTTATTTAACAGCAGCTTTCTTTATACAACTGATTTAAAGTGGTATAACAACTTAAGTTATGGTAGAAATAGATTTACCACTCTCACTGACACCTCTTCTGTTACAGAGAAGTATGCCTTCAACTAAATAACACACCTGCCACTGCCAGTGGTTTACCATTATATAGACATATTTACAGATCTACCAGACATCTAGATTGAATATTGTCAATACTGTTTAGCAGTATGTTTGTCTGTGAAGTTAATAACTATTTTATTTTTACAGATTTTTTATGCCACTCTAAACAATTTTGCAGTTATACTGATTCAGTCAGTCTTTAATAGGGAATCAGAAAACCTGTTACAATGCAACCTGAGTAGACTACAAGCCTTCCACAGGTAAACTGTCTTTAAATGTAAAAACAACTATATACAC
The DNA here is from genome assembly GCA_030159075.1 of Atrina japonica. Lineage (NCBI taxonomy): Eukaryota > Metazoa > Mollusca > Bivalvia > Pterioida > Pinnidae > Atrina > Atrina japonica. The sequence goes on from BROG01000543.1 coordinate 413,211, forward strand.
TCTTACCATTATACCCCTGTGTATAAATCCTCTTCTCCTCCAAGCAGGGTACAGAGAAGGGTATTCCTCTGTACTTGTGACTCTTATGTCCCACACATTCTTCCAAGCACTGTACAACTCCTCATGAATGGGATAAACTCCAGAATGATGAGGGGCGACTGCATATTGATGATGTATTGGTATATTGTGTTCCTGAAATCACATATACATGTACAAATTTGTGTACAGGTGCTTGGTTGAGAATAAAATCAAACTTGCTTCAAGGTTCAACTAACTACATGTAATTGTTTGATACATTAAGATGGAGTAACTTATTAAATCTACATAGGAAACTTTCATACAATACATCTGTTTGGGAAGTTCTCATCCAAACAGAAGCATTGCAAAATACAACATATCATATGTACAGGGTCTGAAAAAATGGGAAAACATACAGCATTTAAACTAAAACAGAAAAACTTAATTTTAAGACATTTGTTTGAAAATACTTTATTCCTTACTTTAATTCCATATTTGGAATTTTTGCATTTTTCTTATAAATATAAGTCACTTTTGCATTGGCAGTGGGTCCTGTAACTGGACTATATATGATCTAGAAAAATCTTTGACGTATTGAGGTAATTGTCTACAATTGTCACAATGTATAGAGGTAATTGTCCACAAATGTCATAATGTATAGAGGTAATTGTCCACAATTGTCATAAGGTATAGAGGTAATTGTCCACAATTGTCATAATGTATAGAGGTAATTGTCCACAATTGTCATAATGTATAGAGGTAATTGTCCACAATTGTCATAATGTATAGAGGTAATTGTCCACAATTGTCATAATGTATAGAATTGTCCACAATTGTCATAATGTATAGAGGTAATTGTCCACAATTGTCAATATGTACAGAGGTAATTGTCCACAATTGTCACTATCTATAGAGGTAATTGTCCACAATTGTCATAAGGTATAGAGGTAATTGTCCACAATTGTCACTATGTACAGAGGTAATTGTCCACAAGTGTCACTATCTATAGAGGTAATTGTCCACAATTGTCACTATGAATAGAGGTAATTGTCCACAATTGTCACTATGTATAGAGGTATAGGTCTACCAAAGTAAAGTGGCACATCCCGGTTCAGTCAATAACCAAAACAATAGGTCTACTTTCCAAAAATAGGTTGTACAGGTAAAACATATTGCCTTGCACGGACTCCATGCATTGCCGAATCTCTAATACTTTTGAGACGACAAGTAGCTTGTCACCCGTTATAATTTGATTTAGACTTGTGTTTGTAAACATGTGCCAATTTACCTGGGTAGACCTATAATTGTCCACAATTGTTACAATGTATAGAGGTAATTGTTCACAACTGTTACAATGTATACAGGTAATTGTTCACAATTGTTACAATGTATACAGGTAATTGTTCACAATTGTTACAATGTATACAGGTAATTGTTCACAATTGTTACAATGTATACAGGTAATTGTTCACAATTGTTACAATGTATACAGGTAACTGTTCACAATTGTTACAATGTATACAGGTAATTGTTCACAACTGTTACAATGTATACAGGTAACTGTTCACAATTGTTACAATGTATACAGGTAATTTTTCACTATTGTAACAATGATATATCAATGTATACAGGCAATTATTCATTCTAGAATAAAGGCACTTTGCTATGAAAACCACCTTCAAACAATGAATTTAGAAATAAGATTTTTTTTTTAACCAACTCTTAAGTCAGTCTCTCTCTCTCTCTCTCTCCCTGCCCCCCTCTCCTCTCTACGGACCAATCTATATACATATTTATCAATGGAAACCATGTATATACAATTTATAAATACACGTGTATTTTTTATTGGACACTTTTACACAATGATAGCACTGTACAAAATGTAACAGTTCTAATAACACAAGTACTTAGATCCGCTACTTACCACAAGTACGTTATACTACTTAACTAAACATGTTGATAATAGTGACATGATATAACACAGACCAATACAAGTTCCCTTCATTTATCAGACACATGATAGGATTGTCAAATATTTTAAGAAGCGTTAGCTGTGTTTTCCCCCAAAACATTTTCTTTATTTTCTATCACTTAGACTGATGTACAATTACAAATAAGAGATATACACAGGCATAACAATTCTTAAATTCCAATACATTTTGTGAAAATTGCTCAAGTTTGGCAGTTATTTATTTGCAATTGATTGATTTGACAGCACTGGACCTGACTTTATTTTCACAAAATTGGAATATAAGAATTTGTATGTCTAGGTATAGATCCTATTTGCTGTTGTTCATCAATTTACATAGTAAAAAAACAAGATTTTTTTTTTTTTTTTTTTTTTTAAAACACAGCTTTACATGTACTTCAAATGTTTCAAATATTTTTCATACAGGCAAAATGGATGGATAGGTTTTATATCTACATGTACATGGACATTATTGTAATGATAAGGGAAGTCATTCTGATTCCAAATGTATAACTATTTAATGTAAAAAAAAACTGTCATAACAAATAACTTATTCTACACCAGGGTTCCAATGAATTATACCAATTAGCAAACTATCTAAATTTTAGTTTTGCTAACCAGTTTAATTTGCAGCAGCAAATGTCAGCTACCATGATCATGACATGCCTTGAGAGGCAACTGGGATTTTTGTCTGTAATGCACATGTATTTAATGAGCTTTTGACATCACAGATGAAATATAGAACCATATCTCAAAACTTGTAAAACACACAAGAGACATTCTACAAGGATATGTAACAGAAAATCTCTGTACAGTTAATCCTGCTATAGTGACCACCTGTGTATAAAGACCACCAAGTCATAAAGACTGTTTTTGCTGTCCCCAATTGTACCATTTGTGTACAAATCAACTTCTATATAAAGACCACCTCCATATAAAGACTGGTTTTGTTATGTCCCAAAGGGATCTTTATATACAAGTTTCACAGTATTTCAGTCTTGATCCTTGTTGCTACTCAATGTCAAAGGTTTGCTATCAACATATGATAATGTATCTAGTAGCAAAAGTTTGAAACTGATTAAAAATATATCCCTGTAAATATGATAAAATTGTACTGAAATTGGATTCATTTACAATATATTGTATTGACAGGTTGTATTATTTTGTTTTACTTTTATATAAATAGATTTTTTTAACTTATAAAACAACACTCACTTTGTTAAGAAGTCTGTTAATGATAAAATATATGAACAGGATTACAGAACAGGATAAAATGTATGATCAGGATTAAAGACCATGATAAAATGTATGAACAGGATTAGAGAACATGATGAAATGTATGAACAGGATTAGAGAACACACCCATCCTGTATACTCAAGGTTTCCACTAGGATCTGAGAGTCAAGGGTCATTGACCCCTAAGTGAAAATTTCTGGGGGTCAAAACTCAAAATTGAAGAGTCATAATGAGTCGAGAGTCAAAATTACAAGTTTCACTGCACTTTTTGTAAATGTAGATGCAATGCTTACACAACCTGTAAATGCTCAGCCAGTCAGGGTTACAATGTGTTACCATTTGTAAGGTACACTTTTAAAATGAGTAGATCTATTTCTTAATTTAATGTTGACTTGATTTTCCTCTTTATTTGTTCATACTCCATGTTAGTCATGGAACATTTCTGTGATTTTAAGTTATTATTTTATTTTTAGAATTGGGATTTACCAAAACAGTAACTTTTAAAATCTGGGCATAATTCCAGCAGCGATATATATTTGGGGGTCAAAACCCGGGACCTTGAGTCAAATGGAAACCCTGATACTGATGAATTATATAAAGTAAAAATAAACATTTCTTTCTCAGGCTAGTGCTGAAAGACATAGTTAAAAGTTCAGTAGTTAAACATCTCCCTTCCCTTAAATAATTGACACCGTTTAAAGTACAACGTTCAACCACTCGCTTGGCGTGGAAACTGGCTTAAGATTTGGTTTTTTTATTGTTATTCATATTTCTCTCCAAGAATTCTCCACACATGTGGAAAATTGTGTTATGGATGATGCCAATTCAGTGATGATTTTTTACATGTATCTTCTGTTTGTGAGTCATATGTTGTATCACTAGACCACTACAAGCAATGAGACATGCGTTAGAAAGTACCACCCATTTCACCAGCATCTTTAGCTAATCTTATGAAACATCCCTTTAAATTTGAAAAATGGTAATTTTTTTTAAACATTTACATGAAACATACCTTTGCAAACTGGTAATTTTTTAACATTGATTGTTCGACATGCTCCTGAGAAAATTTGTGAGGCTGTTCATGTCTCCACATGTGACCAAACCACCAAAACTTATCCTTATAATCTGAAATATCACAAAATACAAGTATACTGGTAATGCATATATTACAGCTAATATAATCATAAATGTTCATATTTTCCTCACAATCTCAATGTTCATATATATATATATATATATATATATATATATATATATATATATATATATATATATATATATATATATATATATATTTATATATATATATACTGTATGCATGAGAAGTTTATATTCTGCTTTGTTAAATTACTCCAACCTGTTTACATGTGCATATTGTAGATTGTAACTTAATTACGACCATCTAAAAATATCTGGTTTTCAATCAACTGTTTTGACAATATATATAGCATGGGACTTGTAGTACCGTAGGTAGTAAATTAAGACCATCTAAAAATGTTTGGTTTTCAATCAACTGATTTTGATAATACAGCATGGGACATGTAGATAGGGTTTATTGCCAATCCCATGTATGGGTAGGATTTTCATGTTTTCCTTGTATGGATCATTGTCTTACACAGCTCCATGACCAAAATACATGTATATAAATGTACGTGAAAGTTCCACTGAATGTATGCATACATCATTGTTCAATTGTATCTGAAGAAAGACAGACTCTGTCACCAAATCACCATGGAACACCATATTTGCCTTTGATCACCATTTTATCTGGCAATATGTTCTCAGCTAATATACCTTTATACTTGATGATTTGAATACAATTATGCTGAACTCATTTGTATTATAAGAACAGAATTTGTTTTTCTTTCTAAACAATGAGAAGGTGGGTATTTTTTTATCATATAGCAATACAAACAACCCACAGATCAAATATTCAGAGGCAAGGGATTGTCCGTGAACCAGATATGTTTTTCATTTAGCCTAAATGACATATTGTCAGTAAATTCCTGCTGTCTACACTACTGATAGTGAAGTTCCTACTTGTTCAAGTTGTTGTAAATAAAGAAGGCAATTTCTTACTAGGCCAGTCAAAAATCACGCCATTCAGAAACTGAGTTTTATAACATTGAAGCAGTTGCTAAGATCCAACAAAAACTGACACAAGTTGACTTCAGTGACTGCTTTTCATAAACATAACTTCATAGAATTTACATCCAATATGTATTTATTTACCAAGAATTTTTTTGTCCCCTGCATTTTCTAGTGAGTTTCCGTGCTGATAAAACCATCCAGAAAATCCTAGGTTGAATCTGAAACCTTCAACTGCTTTCTGAAGTCTTTCCTGGGCCTTAACAAGAGCCTGAAAATAGATATTGAATCCTACCATAAAGGGATGAAAAATTACATGAAAACATTTATCATACAAGCACACTCTACAGTGTGGGCACATATATACATTGTATATTGTGTAATTTCTGAAGATCTTCTCCAAGTTTTATTTACATATATACCAGGTAAGCAGGGTTTTCCCATGGGTTTTATTTTAGTGAGTTCCTGTGACACCTCCCCCCCCCATTACCACAACATGAAAGATCATAAGTCCTTACATAAAATAAACAAATGCAAAATCATTGCTTTGCAATTATCATATATACATGTAGTGTATAGGGCCTACATGTTCATGTAACAGACCATCATACAAACTTAAATGTCTAATTACATGTAAATTCTGGATAATATGACAAAATGATACCCATTTTCAGTGTCAGATTCAAAATCGATTCATATTGACAGTCTTAAAGAGTTAAACTGCATCCCTAGGTACTTGGTTTAATTTTTGTTTTGTAAGTCCTGAAAAGATTTTGTGTCAGAGACATTGAAATCATGCATACATGTAAGGAAAAACCCTGAACAGTTATATTAGGTGATGTACAAATACATGTGTATATATTACTGGTTATTTTTTCTAACTACATGTAATAGCATGGCATTTTTGAAGAAAAAAGGTTCATTCAATATATACAACAAACAGTTTACCTCCGCATCAGCTGGTGTCATCCTTGTCCCAGTAACTCCAACAAATATGTCATCAACATCCACCTGAATATACCTGTCAAGTGACAAACTTAATTTACCATGCGACAGGTAAGACAGAGCATCTAAAAACATAACACGGTGTAACCAAAAGTGCAGTCCATTTCCAAAATAAACTCTAGTAATTCTGTCTAATCCTCCTCTATCCAGAACAGCTGCAACTAATGTAGTATTATCTATTACATAACCAGGGTCTACAAACTGATTAGGTGCTGCCCGCGCATATGATAATGGTTCATATGTAGAGTGATTATACTCGAACACCGTCCAATCATCATCGGCTACAGGACCAGGTATTACCTCCCCTGGTCTATTAATTCTCCATAATTCGGACATGATATTTAATCTGTAGTCTTGTAAAGCCATATTATATCTTAATATCATTGGATATCCTGGGACTTTTTCTCTATCAATACCATACTCATCCGCTGAATGTACAAAAATAATCATTCCAACTTTGTACTCTTGACAATACTTATCAATAATTTCCCGGTTCCAGTTGTCCATATTTATATAAGCATCTAGATTTGCAAACACTATAACAGACCACCGTCCTTTATCAATGTGAGTTAATGGTGGCAAACTTTTACCCGTATTTTCCACTTTATATTCGAATCTTGCAGCTTCAAGTGTGGCTACAATAAGTTTTGCAAGTTTTGAATACTGAGATTCTACAAGCACTAGAACTCTCCTGCCGATCCTGACACTGGCATGAGAGTTATGGTCCTTTGGCATGAACAAGGGTTTATGTAATCTATCAAAATGACATTGTATCGATGGTTGTGGTGGGTTTCCTCTTCGTGGTGAATAACTGAGCATCATTAATTTGTATGATAATATTATAAATGCTAGGAGACTTATTGCTATAGCTATAAAGAACAACTTTGTAACAGAACACTGCCTTGAAGTTGTCCGAACATAAAAAGTTTTCAGTCTCTCTAAATACCGTCGGCAGATCATCTTGACTGCTGATCACAACCTTAATAATCACAGAAGTTTGAAAAATATCAGTTTGATATGCGGGCACTAGATCTTTTGATTGGATAAGAGATTCATCCATAATCAAACGCGAAGCTCACAGGCAGCTGCATTTTGAATGAATTTCTCTGTATTGAGGAATCGGTTACTGTGTTCCCTTGACAACAGTTGTGAGTCTGAAAAGAAAAATATGATAGACAATAAAGAAGCATACACAGAACTTGACAAGATAAAGACCAGAGCTCACCTTCGATTCAGAAAACTATGGGCAAAAAAATTTGCCAACTAAGATTTTTTTTTTGCCAACTGAAATTTTGATAAGCCATTAGCCTATATTTGTATTTGTCGTAACCTCTACATAACCTGAACGATCGCTCCTGTGTTATTTTGTGGTCTTAACAAATATTTTTAAGCATTTTTGTATTGTGAATCGTATTTTGGCTTGAAAAATCATGATGCATTGATAAATGATTTGTTAAAAATAATTGTGTCTCTATTTATAGTAAATTTTATACACTCTATAGGGTGGAGTCTTGTGAAGCAGAACCCTATCTTGACATGGGCAAGTTCAAATTGAAGACTTTTTAGGTAATGCAGCATAAAAATTAAAGACATTAAAATACCAGAGGCAAAAGCAACCATTCCTACTTGTCAGTTGTCATCATACCTCTGTGTACCTATTGCAGAAAAAAATGCAATTCCTGTGATGCTTGCCTTAACTGAAAAGTGAGTAGAACCATCGCCTTCAGTATGATAATTTAAAGGTTAATCCACCTAGCCAAGTCAGGTGAATCCGAAATTTTATACCTAATGTTTATTTATCTGAAACAGCAATGTGCATTTGTTATTTAGAAAGAATAAATCAATCATTTTCACTTAATTGTGGTCATGTAACTTTTGATATCAAAATTATTGTTCCTCAATGTCTTATTGTGATGATTTGTTCCGTTTGGCCGTCAAAAGTTACAAGAACGCAGTTAAATGAATATGAATTTAATTGATCCAGATGACTAGAATAAATGTATCCACAGTAGGCATATTTCTGCAATGTTAAGCCAGCAATTAACACAGCATGTACAATAACTCAATACCATTATTTCATAGTATAGGTCTAACAAGGTAAATCAGCACATGTTTACAAACAGGTCAAAATTATAACATAACAGGTGTGACAGACTATTGGTCGGCACAAAAATATAAGAGCTACAGTAATGCACGCAATCCGTGCAAGGCAAAATGGTTTTATCTGTCCATCATATTTTTGGAAAATAGACGGTATTTGTTTTGGTTTTTGACAGATCCCCGATGTGCCACTCTACTAGTATGTTGATAGACATATAGTACAGAGCATAGCTTGAATGGCTAAAGGCTGTTTGCGAAGAGAACTCATATATTTATAAAGCATGTGTGCACAGAGTAGAAACACGATGGAACTGTGACAGATGTTGTACAATGTACTGGTACATGACCAGCTGTCAGCTATTATGTGATTTTAGTAACATACATAGAACTTTAATTTTGTGAGATTTGTTTACATCAATTATCTGCGGTCAATTTACTGAAATAGAAGAGAAAAAATATTGTCAGAGACGATACCAAAGATTAAATCACATTATAGCTGACAAATGGTTTTAACTGACTACTGGTCTGGTACAAGTAGAGCCTGAACAAATTCTCAAGACTGGACCAGGTCAACATGATGCTTCACTAGTCCCACATCACAAAAACATATTCAAATCAACGTAAACAAATTACATTCCTTCTGGTCAAATTTTTGCCAGATTTGCTAATGTTCCAAATACTTGACATCACAAATAATTTAAGTGTGACTTCAATGTGCAGGGAAGATGTTTTCTCACACCTTGCACAGGCATACATGTATCTACCATTTTGTCAAGACAGAATTTCTCTGTCCACACCCTAGGGTATTTTGTCAAGCTACACACGTTATGACTTCACGATATTTAATAACATAGGATTTCTATGTGACAAGCATACAGTGCATTAAATGTTGTGTCAGAGTTTGTTTACATAAATATATTTATTTGAAGCATGGGAGAAAAATAACCAAACATGGGTGTGTTAAGAAGAGAGGAAAATCTCCACCCTTGTAGTAAGAATCTGAAAGTCCAGTCCTCGGGACACCCTTGCATTGGACAACCAGATTCTTATCTCTGGAGTGGCGATATACTTATCCACATAACACATGTAAGATTCTATCAATACTTACGCGATTGGATAAAATCCTGATGAATGCATTTTCATGCATCAGTAAAACCATGAGCTGCACTCACTTTTAAGACAATGCCTTAGTTCATATTAAAAATTATCAAAATTACATGATATCTATGAAAGCTGTCATTTCTGCACCCTGAATATAGATCCTATTCTAACAATCTTACTCAGATACTCTGTGAGTGTGTTTGTAATACGCCTACTTACTCACTTACTGATAGGCCTACTCTCCATGCGGCTCACTTCAGAAATTGGAAAATCTCCGATATTTCAAATGCAACGAAATTACAGTGTATAATGAAGGTTTCAATGGCTGAAATAAGTTGTCTAATAATTAAAATGTTATCTCTCATCATTTTCTATTTGAATTATTGTGCGAAAATTATCCAAATAGTATAAGGGTGGTCATTCGCAATGCTAAAAAAATTGTTGTCCACCCTGGCTGGAATTTCTGCATGTACTCAATGATGTCAGTTGTGGAGGGTTCCAATTTTCAACATGCAACATATTAACAATTGCAAAAGCAGTCTGCACAGGCTACTTGAATGAACTGAGACGATATCAGAAAAAAAAAAAGATATCTACAAATCATGTTTAAAAATATTAACAGGATGTTTTAACACGAAATATGAATGAATAATAATAAGAGAATCATTATCTGGCACTCCCCTCTTAACTTGTCTAAATTTACAGTTCTAAGAATGGCATCAACACAGCGATGTGAATTTTGTATGGGTAACTGCCAACCAAAAATTATTTCTATGGATATCGGATGGTTGGTTTTATAAATCAAAGATTGAGTGCTGTATTTAGCTATCAGACAACTTTCTTATTTGGGAGGGGTGACACTTATGTTATAGGTGCTATAATAAAAGAACTGTGGACGATTTTCCTATTTCTGAGGTGAGTCACACGGACAGTACTGGTCAGCGACCAATTCTCGCCAACTTGTTTCAGTTTACCTGGTATTTTCTGGTTTCTCAGAGAAATTTTACTGAATACCTTTAGTTCAACTGGTAGTATTACTTTAAAATTTTGTATCACAATAGGCTACCTTTAGAGGCAATATAATTTGATAAGTTTGGGTGGAAAATGCGAAACAAAAAGTGAATTTAGCCTATTTAAAAAACCCAACCTGAATGCCATAATCGTGATGCAGGAGGACCTATTGTCGGACAGTAGTAGTCTTTACGTTGAGCTGGCTGTCACTTCTTTCCCAGCTTGTGTTAGACAGTACGATGGAAAGATAATTGATTACAATGTTGTAGTGGAATTATTAATTGTAATTTTTGTAACATGTTTCATTTAATGTGCAAAGTATAACGATGTATTAAAAATATCTGGAAAAATTTGTTCATTTACGTGCAAAGAGAAGTGTCCGACAATAGGCACTGAGAATAGGTCCCGCACCAGTATTGGCAGTAATCCACTTTATTCCAACACAAAACTCGACTGTTTACATGTCATATGAAGATTAGGCATACGTAGTGGCTAGCAATGAATGGAATACATCACACTGGTGAAGAAATCCCATTAATATGGTAACGCTGAGGTAAAATGGACATGGCGTGAATAGTATGGTATGAACAAACAAGTATCATGATACATGACATTACAGTGGCAGTGCACAGAAATACAAAAACACAGGACGGAAAGTATGTTTAAAACCTCGACACTCCATCTGATTTCACCATAAAACACGAAAAATAATATTTGGAATATCGTTTATCAAATAACCCTTCAGGTGTTCAAAACGTAAGTCCAAACTCAAGATTTTACCTGTCCAAATTGTTTAATCTCAGCTTTACTCTAACCGAAAGCAAGTCGCCATTGAAAGTAATGCGCATGCGCATACGGATATTGAAGCCAGAATGTGAGTTGCCTCACCTTAAAATTTCACCAATGATAACTTCGATAGGCCTAACTCCTACAAGAGTTTTCTGTATCACTAAGAAAAAGATTTGCATAAACCCAGCGACATAGGCCCTTTAGGCTAAATGCATTTATTTCCCACAGAACAAAATCTAAACCGCTGAGTGGGAGGATCCCATGCCGAAATTCTTCAATTTCAAGTTATTTTTTTTAAAGAAATGTCTTTCGATTTAACACTTAATATATACAATGTATAAAAAAATGGTATGTGAGAAAGTGTGGGTTGGGGCATCCCTGGCCGCCCCGGTACCTACGCCTACATACATGACGTAATGTGTAAATAATTGGTAAGATATAACTTACATTTTGATACAATGTAATATTTACCAAGTTTACAAATAACGAATAATTTTTCGTATTTATACAAGCTGAGGAAAAGAAAACGAAAATTTCTTTACCAAAATGATGGGCAACAGGGAAGGAAAAGTATATTTTATGTAATGCAGTTGCTTTTGGCCGAGAGTGGCCGAATTTTTGTAATAATAAGTACGAGTTCCGCCGGTAAATCTATTATTCAAGAATTATAATTATGTTTTGAAAAAATCAAGTATTTAAAAGGCACAAACATACTTGTGCCCTCCAGTTTCAAAAGTGTGTGTGTGTGTGGAGGGGACGTGCCCCTGCTGCCCCTTGTCCTACGCACTTAATATATATATATATATATATATATATATAATATATATATATATATATATATATATATATATATATATATATATATATATATATATATATATAAAACATAGGCGGACACAGGATTTTAGGTGAGGGGTGCGTGCTTTTGATCTTCACAGTGCCCTAGGATGCGGATAGAATTTATTCAGGGGTGGGGTGAGGGTAACAGAATTATACAAGACTGTTATAATACAAGTCTTATTGCAAATGTTTTATTTAACAAATTGTTGAATAAATTGTGAAGCAATAATTCATTTGAGACTATAGGGAAACGTAGTTATTTTTAAAAAGAAAATAATTATGAAATTTGGAAGCATTCCAGACACGATCTAACTGAAAATCCCCATGCTTTGAGGATCGCAAATGAAGAATATCGTCTCCGAGCGGAGCGATGCGCGAAAATTTTCTGGAAATTTGTTATTTACTTTCCGTGTTTACTTAAAAATCAATGGCTTTACACCTATTTTTTCGCATGCCCTCCCTCAAAGTCCTTTCCCTGATTGTCACTAATCCTTAAAAATGTTCATCGTAATGGGGTCGGGTATTAATCATCTTTCAGAAAACACTTGAAATTTGTAAGTCCGTGATGCATTTTTGGGCTTCGGGAAAAACGCTTGAGAGCTAAAAATCACACTGAATATCCAATCTCTTGGAAGGCAGATTTAGCAAAAAAGTAACTTAAAATTGGGACACAAAATCCTAATTAGTAATAGCCCAGTCCTTGAACATTAAGACTTCTTTTTCTCTAACTTGAGACTGATTTGTCCGCGAATTCAGATGTCAGGGAAAATGTCACCCTGCAGGGTGAGATAAGTCCAGACATACTGTTTAAAATGTTGTTGTCGTCTGCAAATGGGTGGAATCGCTTTACTGTTTCAAACTGAGAGAAAAACAGTCAAACACAAATTTCCTAGAGATGGCGAAATCTCAATCCGAGTGCACAAATTTTTGTTAGTCCATGACTGGACAAACAAAATAAAATTGTGTGCACTCGGATTGAGATTTCGCCATCCATCCCTCAAAGTGGTGTTAGATTGTATTAATCCTTAAAAAAGTTCATTGATAGATTAATTTAACCTGAAATTGAAGTGGAATTTGGTGATAACTATGGGGTTCGGGAGTAAGCTTGAGAGATAAAATTTTGAATAATCCAATTAATTGGAAGGCAGATTAGGTTTTCTCTAGCTTCCAGACACAAAACCGTTTTCCCCCAGTCCTTCACATTGTTTCATGTTTTTATGCTGATATTTACATTTTTAATTTTTCTTGAAATGCAGCAGTTTGATAGTAAAAATATTAAATAAAAATAGTATATAACAAAATAAATGAAAAGGGAAATAGAAAATGTAAACATCGCCACCTGATGTCCTAGTGATGCCCCGTGGTCCAGGGCATTTCCTCAGAAATGCACACAGAGTTAATTTTCACATTGCGACTCGTTTTTATCCGAAATAATACATTAAATTGACTGACTAATTATTCACATAAAAAACCCTTGATTTTGAACACAAATGTTACAAGAGCAATTGAACTGAAGTGGTGTCCAGATTTTTTTAAAAAAGTTTTTGATTTTGAAATCTCTGAAGTGTCATTTTCTGGCTTCCAGACACTAAAACTTTATTTTCTATTTTCTATTCAAAAAAGAAAAGAAGGCAATTTTAGGGGGGACACGCCCCCTCTAAATCCGCCAGTGTGACAATGCATAAACTTTAATGTCACTGTGAGACACTACCGAAAATTTAATGCCACTGTGAGACACCGCAGAAACCTTAATACCACTGTGAGACACTACATAAAATTTAATGCCACTGTGAGACAATACCGAAACCCTAATGCCACTGTGAGACTACCGAAACCCTAATGCCACTGTGAGACAATACCGAAACCCTAATGCCACTGTGAGACAATACCGAAACCCTAATGCCACTGTGAGACACTGCCGAAAGCTTAATAGCACTGTGAGGCAATACCGAAACCCTAATGCCACTGTGAGACAATACCGAAACCCTAATGCCACTGTGAGACAATACCGAAACCCTAATACCACTGTGAGACACTACAGAAAATTTAATGCCACTGTGAGACAATACCGAAACCCTAATGCCACTGTGAGACACTACAGAAAATTTAATGCCACTGTGAGACAATACCGAAACCCTAATGCCACTGTGAGACACTGCCGAAAGCTTAATAGCACTATGAGACACTACCGAAACCCTAATGCCACTGTGAGACACTACAGAAACTTTAATGCCACTGTAAGACACTGCAGAAACCTTTTAAGATCACTATGAGTGTACATTATGTAACTTAAAAGCTCCAACAGTCAGTCGTGAATTGTTTATAGACAGTGACACGATAACTATGTACATCTAAATGTTGATATTGTAAAGGTGCATATCCTGGCTTTAGATATTGCACAATATGCTTTTTCCTTAATGATGTATGTATAAGGTCCTTATCATAAAAGATAACATCAAATAAGAGATAAAAATTGATGTCAAAATGTCTTATTAGTTAATACAAATGGCATATTATAGTATTTTTTATTTTAACTGAGCCCAAATGTATATGTAAATTAAAATCCATGAGTAAATTAAAACGTAAGGTGAGTGCTCTGGATGTTTATTCTCGGAGGCAGTATTCTGTTATGGCGTTTCGGCTTTTATGTTGTACTTGTAATAATATGTAGAACATGATAGGTCAAATTGAAATATCTGTCGTGGTGGACTACTTTACAGGGTTTTTATCCAATGGCCTTTGATTTTAATTTTAATGAGGAAATACTGCTTCGTTATAAAGTATGACTACGACATGCATGTGTCGGGGAATATATTCCCCCAAAAATCTCCGATACCAAAGTATAAATCTTTAGGATGTCCAGGATATAGATACAAATCTGGTATAAATGGACAAATACGGACCTCTGGAAACCAAGAGGTGGGATCAGGTACCATGGAGGAGTAAGCATCCATTGTCGACCGGTCACACCCGCCATGAGTCCACAGTCAAGTCCAATGAAATACGTGAGGAGTGAATCCTCGTCACAATTGGTACAGACGTCTCAACAACCGACAACGAAAAGGCACTCGACATTTCACTTAGTGAAACAGAGTAATCGCAAACAAGACTATTATACCGACCGTAAAATTTGCGGAACGTTGACATCAATCGCAAATGTGAAACACACTTACTAAGGAAGGGACTTTACTAAAATGTGAGAACATGATAATTTGAAAAAAATCCCTGATTTATAAATATGAAAACACTATAGATAGATGCTTTGACAGGTATTACCCATACAAACACTTATCACAGAAATGAAATAGTGAAAGCATATGCGTTTATCATATGAGGTATGCTGGATGTGGGATTAATTTTAATCAAAGAAAAATAACTTCTGCTATTGTGAAAATTCATTTATTTTCTCGTTACAACTGTAACACTATGAGGTTCGGGGAGAAAATACTGTTAGTAAAATTATAACAGGTTATAAAATTGGTGTGCCCAGAGATAAAATATAATATGCATTATACATATGTGAGAAATACGGGCAGCTACGTTAGTTACACAATGGAATTCATGTTTCGGACAAACAACTTGTCAACATATTTCAATTAAACAATATAGAAATTAAATTTCGACAATTGTTGCAGCTGCAATTTTAAATAGTTCAATATCTGTCATTGTCATCCTTGGTAAACAAGTTTTAGCACTGTTGATTGTAATGTTAAATAATATAATTACTGAAATTGCACTAGTTTTGATGGTATAAAAAGGTTACGGAAGGTGAAGGTGATATTGATATACACAATGCCAGTATTCCTCCGGCTCTTTGTGAAACTTCTAGAATTCTGGTGTTCTACGTTGTTCGGAATTGACCTTCGTATATAAGCACCAGGGTTTTAGAACTTCTCAGAGTCCAACATTGAGAGACCACTATCTTATTACTATTTACTGATACCTGAACATGTTATTGAAGTCTCACTTGGTGTAAAATCAAATCTATACGATCACAGCTGAGTTATTTTGATTCCTTGTGGGTTACACAACTCAAGCATTTGCTCTCTATTTTTTCAATCGGTAAAAATTGTGAAAATCACAAAAGCTCACAATTTTATGCAATATGGAAGGTTAAATTGGTCATTGGATCTGTTAGGCGAAACAAAAATCGACATAGAAAGTCTCAATACACTGAGAAAATATACAGTGATATATAATTTCAACCTTTCAAGTTTGTGTAGGAGACATATTATATAAAGCAGCCAGCTAAATGTAAAACTGAACATTGTGTGTTGATAGAAATCAGCATTTTTTTCTGAATAGAAATGAAAGAAGTCAATTGTACAATGAAGATAATTTCAACCCTTTCAATGACCTTTGTAGTAGGAGACAAATTTAATATGTAAAAAAAAAACCTCTTTTGTATCAATCATACTTGTTGAGTATTGTTTTGTATCTTTGGATAAAAGGAATATTAAAGATGGTCATTTTAGGAATCACATAGTATGTATTTTGCCTCCTTAAAGTTTCAACTTGTAATTGATTCCTGTAATTGTTCACTTAGATAAAGTAATGTGTGTTCAAACTTATGTCCTAATCACTCTTCCTTTTTGAAACACCTTTTGTACTAGCTGATATTTTTGTGATGAGAACTTATACAAAACATTTTCATAAACTGAGGGGAATCAACTCCATCTGCCAATTAAATTACTCATCAATGACTTGTGAGATGTGTTCCTGAAGGTCCACAAACCATAATTGTTGTTGGACTATGAAACTGAAGTTTCTTTCAGCCAGCACTTACCATTCATATAATCAATGAGATGACAAAATGTAAGTCATAGCATTATTTTTTTACTTGGATAGTTATGAACAATATTTTTGTGTAAATATTTTACAATTTAACGAAAAAAAAGAAGAAGAATAAAAGGAGAAGATTTATATTTATTTCTACAATGTATTCTTAGACGGATTTGGTAATGGTAATACATTTTAATTTATTATTTGGCCTTATATGATACCACTAATTCTTCTGGAAATATGCATTTATATCCAGTTCAACTGATGAAGTCTCATTGACAGAAACGATCGCCTTGAACATTTGCTTTGGCCATTTTTGTTAAACTGTAACTTCGATATTGTCAATAATTTCTACATACGTGTATTCTGATACAAAAACGACATTATCATTATATTTGGTCCAAATGTATTTACTACTCTATTCATAGCCATGTTTCTACATCTGTTTGATAAACAGTATAAGCAAAAATGTCAAAAACATCTGAATAACTACTTAATAATCTTTTTGAATTATAACTCAAATTAAATGGAAAGCTAAAAGATTGAGTTGAACTTCAAGAACTGTAGATAAGGTCTCCCTTGGTTTTTGAGTGTATAAACACAGCAAAAATTCAAATTCATTTTATTCACTCAAACCATATTTAAATGATACAAGAGATACAAATAATCATAATCATACAATAAAAAATTAAAGACAGAGGTACAAAATGAAGATAATAATACAACCTGGAAAAGGTAAGTATATCATATGTTATGTACATGAGATATAATGGAATTAGATCCACCTACAGTTGAAGGAGGACAGACAAACTCATATATTTTTAAAATAAATGCACTCAAATTTTTCAACAACTTGGCATTCGAATTTATTAAAATTTCATCAAATTTAACATTTGGAATATTTATTTCCCAGATATTGTTTTCCCAGACATGACAAAACCTTACATTCTAGAAGGTAGTGGAATTCGTCAGCAAATTGTCCATTATTACATAGAGTACAGAATCTTTCAGATAGGGGAATTCCAGACCGGCTTCGTTCTCTGTAGTGATATCTGCAGATTCTATTTCATTTACAGGCGTATGAAGAGCAGTATTGTAATAATCAACAAACTTTTGTAAACCATTAATATATCTATAGGACCTGTAAAATAAGGTACTTGCTTTGCCCCGTCCCTCAGTCCTTCAAACTCCCTATTTACATCTTCATTCGGGGTCTGGTGATTATATACTTAATCGTGTAAAATCCTCTTTTCTACATTTATGAATTGTAATGAAAAACTGTCCTCTTTATAGATATTTTCACAGATGTTTCGTGTGCCTGTCCTGTAACACTAGATATGAACAACGGTAAATGGATATTGCCAATTTGTTTGATTTAGAATAATGTGCTTATTCTAAAGAAGGCCACTTTCTGATGTAGCTTGGTCGCAAGATACGAACTGTGCGTCTCTTTCGATTGTGTAACCTTCGACTGTTGGGGACTCTGCTTCACCATATTTTATAGAGAACTGCATATTTAAAATACAAATGTATGTAGATTCACTTAACGTACACCTAAATTTGTCCCCCTTATTGTTTTATTTGAAATAATAACACTGTCATTAAAACATGTCTTTAAGTTTCAGATACATGTACATGTTCATTTCTGTCAATTATTTTTGATATAATCAATATAATGTTGGAATCACTACTTTAATGTCGTCATATAAAAGACGTGTTATTTCTCACTTTTAAATTTTCATTTTAAAAGTTAGCAAATGACACATGTGCTTACCTTTGCTCTGTGTACTGTTATATGTATGAAACTCAATTTCTGTACAAGCCACTGTTGTCATTATTATTTCCGCGTAGAGGATATATTAAAGGAGGAATGAATGTTCTCACTTTCTACTTACCAGGGGTTATACCAAAAAACGGGGAAATCTATCATGTTTCAACTTTTTATTTACCAATACAAAGAAGGAAAAATTATTATCTATTTACCAGAGGTTATACCAAAAAACGGGGAAATTTATCATGTTTTAACTTTTTATTTACCACGGGTTATACAAAGAAGGAAAACTGATTATGTATTCACCTTTTCATAAGATGGTTTTCATTTTGGTATAATCTTTGGTAAATCAAAATGTGAAAACATGATGACAGAATATGCTTTTGTACAAAACAAAGACAAATTATCATGTCGGCACAATCTGGAGTCTTAATTTTACACCCTACTTTATCGCACTGTAAATATTAATGTGTTTCGTTTTGCAATAAAAAATATTTGAACATAAAATAAACAAAAAATTACGAAAATATAACACATAAGATACTTTTGATAAAACATTTACACGCTTTGATGTATTCCCGCTTAATCGAAATGATAAACACATTAAAATGCATGAGCATTTGAGATCGATTGATTAATAAATAAATATACGGGTAAAGGTTATGTAAACACGAGGACTGGCCTACCTATTAATTCCAAGAACTCAATGAAATTAGCGATGATAAATATTTAAATATTCAAATCTTTTATAAACGTTTAACATGATCAACTATGCCCAGCCAACATTTCTGTCCGGTCTTCTATATTTACGTTAATTCGGATATCGATATCCCTTACCCGTGGAACTTTTAATTACTTTTGCGCGTAATTATTCTATCTAATCGATTAAGTTTGAAATATCAGAAATCTTTTGTTGATAAATTATTTAAAACTTATTTCGGCGTGTATGTATCGGACGTATATGAAATATATCACGTATGTCTATCAATGTGCTGGCAACTTGTTAACTCATGAGTTCACAAAAAATTACTTAAATATTCAAGTTGATCATCTAGTCAGTCCGCGCCTATGTTGAAATTATCGTTACCCTGTACCAAGTGAGTCTAATCCTTCACATAATCCATTAATATCAAATTTTCTGTTGATGATGAGCTAAAGACCGTCATAGCGACACGTGTTCAGACATAAATTGTTAACAACTCCAAATGTTTAATGGAAAGGTGATTACACTATCAATGACTGTAGTGTAGAGCAGTTCATGGCCTGTTTATGCATTAATATCTTTTTTTTTTATTAAGGGGGTATTATCAGCATTTACCAAAACAATTATTTCGATTTTTTCTTTTCTACAATAACAAATAAGAGCTACACACAGGCATAAAAAATCTTATATTCCTATATATTTTGTGAAAATAAGCTCAGATCCAATATATATAGTAAGGTTGAGTTAATCAAAACCTAGGTTTCTCAAGCAATTTTCACAAAATATATAGGAATTTAAGAATTTTTATGCCTGCGTATAGCTCTTATTTGTTATATAGTCACATAAATATACATTTACAGAATTACAGAGAGCAAGCAACTGTAATGTGTAATCTTAAACATAAAACATCAATTGTAAATTAGTGATATGAAATAAGAAATAATTGTAAAGTTATAAATTTCAATAAATAAAGATGCTTATTAAATATAATGCGTCATTCAGCTAGATGAATCATTTCGTCTTTTGCATGCAAAATTGAAAAAAAACTACCCAGGTTAATTAATTCTTTGGTATTTAGTCTGCTTAGTAATTGTATAAGTTTATAGGCACTAAGCCGTGTTCTATAATATCTTTTAATATACATAATTCTTAAATCAATATAATATGAATATTTTAGTATAAAATGGTATTCATCTTCGATATCATTATCGTTACATAAATTACATGTCTTATCACTTCTGTTTTGGCCTATATATCTACCCCCTTTCAACATTTAAATCATGGCTTCCAATTCTGAATCTTTCAATTAATTTCTTAAATTTAAAATCAATGGTTTTACATAAGAATTTTGAATACCAGAAGAGATGTCAAAATGTTGATATAGTTGTCCCCTATTTTTGTTTCTTACTAAAGCTATTAAATTTTGTTTATTTGTGTCTAAAAAAAACGTCTTTCAATAATGGAACACATGTCCTTATCATGTGTCATGAAATATATAACCTAGGCCTAATTTGTTTAATTCTTCTCTAATGTTTTCCACCCAGCTATCCCCTAAATGAATTCTATGTTCATAGCATGCCCTTAATATACAATTTTGTGTTCCCTTAAGTTTTAACCAATATTTCATTATTCTCAATTTTCTTAATTCATATAAAGGTAATCTTCCTAAGTCCAAATACACCATACAGTTAAATGAATTTTTCTTAACTCTTAACTCTTTAACTTTTTCTTAACAAAACATCGTGTGCGTTTTTTCAACATCAGGCGCTCTATGAAATCCCCATATTTCAGATGCATAATTGAGCACACTGGCAATATATGTGTCGAACACAGAACATTGGGTTTCAATATCAAAACTGTGTTGTTTGAATTTAAAATAGCAAAATAAGCCTTCCTTCCTTGGTCTGAAATATGTTTATGTGCGGAGTTAAATTTTCCATTATAATTAAGAAGCATTTCAAGATAATTAAACTGGTCAACCACCTCCAGTTGTGTTCCACTATATAACCATTTCTCATTGTCTCTTAGTATCCCCCGTTTCTAAAAACCATGACTTAAGTTTTATCTGTATTTAAAGTGAGTTTTCATTCATTGTTATACGTATGTAATTCATCCATCATTTTCTGTAAAGCCTCGGGCGATTCTGCGATTATAGCCATATCGTCTGCGTACATTTATCATTTCTAATTCTGCGTAAGGACAATTTTGTTTAATGAAATGAATCATAGTAATAAATTCTAACGCAGATTTATAATATACCTGTACAGTAGGAGGACAAAAGCATGTTCCCAAAAATGAATTTAACTATATATCATTAGTAATTCTGCATTTGTTTGATTTTGTCCTCTGAATTTGGTAGACATCCAAAATAAATGAAAAATAGCACGTTTAACCCTGGGAGTCTGGGCCTTATTTTGATAATATTATCTTTTGTTGACATCTATAAATTACTTAAGTATCGATGGTTTTATTATGGTGTTTATATGTATTACATCACAGATCCATTTATTATCTTTGTAATAAGCAGAAAAATGACGTTACTCTCATGAAGAATAACGTATTTCACCTGAAACAATAAAATCATTGCAATAGAATTTCTACCGAATTAGAACCAAAACCTCAAATTTTTGTGAATCAAGTAATTTGTTAAAATTAGAAAAAGAACAAATTCTCCAGGAATTATTGAAATACCATGAATGTTATACTAAGAATATATAGTGAAAATAAATTATGAGAACATACTTATGGCCAACTACTGTATACATTGTACCATTTGCATGTAGGAGAATGTACAAATGTGTCTTGCTACACACACAGGTAAACATTTTGTTAATTACATGTACATGTTTCCTTGAAATTATTTCATTTAGAATTATATTCTTTTATAATGGAATGATATTAGGTATAACCCTGATAAATCAATAAGTGAAAACATGCTAGAAGCAGTAAGCTTATAACATGTCCAATACATTGGGAATGTTTTTCTCAGATATAGTTTGAACACCTTACGATATCCGTGATATATATGTAGTTTGAAGACCATATGATAGCTGTTACAATGTATATAGTTAGAATACCTTATGATAGCTGTGATATAGTTTGAACACCTTATGATAGCTGTGACATTAGTGTAATTAGAACAACTACGACACCTGTGATACAGTGACCGGTCGACAGGGGATGCTTACTCCTCCATGGCACCTGATCCCACCTCTTGATTTCAAGAGGTCCGTGTTTGTCCATTTTTTACCAGATTTTTACCTATATCCTGGACATCCTAGTGATTTATACCTTGGTATCGGAGACTTTATATATTTGAACACCTATCATAATAGCTTTGATATAGTCTGGACACCTAACGATAGCTGTGATATATTTTGAACACCTTACGATAGCTGCGACATAGTTAGATCACCTTATGGTAGCTTTGTTACTTTGATCTTTCTAGTAGTAGCTGAAGATAATATAAGTGTTATCGCCCTTTGCACACTTAATACGAATAGACACGTCATGAATATTCGATTTGAAGTGTAATCGACCGTAGCTAATAAAGGAGGTAGCAAGTTGAATTGTTGACTTGCAAAACGTGGCAGAAAAAGGTAATTTAACAAAACTTTTAAAAAGGCAGAACTTATCTTAACAAAGTTTCCTATGTCAATATCATATTCATTGGACAATTTTGTGCTTATTTCTATGGATTTTCAATCCTTCCACGTGTATATTAAATTAAATGTTTATATCCCAAAAGCCGTCCGGATAATAAGTACAAAGTATTACCATTCTGAATAATAAAAATAAAAATAAATAATTGATATGTTCGCTACACTTAAAACTTTTTATCATCATTAGACCTTTCATAATTAAAAAGAAATAATAATTTCAACATGTTACGGGAGTGTGATAGATCACATGCCCCTAATTCGTATGATGTGAATTTTGAATGGTGTTTTACGCGACACTCAACAATTTTAGGTCAGCTAGTCTTCATAGTTGAGGAGAGAATCCGGTTGCCATGTACCCGAGAAAAGACCAACGGCCTTTTCCAAGTAAACCTAAAAACTATTTCACAAAATCAGCTGAGGTTCCATTGGGGCTCGAACCTGCGCTGACCAGAAAAACAACGCCGCCGCGGGGGCACCTACACTACTACGTATCACAATCGGTGTTAATATCATTCTCATCATGGCATAATGATTTAAACATGACTGCTATATCATATGATTGTGATCATTGATGTGTACAAGTGATATCGTATATTTTCTTTAAATATTTTCTTATGAAGTGTATTTTATTGTTAATGTTATTATTTCAATTACTTACCTTTCTAACACATTATTTACTTTGATTACTTTCGTGTCATATATGTATGTATATAACATATTGTATACTGCATCTATCCATTTCTTTGATGTGCTTTAATTCAAACTACAACAAAAGTCATTAAATGCTATTAAAATGTCTTATTTACAATGTCATAATTTGTATTTCTGTGTTTAAAACGATTCATCTGCTCATTATCTTTGCTTTTTCAACACATAAATACAAAAAATGTATATAAAAATGCTGGAATTTCTAATAGACCGTATATATATATATATATGTAGTGTTTGGAGACCGGGTCCTTCAGCAAACCGTCGGCATTACCATGGGAACCAATTGTGTCCATTTATTGGCAGACTCGTTCCTTTATTCATATGAAGCAGGCGTCATACAGAAGATTCTTAATCAAAAGTAGAAAAAGGTAGCTGTGTCCCATTCAGAGGAGTATTAACTGTGTTTACTAAGAATTATTTCATTTTTTATATATATATTTTTACTACTTGTGCAAGAACAATTTAAAGCTGTACACAGGCGTGAACACTTTATATTCCCATAATTTGAGTATATCTCTTATTTGTTATTGTATATCAATCTAAGTAGTAAAAAGGAAAGAACTTTTTTTTGGAAAAAGAACACAGCGAATACCCCTTTAACACAGGTATAACGACGACGTTTTGTCAATTAATAACAACAAATTCCATATGTAAATGCAATACATCCCAACTAGAACTAGAAATTAAAGACACGGCAGAATCAAACTCAAACTCTGCTTTCTTGGACAATTCATTTATTATAACAGATACAGACGGGAAATAATCAACCAAGCAATGCGACATGCGTGATGATTTTAGTTCTTCCATTATTAATTTTCCACATCAAAGACGTTATATCCCTCTATCGCCTGCATATGGTATTTATATATCGCCGATGATCCGATATGCCAGAGATTTTCTAAATATGAACATTTCTGATACGAAGGCAAACTACTTGCTGATAGTTTCTTGTCACGCAGACATCTCGTTAAATGTCAGTATGTCTAAAATTTTACGGCCGGCATAAACTTTGTTTGCAATATTATGCCTCTAAACACTAAATGAAATGTTGAATTATCTGTTCTATTATAGTTGAATCGTAGATTCCAATTTTGATGAGGGATTATTCTTCACTTGTTTCATTTTAGATATAACAATAGACTCGATGCGAGTGTGATCGGTCAACGGGGATGTTTACCCCTCCATGGCACCTGATTCCACCTCTGTATTTTCAGAGGTCGGTGAATGTCCAATGTCCATCAGATTAGTATATTGTCTCTTGCAAACCTTTGCGACTTTGGTATCTGTAATTTGCATATTATTCTTATTTAACTTTTTAAATCTAATTGATTTGCCGCAAATTTCAAACGTATATAGAGATGAACAGGTAAATTTCACAGGGAAGCTCCTTTAATGGGTTTCTTATTTGTTTAAGGTAATTGGATGTTGTTTTATCCCAGTTGCAATTCAGGGAACAAACCTTTGAGGTATGTGCAGATACTAAACAACAAATATAATGTAGTCTGTCGCCTAGTAACACTTGGTTAACTGTACATGGATTTAACAGGGCTTCTTGAAACCTTTCACCCTGATTTTTCCAATGTCATTTGAACTTTCATTTCTTAATCACTGATACAAATACAACAATTCTTTTTTAGTTTTGATTTTTTAATTTTTGTTACCAATATGATATCATATTAGATTGTTTACTGAACTTGACATTCAGATTTTATACATAAAGAAATGATATGTACAATTGTTACATATATATAATTAACAAAATCTATGACATCCATCAAAATCAAATCATACTTCAGACATGGTACTTATCATAAAAAATTGTTCCCCCACCCAAATGTACTTTGGTTTCCAATCTATTCGCTATTCTAATAAGTTTTTAATTTTCGAAAAGCTTCATGAAAACTACCATTAATTAAAAATTTGTAGGAATACAACATCAAAAAAAAAAAGGATAAAAAAAGGAAAAGAAAGCAAAAAGGAAAAAAAAATGGAAAAGGAGGAGTTGAGAATTGTAATGGCTGAAGACAATTTTGATTTTAGTGGCGGTCATGTGAGATCTCATGCTTCGGTTGAAGCAAAATTTAGGCAGTTCTATAAAACAACAATAACAATAACAATGGCATCTTAAAATTTTAAAATAGTCTTTCTGAAAATGATCTATGATAAAAACCAATTTCATGTAAAATAGTCTATGAAGTGATAAATAACAATGTTAGATGTAAAAAATACTCTGCACGTGATTGAGAATGTAACAACCATGTTGATAAAATAGATAAAATGCTATGGATAAAAAGTGCTCAAACACTAAAAGAAGATGTAATCGACATAAAATATTCTTTGTTTTAACTCATTCGCCCCTAAAGTCAAATTTGGACTGGTCTAAGTAATTGATTTACAGAAGAGTCCATTGGTTTTTCAGGGGGTCAATGAGTTAAATAACATTCATCTAATTTGACAAAAAGCCTATTCTTGAAGGTTCTATGAAGTTATCTATATATATATACAAAATGTACAACATTTAAGCTTGCTCTTTATTTACTATGTTACAAAAAGTCCATATGCTATCTCCTCAGAAAAAAAAATCACCATTACACACATGTATTTGTCAGTGGTATAAATGATAAAATATTTTAAAGTTGTATAATTAACATATTTACATAAAATAAATATGTAAAAAGATTTATTCTTAAAAAAAATATTTCAATGTAAAGTGCATTACTTACACAAAATAATTAAATTATTGTTCTTTCAAAACAAGTTTTTCAAACTTGCATATTTAGCACAAAAGTTTCAACCTAAAACATTTTAAAAACATGATGTAAGTTTTAGGAGTACACAAATGCTGTTTTACCTCATAACAATTCATGATATGCCCTAATACATAATGAATGAGAAACGATGGTGATGATAGCACATTTTATGTGTGTGAGACAGTTGGTACAAATATGGCAGTCATTTGGCTTTAACATATTTCACAAAAGACCCATTTCTTCATTTCTCAATAATGTCTAGGTGTAAAATATTAAAAGTCTATATGGAACAGCTACCCTTTTTGTTAAATGCACAAGAACATTTGTTCAAATGTGGGCTTGAACATGAGGTCACCGCTGCTGTTGAAATCTACTCATGTAAGTTTGACATTTTGAACAGAATGTATAGCCTGGCATAATCCCCTTCTTGCCACACAAATTGCAAGCATCTTCTCCAGAATAGATTTCTACTGGAGAATCGGAGCTATCTCCCTCCTCTAATTCATTATCTGAATATGCACTACGAGAATAGCTAAATCTGTCCTCTTCATCACTCACATACCCAGGATGCATTGCATCAGGGTTTTGAGACAAAAGTCCTGCCTGATCTGCTGCAGATATTAATGCAATGTTATCACAAAAAGTGACAGATTTTCTCACTTTATTGTTCTTGTGTTTTTTATTCTTAGACAAAACAGACTTGGGTTTGACTTCTTGCATGTTTCTGAAGTCTGACTCAGATTTGCTCCTTTGACGCATTGCAAGGCCTCCGCCTGCAGGAGGGAGATGAGAGGATGTGCCATTGGCCTTCCTTTCCTGAGACTGTGATTGCCCTTGATTAAGCTTCAATCCTCCAAACTTTGAAGCTAAATCTCGGACACTAGGTCTGATTTCATCTGTCTGATCATTGGTATCTGTACCGTTTGGTTGTGGTGTTGTTGGTCGGCTGCATGTACGGGTCTCTTCAAAACATTGCCCCCGCAGGTCTGGTTGACTCTGTAAATAATAAATACACCAGTTATTGCTTGGAATTATGAAGTTAAGTAAATTCAACTATTTTTTGTTTGTTTGCATAATTTATGTATGCTCTTACTTCAAGAAAACAAAGGTTAAATAAATGTACATACAAATAAAATAGGTTTTGTTCTAAAGAGAATACTTATTTACTGTGCCAAAATCTTTAAGTACATTAAACAATATACTATAAAAATAAAAGATATAGAAAACAGAGACAATGATTAGGGTTAACAATAATTAACTGAGTAAATAACAAAATCGTGTTGATATATCAATTATCAAGATATTTAACACATTTACAAAGATAAACCACAATTTATTATGCAATTTTCTGCTAGGCACATCCAGTGTTTTTTTAACTCCCAAAAGATCACTGATCTCCAGAAGCTTTCACCGATATAAAATTTGTAAGTGTATAACATTTGAAAAGAGTTTGTAAGTTAAATGAACCCTTGATATCCCAGTACAAGTAATCTCAATAGCTTTGGGCTCGGGTAGGGGTATGTGAATAATGATTGTGATGTTACAGGATATGAATATCCCCGCCTACTGAATATGCATGTCTATCCATATAGTGTATCTAAATGGCCTGTGCATGTGTGAATTTCTGCTAGAGTACCCTTAAGATAGTCTTTTGTAATAAAAGACTTGAAAATAGATTGAGAAATGCAATATGCCAGTATGACAGATGACACCAATAGAAACAGTCAACTATTGTGATTGAAAGTAGAATTTAGTCACAATATGTGCAAAAAAAGTATTAGTGTATCTGAACAGAAATACGGTCTCTATTTATCTACCTGTACAGGTAACAAGAGTTCTGCACTGTCATGGTTTACTATAAACATATATCTATACAAACATGAAAAGATTAAAATGAAGAATATGAGACTGGCGTCTGTCGTATGTAGTGAAAACTTCTGAACCGTGTAATAGTTATTTAACAAATCTAAAATATCAAAACATGTCCGTTCTCCTGCACTCTGCCTCTGGTGATGAAAAAACCTGTTTATGGCAGTAGCTTTGTGCAATAAAGCAACTAACAGCAGTTGTATGATAAAAAGAGCCATCAGTTATAATACAATTTAACAAAAATATTGCTTTGCAGACAGACAGGTACATACACAGGTCAAACTTAAGGGGTCTCGCTAGACATATAACACAAACGAAATAAATAAATGCTGGTTAAAAAAATATATATAAAAATAAAAAGGTAGATAAACTTCACATCATTTTAGAGTCATGCTGATATGTCATCTAATTACCACTAAATAAATCAAAAGATAAAAGCTGTTATAATCAAACAACATCCATCACTGTGATCAATTACGCCAGTTACGCCTATGATGAAAAACAAGCTTGATCATACCAGGAAAAAAAAACAGAAAAATGAAAGTGAGTAAAGCATAATCATATTTAAAAAAAAACCCCACAGCAAATGAAGTATGAATTAAATTAATGAATAAAGAACGATTTTATTAGGGAAAAAGAAAATGAATGTAAAGTAAACAACATTTAAAGCCTTTCAAATCAAAACAGAATACGAGAGTTAGGACTTAATAAACAGATAAAAAAGTAAAGAATAACAACAAATAAAATAAATGAATAAATAAATAAAAATTATTAAAACAATTACTGATCTAAAAAAACAACAACAAAAATTACGATATTAACAAGAAAAAAATAATAATAAAAAAAAAGCAAACCACCATTGTTTGAGGTAAAATGATCCAAACACCACGTGGTCAAACATTAGAATACTTACAGATGAAGTGAACTTAGCAGTTACAATGTCTCCGGATGATATGTTAGAGCAATCTGTCACAGCCATGATTGGAAGAAAAGTAAGAATATTAGAATGATCTTATATAGACTTTATTTTGTTATTAAGATGTAAGGTAGAAGATATGCTACAGGTATAAATGCTAGAGTGCTATATATGTGCAAAGGTTCTAAGTACAAGTGATGCATGCTGTTAACATATATCTAGATAAGGCATGGAAACTAGCTACAGGTAACTGCTATAGTGCTATATATGTGCAGAAGTATGTTCTAATTAAAGGCGATGCATGCTACTAACACATATCAAGGTAAGGCATGAAAACTATCTACAGGTGTACTGCTATAGTGCAATATATGTGAAAAGGTTGCTTTTAGTTAATGAACTTTGTTAGCATGATATATTTATGTACATACAAGATAGTGCTAGACTAATATATTTGCAAAAGTAAATGCTAGCCACCAACTAGTTATTCCTGCTGTCAGCATTATATATCTATCCAATTCTAATGGGTAAAGGTTTGGAATGGTGTAAGATTTTTATCTATTCTATGCATTTCCAATTTTATGTTTTTATAAAAAACATAAACACTAAGTAATTTTACAACCACAAGAGTCCAAATGTCTGAAAATCAGGTATGTCAAGAATAGCAATAGATTTGTATTTTCACAAACAAATCTGAGGTATTTTGAGTACCTGCAAGGCCACATATATTTTATATATATATATATATATATATATATATATATATATATATATGTAACACATTTTGAAAGATAAAAAAAAGATATAACCTTGAAAAATCAGTGGACCATTACACTGAAAATTCTGTCTGAATTCGTAACTTTTAAAATGACATACCGGTATCTAATGATGATATACGATATTGATCAGTAAACAAATACTACTGCCGACTTTGACACACACGAATTCTGTGTTTGCCAAACCTTGCTTCATAGATTTAAATTTAAAAATCAAGAGTTCAGTTGTGACATTGTGAGCACCATACTTTTAACTCTGCAGAAAACTTGTGATTTAGAGAGCTTGTGATTTAGAGAGCTTGTGATCTTAAAAAACTGATTATAATAATCTGATGAACTTCTTTTAAATTCATTTGAAAGCCAAACCTTATTTACTGTGAAAACAAGTTTTAACAGACTTGAACACACTTAGCTTTAGGTTACAAAAGTAAAAGTAAGATTTTAAACTTGTTTAAATAAACCATCAAACGTCTAATCTGATTCCTTTGTAATCTTATTTCTAAGTTAGCGACATAAGATTACTAAATTTGACGTGAATACAGTTTAAGAAAAGACTGCACAGCAGAAAATGATCTTGTGTAGTCTGTTTCCAAAAAGTGACATTTGAAATTGTGGTGCTAAATATCCCAGAATACAATAATACAAATGTATAGATACAGAAATATTTTGAAACCACAACTAACTAACTAACTAGCTAACTATATATATATATATATATATATATATATATATATATATATATATATATATATATATATTAGATTAAATGGATACAGTTAATATACCAATGTTGAAATACATAGAGTACAGCCATATTTATATGTAAATATACTTCGAAATAGAAACATGAAAATTTTCTCAAACTATATATATATGTTTATATATATAAATGTTTATATATATCTATATATATATATATATATATGTTTTATTCTTATATATATTTTCTATATTTCATTGTTCTGTGTTGAGTGCTAGTAGTATATAGATATGGCTGCACTTAAGAAAGTGGAATTGAGCAAGGTGTTAGTACCTTTATGATTAGGGTAGATAGATGAGTATACTAGCTGCTGGTAATCCGGCTGTGAGGCATGTCGCTCTAACGTCCTTGTGTCACATACAGACTTGCAACTGCTTGTACGTGGCTGGGTGAAACTAGCATGGCGAGTAAGATTACTTTGCCTTGAAAAAGTGTGATAAGAAGAATTAGAATGACTTGGAGATGTAACTTGTTTATTTGCTTTCCCCACTTTGTATGTACTAGTTTTACTATGAGGATTTACAACATCTTGATTTACACCACTTGGTGGCAGTGTATAGGAAGGATCCACATTTTTCGCTGATGTGGGGGGTAACACTGGTTGTGCTCTAGCAGTATGATGTGGAGCAACGCTTGTCTTACAAACCTCAGTATACGGGGCTGTAGATGTTGGATGTTGTGTTTTTGAATTATTTTCCCATTTCCCTTGCTGATGAGAACTTGACTGGCGATCACAGTTCTGATTCAGGGGTCGAATTTCTGCGACATTGGAACGGATCTGCTGCTGTGTTGACATCTTCATTTGATATCTGGGATCCACTGGGCATTCCGATGTTGATGATATGCTAGACACCATACTCTCATTTGTACATGAAGTTGAATTACTCAAACACTTTTGTCTATTCAAAAAATCTCTGTACACTTCAGGATCTTGACTATTAGATATCCCATATGATTTGTTTACAGGTTTCCTGGAGTGTTTCCGTGGTAACGTTCCATAAATGTCAACATTATTGGAAGTATTAACTAATGCCCTATCATTTGCTGTAGTGTCTTTACCACTATGACTAGAGCAACTGGACGTATTGGAAGAGACAGAAGACTTCGTAGAAGTATTATTTGAATGGTCGCCACGGTAATTTTTGTTTTCTATGACGCTGTCCACCGAGTCTCTAGAACTAGATCGGGAATGCACAGCATTTTGTTGTAGTGTTGTGACGGTCTGGTGAAGACATGGTTCATTTTGATGCGTTGATGCATGATAACTGCTGCCTGGATGTGGAATACTGAAAGATGGAGAGAGAAAGAGGTAAAGAACAGGTGCTAGTATTAAAAAGTCTCGGAGAAAAATAATGTGAGTTGTTTTATATACAAGTAACAGATTCTTATGAATTACATACAATTGTTTTGTCTTAAAAATTGAATTAACAAAGTAAATATAAATGCAGGAATGTCAGTTTCAATCAGACAAGATGAATATCATGAATAATTAGTTAAAAATTAACCCAGTTAATGATACAATAAGAACATAGAGATTCTGGTTATCAAGAGATGAAATACATTTGAAATTTACGAGACCAACAAGTTTACCTATTAATAATGAGTGGTGATGATCTAGCACTATCTGAGCTAGTGGTCGATGAATTAGACTCTTGTCTCATCATCTGCTTCTTTTGCAAGCTTCGTAGTTTGAGTAAACAAGAGTTATGTTTGTGTTGACCATAAGTATGAGATTGCTGAGAAAGGTTTGGCAACTTCAAGGCTTGTTTTAAGAAATCTGAAAAAGTAATTATTAAATATGCAATTTGTTAGTCAGTAAGTTTTAATCTAATATCAGGATAATGCAAAATAATCAAAAATCTTAGATAATACAATACTTCAAAATTAAATGAAATGTCAAATTTCAAAAAAATTTTTTTTTTATTCACCGATTTTTATTGATTCTATATTATTTGTACACATTTTAACAATTTGTCAAAACATTACATCACTCTCACACATCTATCTTTCACAGCTTATTGTAAAAACTCGAAGTGATACATTTGTTATCATGTAACATCAAATACTTATTATTTAGTCATTCTGAATATTCTGAGTCGATTCTAGATAGGTGAAGGATTCAGGATTTGATTGACAAGATATTGACAAAACACAAACCTATAGCGGAGTGACAATAGTTAATTGCTACTGGGTAGTTTTCGTTGGTTTCCATTAGCACACACTGATCCATCATATCTTCTGATTTCTGATACAGACTTACGAACTGTCTGTTTACAGCTGCTGGAAAAAGAAAGTATTGTCAAAGCTATGTCCAAGAAATGACCAGTTTATACTAATTTTCAGAAATAGAATATTTTTCATATCTAGGCAAATAAATGAAGTCATTGCTAAAAAAATTGTTAAACATATAAAAATATCATACACCAATCAATGTATGAATTGATAATATGGAATATAATATAAAAACAAGAATTGCCACTCAACAGAATTATTCTATTTAATTGCTGCATGAAAATACATGTTTACAAAAGAAAAACAAAACAATCATTTCAACATGATCTCTTTAGTGGGAAAATAAAGTAACTATTTTTGTAAATAAAATTGATTTTCAACTGCCACTGGCAGATTATTGAATATTTATGTAAAATCAAAGGCCTTAATGACATTCTAATTACTTTTATCTCCTGGAATCTCCCAGGTACTACAATTCATTACTGGGATGGCTATAATAATTTCTGCTTCACTGATCACCTAGGAATAGATGATATGAGAGAGAGAGAGAGAGAGAGAGAGAGAGAGAGAGAGAAAGAGAGAGAGAGAGAGATTGCTAAGTGATGGAAATCAGGATAGGTTGCTACATCATGGCTGAGAATACATTGAGATTTCTCTTATCAATGAATAACCTGTTACCAAGTGGAGCCATCCTTACTTTATACACAATATATTTAAACAACACTATGGCACTAATTTTCTCTTAAGGTATATAATTTGTGCTTTTATTTACAGTTTTCCTGTATATTTACCTTCATTGCAAGTTGAATGACCCGACTCAGGTGAAAATTGTTGTGAATAGTCAGTCTGTCCGTCTACGGGAGTATTAGGTATTATTGTGTGTTTACTCTCGTTGACTTGTAATCGCTGGGTCAACTGGTTCATGTGATCATCTGAAAAGACAAATTATGTGACAGTGCCTATTGAAGCATGACTACAAGATAGATGTGCTGAAACTTGTAATTGTCTCTTTAATCCTATTACAAACTTTCAAAACTTTTAGTTCTGTGGAAATTAATATCTACAGGCTCTTTAAAACTCAATCAGATTATACCAGGAGAAGGGATAGAATAATTACATTTTCGCATAATATGTCCCCTGGTGTAGTTGATAATGCTTTCTATTAGCTCCGCTTCATTTACTATCAGAAAAATATTTATTTTACCTGTGTCCTCCTTCACAATTTAAAGAATCTAACTTAAAGCTTGTTGATGATTTAAAATTTTGAAAATTTAGTTCAATTTGAAAAGATGAAGTTTTTAAATAAACTTTACCTATTAACAATATGTTATTCAATAGCAAATTACACAGGTGACAGACTGTAAACTACCCATGGCAATTTGCCAATTTTTTTCGGAAAGGTTGCCAATGTTTTGATGGCCTAGTTAAAGTGTTTGCTTTAAATTAAATGTATCAGCAGTGGAGCTTAACACTTATAAAAAATAATTTCTATATTTACTAGGAAATGCAATAGTGTGTAAAGACGGTGGCTTTAGATTGCAGTCTGTCTAACAGATACATTATGAGATGTATCACTCAATCATTACTGGTTATTACAAATTAAGATAGATCATATTTAGTCATCATTACAAAATGTGGTGTGAACATATTTTGAAATATCATACAAAAAATTGAGAACCTAAGCAAGTTGGCAAGGGCCACCATGGCCAAGTGGTTAGAGCATCACGCTTTGAACCATGAAGTCTCTCAATTCTGGTTAGTGTAGATTCCAGCTCAGCTGGAACCTAAGCCAAATTCTATGAGTAAGTTTGGCACTTTTCTTGCTGAAGGTCGGTTGTCTCTTCCCGGGTACATTGTAACCGGGTTCTCTCCTTCACCAATAAAAACTGTCTGCCGCCATAACTGAAAAATTGTCGAGTGTGACGTAAAACAACATTCAAAATAAAAAAATCAAACAAGTTGGCACAATATTTTACACGTCAGAGGTGATACAAAAAACAAAGTCTTACCTTTACCCTGATGAGATCGGACAATTGCAGGATCATACAACTGCTTCCTTTCACTTGATTGGTCAACAGGATTTCCCATTCCATCAACAATTGGCTGGAATGATTTGCCAGTACTAGATGGCATGGTCTGATACTGGTACTGCATATTTGGTGCTTGCTTATAGGCACTAGATTCTTTCATGGTTTTAGGTTGATATTGGGTATTGTATTGACAATTAACATTATACGACTGTTCTTGTTGCACTCCTTGATAATTAGGATTTATAAATTTTTTCATATTTTCTGCAACTGCTTGAGTGTTAAATGTTTTTGGAGGAATCATACTTTTACTCAGGAAGTACTGTGTATATGGATCGAGAGTTGTACTTCCCGTAGAACTGGAACTGTTCCTATCACTACTTCCATAGCCAGAATCCCGATGTGATTCTAACGACGCTGTGTCATAGGACGTATCTGATGCAAAACCATCTTTGCTGCCTTTCATACTGAAATTGTCCGAGTCAAAACTTGTATTGCTGCTGTGACTGGCCTGACTAGCATTACTGTTTGTAGAACCTTGACGTGATAATTTGGTTTGGTACTTTAATACATTCTCCACCGTCTTCCTGTTAATATACAGATCATTATCACTTGGTGATCTTGGCTTTTTCTTTTCCGGTAATGGTGGAGGACTTTCCTCCAGTGATGGCTGACTTGATTTCTTTTTCTGTATAGCTATTTTTTTCTCCGGTTTTGCAGGTTTGGGTGGTTTTTCTTTTTTCTGTGATTCAAGTTTGCTGGTTGAATGATTTGACATTTGTCTGTTTGTCTTTGATGTGGTTTGTTTATATACATGGTTGGCATGTTGAATAAGCTCCGAATGCTGACTTACAGAGGAGTTACTTCTGGAGTTCATCTCACTCTGGTGGCTCACTAGAGAGTTCTGTCTAGAATGATCTGTCAGCGTATTTGTAGAACTCTGTCTACTATGTGACTCTGTTAACGTATTAGATGAACTTTGTCTACTGTGAGATACTTGTCCATTGTGATTATTTGTATTTTCGTCACCATGAATAGATTCCTGTCGTGCATGAGATGACTGTTGTATTGTTTGCTGCGAAGAATGAGGGGCTAAGTGCGATTTTTTGTTTCTAGGCAGAGTTGCAAGACCAGACTGCACTGGGGTATGTACTAAATTATCAATGTTTTCATACACATTTGAAGAGCTTGGTTTCGGTTTCAGTACAACATGTTGTCTAACATCAATGTGATCTGCTGACAAGTTCGCTGGAGACTCCTCACAACTCTGGGAGTGGTAGTACTTCCGTGGAGGTAATTGTGGAGGTTGTTGCGTACTATCAAATGGCCCCGGAGAATCAGAATCTGAAGAATTTCTCTGTGGATCAACTTGATATCTAATGACGTCTGCTCTAACTTTGTCTTTACCCTTTTTAAGACTTTCTTTTCTCTGTACATCTGCTGCACGAGCAAAGTTCAATGCTAGTGGAATTTTATTGGCTTCTGGGCTATTTAGTGAAGGTCTCCTATAGGGATCACTGGTGGATAATGTATAATTGTATCCATCTACACAATCTTCTTCAATCACATCTTGCTGGACAGGGGACCTCTGGTTCATGTGTTTCTGTTCACCATTATTTTGTCTTCCAGATCTTCCTGAACCTTGCCCTCCTGGAAGATGCTGTTTTACTGAAGAGTTCAATGTTGGAACAGCATATTCAGACTTTTTTCCATTCTTCCCTGTAATTGCGATGAGAAAACTCGCTTGTCGACGATGATCAGAGTTTGGATTTTTCAAACCCTCTGGATCAGGCGAATACTGATCTGCATTCGGGGTTAGTGATCTGCGAGGTTTTTGGTGAGGTGCATCTGGATTATAAGATGAAGCAGGATTTGATTGTTTTGATCCGACTGGATCTGATTTTCTATTTTCTTTATCAGATACACCTGTCAATAAAAAGAGAAGATTAATCATTGGAATTCTACATACTCTTACATATCACAATACAGGTGTTTATCAGGTACAAAAAATAAAACCATTTGATATATGTGTCTCATCTGTGATATAAAACATTCGTTTATATTAGCTACAGTTACCACAGGCATAATGAGACTACAATTCATTTACAACGACACATTTTTCTCTTCAAAGTTTTATTTTTTTCTGTACTTTTTACATTTAGTGTCTAAAGTCACTTAGGACTATTAATAACTGTGACATTTAGTCCAGTGTATTTCTAACTTCAAACAAATACACATTAAAATTGTCTAGATTTCAACTCTGATCATGCAAAAAGAGACATTTTCTCTGCGGATCAACAAATGTTACGATTATATAAAATAAAACGTATCAGTGACACTGAGCTATTCACTTTCGTTATGGCCGGATATAAGTTTTATGAATAAGATCAAAGTTGTGACATATCATTTACAGGTGATATAGAAGCCTTAACATACAACAAGGAGTGTATCTTAGTGCCTATATAAACACCTGTCTTATTACCTGTGTTTTACCTGTGACAAGCAATGTACAGGTGTACTGTTAAATGATCTGCATCTAATGTTTAACATTTGTATCCTATATAACCGTTGGTACACTCATACTTTAAAACTTGGCACATGTTATCTTTTTTAATTGATCACCATTATAAATCCTTTATAAGTCACAATTTCTCGTATTCCTTTGGAGTTTTTCAAGTTTACAGTCTTAAGTGACAATGTATACACTAAACATAATTACAACTCATAAACTTAATACCAGGTAATTCTATTAAATTCTGTATTGGAAGATTAAAACAGTTTATTTAACTGTTATACTTTAGACCTAAAAGCAGACTGATTTTTATGATTTCTTTCCAAATTACAACAAAAGAAATTTAAATGGATTAAGAGACTTCAGAACAAATAATACATGTACAATTGTCCAACATATTATTCAGTTTGGATTGTTGAGTAGATTGTATTATAATTTAGTCAATACATTAATTATAAGCTATTTACAATTCAAACAATTATAAGACCAGAACATATTGTTCCATTTAGATATAATACTGAAAGATTGACACAAACCTTTTGATGGTGTTCCATATCCTGGAGCCATTACACGTTTTTTGGGAGCAGTATCGGTACAGATTGGAGTTGGGTTTGGATTAGTATACAACAGTAAAAGAGGTTGATATCGACCACGTGAGCATTTATCTACCACATGCTCCCATCTTGGTCCAATCTGGAATGTGAAAATATTTAAGATTATACATGTGGTTATTTATTTCATTTTGTATTTTGCCACTGGCTTTCCATCAGCGACTTAGACATATTTATCAGCTATCCTATCCTATATTTGTCCTAGGCCATTGTGAAAGTAGTAAGTTAATTGTATGAATAAATTATGACAATTTTGAATGAAAGTAAGGTAAATAATTCATGCTCCAGTTGTTTGGATCCACTGTTAACATCATCACATAGACATGTCTGATACAGGTACATGTTGTGTGGACAAGAATGGAATTCATATTGTATACATAGGTATGAATTAAGGTGTGCATCATGGAATTTTAAATACTGAATTTTTCTGTACAATTAAAAAGAAATTCAATTTATGATATTTTTAAAAATATGACAATAAAACTTAAACTAAGTATAAATCCATAAACAAGAGATACAATAAAATTGCTTCACTACAGATTAAAACAGAATAATCATTTAGTTTATACAGCGTTACCAACATCCCACTTCCCTGAGAGAAGCCTATAAATAAATATGGTCAACTGCAATCTCAGCTACAGACTTTTCACACCTTAGTATCTAATTGATTATGGTCTGTTCTACTGTCTTTAAGACCAGTCTATTTTATTATGTAGGGTTGAAAGGTTTAAGTATCAACATTTTGTTTATGTATGGTTTCTGTTGTAAATAAATTGTTAATATAGAACTTCCAAAATGTATTTCTAAATCTAAAACCATCAAATTTTGTCAGTAAAATATATGACAAATTTAAAGCTGATATTAAAATATGAGCACACGAGAATGCCTCTTTTGTAGTTAGTCTGTTATATCATGTGTACTTCAGTTTTAAGTTTTAAAGCCAGTAAATCATATTGTTTATATTTGTTACACAAGACTTGGCCATTTCTTGTACCTGTTAACAATCACAAAGTCAGAACAATATGACCATCTGCAATGTCTGAAGACAAAAGTATACGTGACTCTAAGCAAACAATGTATGATTTAGATAGACAGATCATTTAAAGAGTCCAACTAACATTGATATAACATTTGTCATGCTTCGGTACATCCTCTCTTAACTTCAAAAATCAAATTGTAAATCTAACCTAAATTAGAGAAGACTGTATTTGGAGCTTAACAATGAACACAAGATATATAGGTCTTCATTGTTCTAAAAGCAAAACAAAAACTTTGGCACATTATATATCTGTAAACAATTTCAAGTGGATTTACCATCTGTTGTTAAAGGGATATCTCATCATGAAAAACACGTAAAATGAATAAGTAACATTTATATGTATAACTATATATTTAAATTTAGCTCGGCCTCCTCCCATCCCCGAAAAAAAACCCCAAAAAATACAAAACAACAGATCTTACCTCTTTCACTGCAGCATCGTCAAAATAAATCCAGAGGTTTAGTTTTGTGTGATACACAAACGTAGAGTAATGTTTCCCGTAATAACAAACAAGAGCCGAGAGCTGAAGTTTGGGTAGTTTGCTCGCATCTTTACACATAACCGAGTGAAATACCTGAAAAATCAACAGATATAGTTTTATGTGAGTGAAAAAAAAGAGTGTAAAAGTCCTTAATATTGACATGCTTCAAATAACATTAAGAATTTTTTTTGGTGACATTCTGATTTAGTATCAAATTTATATTGGTTATTGGTAACTTAAATATGCGATAAATTTCTCTTTATATTAAAGAATTTATTTCATAATTTCTGAAACCAAATCAATTCCTTACTGAATTTTTAAAAAATATTGATAAACAGCTGCTATGTAAAGATACTTAATTGTCAGGTAAAACTTTAAAAATATAACATTGCATTTAATGAATAGAAAAATTGAAATGTAACACTTACATCCTGAAGTAAAATATTGGTGCCAATACTTTGTGCTACATCAGTTATAAGCTCTCCATTAGGACGATCAGAATCCCAAACTAATCCAATGCTCACTAAAACACAAAGATAAAAATTGTTAAATAAATTTTGTATGATTTTTTTTATTTTAATCTTTTATTTGCCTAAGTAATAAGTTCATTTCAATATACATGTAAATGAAAATAAATTTTTAGTTTGCTTTGGAAATTATAAAACATTTTCCTGAAACAAAAACATGTTCTAGTCTTTGTTAAAAAAAAAAAAATAAAAAGTAAAAAAAAAAACCCAAAACAAAATAAAACCAACTCACCCACATCCGGTGAATTGACTAAAGTACGTCTAATCTGCACTCGTTTTCCACATTCACCCTGAAATATGAAAAAAGGATATTAGATGACATGTATAGCATATAAATAACTTTTATATAACATAAATGTCCTAACTACAAAATAAACATCATCAAAAGTGACTAGAAGCCATCATTACAATATTGTATGATCTATCCAGTCAACATAATAACTTTGTTTTCAATGCAAATGTATTCAATTGCTCTGTCTTCCAGCAACCACAGCACCAGAGGTAACAAAAGTAAAATGACTAGTGCGCTAAACTCACCGGACAATCTCTGATATCGCCTGCAGCTCCAGCGTTTCTCAGCAACAAGCCAAATCTGTCAGGATGCAACAAATCTCCTGTTTCCTGCATTGATCTGTACTGAGACCTGGATTGGATAAATGCACATATTAATATAATGCTACAGGTAATTGAAATCCTGAGCAAGTACGTTGACAGGTATCTGTGATATGATCAAAGCTTTAATAGAGATAGCACAATCTAGTGGATCGAAAATTTTTGAAAAAAAATGCTTTCACTGAAATGGGATTTATTATATATACTGAATGAAAATGACTCATGCACATGGTTGTTAAAAGGCTGTAATTATTATGAAAAAAAAATTCTGAACAAGATTTAGATGAAATTTTCCAAGGTAACATAATCCATTAATAAAAAAATTACTATTGAAGTGCATGATAAATGTTTAGCTCTGAGTCATCCTCAATAAGGCCAAATTCAAACTCAGGTAACAAGAGATCTTCGCCAATAAACATTTATGACCAATCAGGATCAACTTACACTAAAGCATTTGTGTTGACATAATGAACCATCTCGTGAAACTTCAATGGGTCCGAACTGGCACCGCAGACACATACGAGCTGAAAATATGATACCAAATTTATTGATTTTATCATTTCTAACACAACAAAACAAATACAAATGACCAATACTTAAGATATTGTACATTGATTTTTTTCTTTCCTCTGTTTGATGTCGGTTGTAATTGATAGAATCTGTTTTTGTCGATTTAATCTTTTTTGTCAATAAGTGATGTTCTACTGCAGCTAGTTTTAATGATAAGAGGTACGATGTCTTTAAAAATCCTCTCCAGGAGTCACGGTCCAGTGATCTGATAAGAGACAGGTAAAATTGATTTTCCATCCTCTGTTTTTGTTAATGGGTTTATTTATTCTAGCAGACCTTGGATCGATTATGTCAATATAAATTCTGAAGGGCAAACACATTGAAATAACAATTATTTATTAGATACCGGATGCTAGACTTTTGGTTACCTGATCAAAAACTGTCATGGCAAACTTCTGGTGAGAAAGGCAGTGTAAAGCCGAACAGGAATCTTCATTGTATGCATTGGCAATGTGAAAGTGAATTCTTCTCAAAATGTTTTCCTAAATAAATGAAACAAATCAATTCGAAATTCAATTTCTCGCATCTGTAAGACCTTTTATTTGCCTGGTCAATATCAATAGTCTGACACATTGTGTGAGTCTATAAATATCAATATTGGTCTTAATATAGTTTGATAACAGCGCAATACAATCTTTTGTAATTTTGACAATGATTGATTAATACTGAAATCAATTTATTTCAGTAACGATATTTTTTTATATAAATATGTATTGCATGTTTACTTAGCATTTATTCTGACGTCAAATCACTTTTACAGGTAACAAAACCTGTAACTTATACATTTAACAAGTGTCAGACCAGATAAACGCCCAGATGATCATCATAAATGAAATCTTTTCTCAAGTTTCACGTTGAAAGTTTCAGTGATAGGTATAAGCATGCACAATGGTCTGAGTTCATGTTGAAAGTTTATTACCATAAGTGTGCACAATGACTGGACTTCAAATTGAAAGTTTTAACTGACACAAGAATACACAATGGCTGGACTGTTAAATGTTTTTTTTTTTATTATTATTATTCAAACACAAAATAAACTTACAAAGCATTCGGCTGCATCATCCATATGACCGAGCTGAAATCTCTGCTGGTTCATAAATGTGTCTGCTAAGGCTTTCCGTAATGCATCAGGAGGCAGTGATGATTGGTCACTGTATTGGAACTGGGTAAATATAACCTGTATAGGTAATAGAAATAAAAGTCAATTACCTTCAAATTTACCCATTTGATCTGAATAATAGGTGTATTTAAGATTTTCTTCACCTCAATCCCACGGAAAATAGTTTTCATCAATTTTAACTGAAGTTCTAATGCTGGTATACATAATGGGATACTAGGAAGATTGACAGAACTTCACACTTCTATGTCAATTTAGGCTCAATCACTTTAACTAAGGTTTGATTAACTCTGAATTACCTGCCTTGATTGTTATAACTCACCTGTGGCCTAATTTATAAAGTTTGTAACGGACACTGAGTCTTCCTTTATTGTCTATGACGCTATCAATTTTATGGACCATCAAAACTTCAAATTGCCGAGAAAATTGGAATGAAATATTCATAAGTGTGGTTGACCTGGTCAATTTGATTAAATTCCATTTCATATTTAGCATTGTGGCAATTGACAATATCATGGAAACATATATTGGTTCATGGTTTAAACTACAAGATGAGTTTCTTTTTTTTTCAGACTTTAGATATATAAAAACAAGTTCATCAATAGATTCAGTAGCAGTACTGTCTAAAGTCACACCTATAGGTCAGTAAGTGACTGTAGGCAAATAAGCAAGATAAAAGTCAAAAAATCAATTAACTTGATACTCAGAACCTTAAAACCAATTTACAATCCTTAAGTACAGGATCAAAGTAATCTCTATCTCAATAAGACAGAGGGTATTTGTTATTGTAAGGTGTCTCCACCATCGAACAGGTGTAAAAACAATCAAACCTTGATTGCATTTAACAGGTAAACTTTATTCTAAACATGTGTTTGGTGGCTCTTGAGTTCCTAACATAAATTCAAATGTTGTGGTATTGTATTGTAATATTATTCAACAGGACAAAGGCCATTTTTGTGTTAATTCTCAAGCATTTAGGTAACCTGTCTCCAAACCAAGCATGGCAGGAAAACTGAATATTGGAAAAACACTAAACAAACGCAGACATGCCAAACATAGTAAACAATGTTGCATTTAAAT
Organism: Atrina japonica; assembly: GCA_030159075.1. Lineage (NCBI taxonomy): Eukaryota > Metazoa > Mollusca > Bivalvia > Pterioida > Pinnidae > Atrina > Atrina japonica. The sequence goes on from BROG01000543.1 coordinate 456,874, forward strand.
GGAGAAAATGTCATGTTTTTCTGCTTAATTTAACAGTAAATTTACAAATCAATAGTTTTGTAGTTTTCCATTAATTCGACCAAAAAGATGTTAATTGATCAGATTGTTTTCTGTTTGTGTTTGACAATGTGTGTTTAAATATGTGTATAGGCATTTCCACCTGAGCTTTCCCTCAATATTTAACATGCTAAGACGTGTTTCACTTGAAAAGCTGAGTAATAACCACAACAGATTTACCCCGATATTTTACGTAGGTGTAATCACAATAAATCTATATCCGCAGATAAGGACAATTTATGTTCAATGAATATCATCTAATTCATTGTATTATTCAGCCATATAATACAAATCAATGTCCTTCATTTAGCAATAAGAAATTAAATCATTTTTAAAAACATAGATTTGGATAAATTCCAATATGTTCTGACCTCACTGCTCAATCAGAATAATTAGAACATGAAAATCCAAACATCTATGAATGAGATGACAAATTACCCATCTTTTTTTATCTAGTCCAAAATCTGTTCTTAAATTATTATATAACTATTCGTCCTTAATTATTTCCTGGTTTTACGTAATGAAAAAAATTAAAAACAATCGGAAAGGTTGATTCACCGATCAGAAGAAAAAAAACTTGTGGTTTTCCGATTGTTTCTAATCTTCCAGTGAATCAGAGCTACAAAGGCCTCAGTGATTTCTTGTAATACATGTATTATTTTAAGAAACGTGTGAATATCGAAACCATTTTGTGAGTCAGAAAACAGAATATGTATGGTTTAAGGACATGTAAGATTTATGGCTTAAGGGGGTAATCTTGTAATCGATCACATTAATCAGATTTTGGTCAAAATATTGATTTTATTGATGAAATTAAACTCAAGTACCTTTAGGGCACAGAAAATACATGAATTGCCCATACACAAATGTCCAGTCAGCCTTCTGTAACTTCGTCTAAAAACATCCAAGTGCCAAAATACCTGAAATGATGAAGAAAAAAGTTATGTAGAAGATTTTTAAAATGTTCCTGTACAAGTTATCAATAGTTGTGATATCTAAAGTTTACGTTTAATTAGTTTGAAGTTGTATATAAGAAGCTTGGAATACTAAATATGAAAAATGTTTTCTTGTCAGATGAAATATCTAACTTTGTTTAAATATTAAGGTAGTGATCATGATTTGTATTTTTTTTCTGCTTCTCTGAATTCGGGTAAGATATGAATACTGTCTGTGTCAGATGTATTTTCCAATCCCAGATTACAATTATTCTAGCCCGCTATAAAACATCATGTCAGCTTTGACACACACACACATGGCGATGTATAATTGATATGAATTTAGATGCTACAAAGGCAACCCATTGATTAACCACAGAGAATATTACAAGGTAACCCGAAGTCAATGAGCATCTCTAATTTTCTACCTGGGTTTCAATACTAATCAATACTTCAGTCTGGACTTAGTCTCGATCTAACGCATTTTGTCACGGTGGGGATGGGCAATTAAATGAAGCAGAACACAAAGACAATTAATGTCCATCTCGGACATAATGATACATTACTACAGACATGATCTGCTTGTAATCACATCTTCGTGACTACAGGTAAACTACTTGCATTTACCTATGTACAGGTAATATAAGCTTCTGCAACAAAATCATGTGTTATGCTGAATGTTTTTTATACAAGATTCTATTTCAAATAATAAATAATATTAGCCTTATACTATTATATAGACCAATTATTTTATGTGGTGTTATTTTTTCAGAAGGGCAGACTTGTTATTTATGCTTGCCTCAATAGACCATTGTCACAGGACAACAACCTACTAGCATTACGAAAACAAATTCAAGAAACTTATAAATTTCAAAACACAATCACTTAGAAAAAAATTGTCTTTATCCCCCACATTTTCTTGACACTTCAGATTTTTCATCCTGACTGATTTTGCCTGTACATGTAGATGCACAGCATTAGGGGGAGAATTTCTTAACATTTTACATAGCCTATTTACATAAAATGTTAAACAGTTATAGTTAACATATTATTTTTTTTTTTTAGATTTTATGTAACTTTTTAAAAATGTGAAATAATGATGAAGCAAGATGTTGAATCTAATTCTCTTTACACAAAGAACTTCAAACACTTACAAACTTGTTGAACACAGAATTAATTTCTTTTGTTGTATAACACTTGGCCCCCATTTATTTGTTGTTGAAGACGGGCAACACATCAAAGGACTATATACACAGTGATTTTGTTTTATTTTGTAAATGCATGTGTGCACACAGGCAATATTATACTTATAGAATGATGTTTCTGCTGCAGAACTTATATATTAGAATTTATTTCTGTTCCACAAGTTCGGACAAATCTTATATATTTGATTTATTTTCCTGTTTCACAAGTGATGACAATTTCCTACAATATTGTATAATTTTTTAATGATATGTAAAGCCAGAATGATGGGGTCATGGACACACTATTGGAAGTTACAGCAGAGAATATCACTTTAATGGCTTGACATGTTGTGTTTAAATGCACCGGAAATATTTAAGTATGACTATTTATACCTGAGATTACATAAATAAAGAACACCTGAAAGGACAATCAATCAACGGACTTCCTCTATACAAGATGAGTGCATGTTGAGCAATCCCTTGTCAAACTTACAAAGCTTGATCTAAAGTCCTGAACCACTTATAACAGTCACATCCGCTAATTGATTTTTCCACTCTATTTAACAAGAAGCAATACTATTTACACCTGAGTTTGGAAAGACAGAGTAAAATGTGAGTTTGGGAAAAGCGCGCGAAAACACTGACTATGAAGTCTTCAAAATATATTTGTTTTCTTTTAGGGAAAATCCTAGCTATTAATTTTTAAGATGCTATGAATTTAGTCAAAGTGTCACGTTTTACCTGTACAAATGTACACATTTCACCTGTTGAAGATTTCCACAACATATATCGTGGCACTTGACTTTCGAGCTATTCAGGATTAGGGAGAGGAAACTGAGGAGACACGGTTTATGATTTATTTCCCTAATCTCAAGCTGCTCTATCTCAGAAAAATTGTGTCGCCTAAACATATTCTCCTAATTGTCTGATAATGGTGGCCATTTTACTATACAACACTCCAAAGCAAGCAACAATGAAAGCACAAATAACAGGTTTATCAGCCTTTCACTTTAATGTGGAGACAGTTTTGACCTCGATGTGTCACATGCTCCTATATTGAAGTGTCATACCTTGCTATAGGTTAGAGGTTATCAGTGTTTCTACCTATCAAAGATACACATTGTATACCTGAGCACTTTATCTACATTTCACCTAAACTGTTATTTTTTAATCATTCTGAACACAAAGACGAAAACAGTGCTCCTGGCACACACTCTATCTTACAATCAGCTATGGTGTGCTTGCTAGCATCTCTTGGAAAGTTTTATAAAAGTAATTTGTTGTTGCAGAAGTTACTTATCATTATCTTAATTCTCACCTTCTTTTGTTGTTTGTATTTGTATTTTTCACCTGAAATATCAGTTACCTTAGACAGAGGATGTCAGGCTAGGTTTTCCAGATCAACAAACACATGGGCATTATCAAAAACCTAATTAAATGTCACATAACACTGGAAACACATGAGTCATGAAATACAGAGCTTTAATGTGTACGTGTGTCAAGGACCTTACTTCCACCGAAAATGAGGCCTCGAAACTTTCTTCACAAAAGTTGATTGTTTGATGAACCAAGAGCTGATAAAATCAATTACTGTCACCAGGATGACTATCAAAAATTTGTTGAAATATATTTAATCAAGCATACATGGCCATAGGAAGTCATTTACATTTTGGTTTAAAATGATGAAAGATTTAACATGCATAAATTGTAATTCACGTCACAGCAAAACAGGTCTATACAGATCCAAACAGATTACTTAAATCACAAGGTGGTTGGTGAAACTTTATTTGTGAAACAAAATCGTCACCGATAGATTAAAATATAATCATTGTGACATGATTTCAATTTTTGATACTTTTTTTTGCATTATCTCCCTTTTATTAAACTTTACCGATACTCCCATTGAAGTTAGGAAATACTGATATTTTTTTTTTATTATCTCCCCTGATATTAAAACATTACCGATACTCCCATTGTAGTCAGGAAAAACTATTACTTTCTTTGCATTATCTCCCTTGATATTAAAACATTACTCTGATTGTAGTCAGGAAAAATTCTTATGTTAAACTGATACTTTTTTTGTATTATCTACCTTGATATTAAGACATTACTTCCCTTGTTTTCAGGAATATTTCAATGTTTAACTATTATTTATTTCACTTGCAACAATGTTACATAACAATTCCATCTATGCTATAATGATTATCATGTAAGATATGAAACCTGTTAGACTGATTTTACATAAGATAAATAGAAAAGTGCATTTACAATTCATTTATCCACTCTCATATCACACTATCATATAATATATCTTAAAAGGCCAGCTAGGTATTCCTTTTGATTTTCTGTAAAAATGAACCTTTTTATTATGTGGAATCTCAGGAAGACACAAATCTGATTACAGAAATGTAATCTGATTCATTTTCTGAATGGTTTCATCGCATTCAGTAACTTACAAAAGTTCCTCACACTTTCTAATTTTATGTGAGTAATGTGAAATTTATTCTTGAAATGTAAAAACTTAGATAAATTTGCACATCGTCACGTCATTTAAAGTTGTCAAGCTTAAGGCTAAATATTTTAAATGGAAATATATACAAAGTGTATCAAGTCTCTGCAAGTGACAATTCACATGTACAATAAAACTACATAAAATTTTCCACAATCATGTAATTACGAAATCAGTTGTTTTGAGCCTTGAATCATTTGGAATCTGTATTGTCACCTATGTGTAGTGCTGATAATTAAGTAGTTAAAGGCTCACAAGGAATAATTTGTTGCCAACTGATGTCACTGATGCAGTTCATTACACACAGACCAATACAACTGACAAAATAGAAAACAGGTTTCTGTGGGAAAATTCTACCAGCGAAAAAAATTGTCTCCATTGCACTTTTCAACCCCAGTAAGTTTTTGTTAAAAACTGAGACAAAATGGGTGAGAAAAACCAAAGAAAAGTTTTAAAACAAATCTTTACAGGTCCATTACCCCAAGACAAAACTTAAGATGGAATAAAAATGTTCCATCCTTCAGACGGGAGCTCACAGTCCACTACATAAAACTTTTCACAGATAACCATTAATGCCCAGAGTGCCAAGTATTTCATGGATATTTTAAAGTCCAATAACTATGACAAATATTGCCAAATGTTAGCTACAAAAATCACCAGAGATCTAACCAATACAGAGCATCATAACAAATTTATCTAACCAATACAAAGCATCATAACAAATTTACCTAACCAATACACCCAATAAAAAGCATCATAACAAATTTATCTAACCAATACAAAGCATCATAACAAATTTATCTAACCAATACAAAGCATCATAACAAATTCAGTGAAAATTTCAGGAAAAAACTTGTGTTACTTTACAGGTACCAAAATGCTGCAAAAAGAATCATGTACAAGCTGACTGATTCAAAACAAGATACTCCTAAAATCTCCAAACTTACAGGTATAGATAACATAGAATCACAGTGGAGTAAAATGCCAAAAATATTTACATAGGAACTAATGATATTAGATTAGGGCCTTGTATCATATTCAGCACTCGCTCTTCAAATTAAATACAAATTCTCCAGATTATCATGAAGATTAAAGGGAGATAAGCATGTATAAACAACTCAAACTAAATGACACATGTATTACTGACAAGTAAACTGTATTTGAGGTTTTTGACACTGAAATGTTTATTATGTTGTGATACAAAATACATTTAAGAAACATCTAGCTCATGAAAAAAGACAAACAACCATCAGGCTAAGTGATCATAAATCCGTCAAACTGGACAGTGGACAAGGTTTATACAAACAGGTACATGTTATACCTGTACACTTCACATTTATGCAGGAATTGACAGTCTAGGCATAAACATAAAATCATTGTACAAGCATATCTATATCTATATCTATCTATCTATCTATCTCTGTATCTATCTATATATATATATATATATATATATATATATATACAGTGGAATCTCATTATGTAATATATCAATTAAAATTTTCGGTTATCTCGAAATCCGGGTATCTCAAAGTAATAGGGGCGGTCCAGTGAGTTTGGAGAATAACAAGATTCCACTGTATATATATATATACTGCAAGTCACTAGGTGCTTGGTAATTAAAATAACATATAAAATTACAGTTCTGCAATCTATCAAACTTCTTTTTATTTATGTAATCTGTGCTCCTTTGATATTGAATCTAAAGTTCCTATTAAAAATTCATTTTTTTTTTTAAGTTATTCTATCCATGGATGATCAATAATAACTTGAACAGAATCATTCACAATTTAAAAATAGCATCTGTATTATACTTCCTTTCTGACATTATCACGAGTTTCTAAATATCAATATGGATCATTTGTAATCGTTCAACTTTTATGTTGTGATATCATCCCTAGCTGTACAACATCCAACACAAATCAATACATTCGAATGGCTTACAGAATAAGACGGAATATAAAAATGGTCTACCTCACCTTTAAAACTTGTTTAAAATACATTTTCCTAAATAAAATCCAAAAGTATCATGTATCGCATAGATCAAATATTCCTCAGAAATACTTTATTTAGTGGACAACACAATTTTAGGCACAATTTGTATCCCAGACATTTGATATGCCTGAGTCATCCTTAAATCCAGGTATAACCAAATTACCAATCAACATATGCACAGCTGCGGCAGGTAACAGGTGTCTGCTGACAAGGAGCTTGCGAAAGCTGATCACTAATCAATATCTGCATCATTGTTTTCTGTTGATGGTCACCATAGACATATACATGTACAATAACATGGCTGTCTGTAGGCCCAAATTCTGCCCTGATAAGACCAATATTAATTTACCTTTTTTTCATCTTACCAGAATGAGATGGGGGCAGAATTTCAGTCCAGGTTGTCTGAACCAAAAATCTCCAATGTGTGTGAGATGTATTTTATGTTTCTTTGAATTAATGAACCTGAGATACATGCACATTCCAGTTCATTTATTTCCAAAAGCCATAAAAAACTTATAGGACATGAGTGCCAATTACCTGACAACTATACTGAAACTGTCAATTTCAAAATAAGTGCGTTGTATTGAAAGGTCAGAGGTACTCCCACCACAATGGCCAGGTATAAATTTCTTTTGAACATTTGCAGAAAAATGAATGGAATATGAAAACCTAACTCAGGTGATAATAAATGCTTTTAAAAATTGGCTACAAATGCCTTCCTAATATATTAGATAATTAGAAACTACAAATGTTTGCCAAGTCAGAACTTTATTAATTTAACTCAAGACCAATTAGTATTGATCTCCAAATATATTTCTCCTTAAAGTATGCTTGTTTTGATGTGCCATCCGTAAGCTCATTTACCTAAACTAAAAAAAAACCCACTACAAATGTGTTCCACCATCTTACATCAAATTATCAACACTGTGTTGCTATATGTACCTGCCAGCCTTATCAAAGAGGAAAATAAAATCTCATTAGATCTAGCCTTGAGTGGGTATAGAAAATGTGAATGCTGGACTGCAAGACTTCTCACTAATATACAAAGCACTGGGACTCTCTGATAATAGATAAGTGTAAACTTTTGTATAAAGAACCCCCATGGATGTTTTGATCTGTGCTGATATTAATTCTTATCAGTTTGTAGGTCTACCTGTACACACACCTGGTTATTTACCTGTTAGCTACCTACATATATTGAAGTAGACCTAATTACCTTCTCTTGACAGGTGAACTCAACCACATTGTAAGAACAGTGTCTTAAGAATCCATGGTAACAGGTAAGTATATATGTGTAACTCTCTATATGAACACAATAAAGGGAGATTACTCAACTGACATGTGTTGAATAACTCTAAAAGTTTAAAGATTTGTTTTGTTATTTTAACCCTGACAGCTGAAGTAGTGTCAAGATTTATGTTCTTTTTGTTTCTTACTTTACAAACATACAAATTTAAAGCACTTATTACATACAAGATATCCAGAAATTAAAAGTAGTTGTAATATTACATCTATTTGCATTTTATATTAAATGAACATACAAGGCCCTTAACACTCCTTCAGCCTGGTTATCAGTCTTTTAGTAATTACGAAACAATATCAACCCTTGAGTAAACATTTAATATTTCACATTATAACAACAAGATAAACTTGTCATGTTTCACTTGATTGTACAAGTTCTCTCTGTCATATAAATAAGATCCATTTGGAAACTACTCAGGTGTACAGAGAACTGCAGACATAAGTCGACTGATAATCAGGGTGACATATATATAGCATCCATCTCTAATTAGCAGACAGCTGACAGGTAGCAAATGTTTACCAATAATTATGTCATACCTGAAATACCTATCCTAACCACAGGTAGGGGAATTCAATTAATACAACACTGCATGGTTCAGGTGGACAGAGACCTCATAATTGATATAATTTGTACTATGTCAAGTAATGTGACTAGCAATAAATAGAAAGTAGAAATACACATTTAACATTCCATCTTACAAGTGACAATCAGGTTAATAACAGGTGACTCAATCTGTAACAAAAGCAATTCCTCTGATTTTGTCAGGGTGAAATATTGCAAGAATTTTCTGACATACAAAAGACATACAAAATACCTGAATTCTCCCCAATAGTGGACAAAATATTTACTGTGTTATGTTAATTTTAACATATTGTATACATGTATACTACACACAGAACCATACAAGGTGTAAGTAGAAACCAATTTGACTTTAAATTATATTTTCATTAGTAACACTATATTAGTCACACTCAAATGATCAAATTACACTTGAGTCAGTAATAAATACAACTAAATTATTTTCTTCAAAGTAATTATTTCTTTAAATTTTGCAAAAAAAAAATATCCTTTTATCTTGTATGACAAAACAGATGACTGATGTAAAATTCAAAAACGAGGAAAGAAAAAAAAAAACTTTAGCTGTGTACAAAACCAAGTACATATATTTTGAACTCAGGTTTTATAAAAGGTTGCTTTAAATAATTTACAAAGGTTTTTCATAACATGCATTCACAATTGTTAAGTTGGTATTATCTGTATTGGTGTGTACAATGTATTGTATTGGAATTGTGTTCAGACTGTTGAGTGTATTTCATTGCAATGTGAATATGTATGCCTGTCAGTCACTCTGTGGAATATGTATGTGTTAGTGTTCTCTTTGTATGTTTCATGTTAGTAATTGTACGTACACTTTAGTGACTGTTTGGGTATGTGTTTTACTGGTAAATGTACATGCCCTGTTAGTATTTGTACTTTGTGGGCACCTGTATATGATAGAGTGCAAAACTCTGTTATAAAGAAATCTATATCCAATGAATACAAAATAACTACACCTGTTTGCATACAAGTGTTTTTGGACATGACATCTGTTTTACTATGGATAATTTTCTTCCAAATACCAACACAAGAGTCTGCATTTAAATCATAAATCTAGCGATAATGATCATCTAAATTTGCCTTTCCATTTTTGTGTTGACGAACTTTTGTCCTTTATTGTTCTGATGGACAATCAGTCCAAAATACCTGAAGCTCAGGTAAAATGTACCTAATTATAATTCTAAATCCATTTCAGGTAGAAATAAAGGAGTCTCAATAGATTTGGCAAGACATGGAAGAAAAGTCAAATGCATCAACTGACCACAGAAAAAGGCAATGAATATTTCAAAGCATTGTTGCCAGAACTGAATTGAAAAAGTTGTGACCATCTGTCGGGACAAATTTTAATTTTCTTACAGCCCTTCACGAATGTTTTTAAAAAGTTGATGGCTTCAAACACCTTGATTTTGTTTGTTGGATTGAGAATGATGTTGATCATTGTCTGTCCGTGATAGTGATTTTAACAGAGATAAAAAGTCTGAGGTGTATTTCTAAAGAACTTTATAAATTTGGCACAGGTCCAGATGTACGATTAGTACAATTGTAATTCATTATTCAAGACTTGTCCGCAGAAGAACTTTTGTCAATAAACACGCGGCTGTATCAACCAATCCCCACGTTGCTTTCTACGGATCAGTATGGAGATCCACTTGTTGAATGTTTATATTTTGTCTTAGCTGTTCCTTTTGTATTCTTACCACTAGGTGGCAAAGTATACAAATTAAAACTTGAACGTGCGGTCAAAGATTATCAATGCACTTACATAGCCCCTAATGGTGCCATATTGAAAGTCAGCATCAAGAACTCAACAATATTTAGACTAGTCTACTCTAACCATTTCGAACATGCTAATCACCTTTGACAGAAAGTACGATTCCAAACAATCCATCAGGTAAAACAAAGGTGAGGAATCAGATGCTGGTCGACATTATGGATACTATTATCATGATTCCATAGTACATGACTAAATGCAATTTTTTTTCTAAATTGCATTTTGGAAAAAATTAGAGCATTTATGAATAAATTTGATGAAATAGATTTGAAAATTTCGTTATATTTAAGATCATTAACAAAATATCCATAAATCCCTCTGCATACATAAAATGAAATTAGCTCTTTCAGCAGATAAATATTTCTTTTTCTTTTAACATCATGCCTAAAATTCAGGTTGCCCATATGTTTTCATGGAAAACATTGTTCTTTTTCCTTTTATAAGTACAATTACTTGTATCCAAAAAATAATATTGTAATTCAAAACTCAATATTTTGAAACTTCCAATAAAAAGTTGACAACTTACCTGTACAGCACTATTAAGGAAGCAGTTATTTTCTCCAGGTGCATTGCGAAGTCCTTTAGCCGACAAGGAAACATGATCATTTCTATCAAGTGTGTCATACCAATTATTTGGAAAAATGTTTTTGGCCAATGGCCGACCACCAGGAGGGAATGGTTCCGGGTCTTCCATATTTGATTAAAGTCCTTATTAATTCCCTTTAAGTCATATTCTTTTGTACAGAATTCTTCCGCTTAGCTGATAAAAATAAAACAAAAACCAAATAAATGTTGTTTTCTACATGTATATGTAAAAACAAACAATGGTGGACAAAATGAAATGTTGTAAATAATAAACATCAATAATAAACAATATGTACAAATGTAATATCAAACTACACTGTGTACAGTCAAACTTGCATTAAAGACCATCTCTATATAAAGGGCACCTGTCTGTAACAGCTACTTTTACATTTTCTCTTATGTGACCTTTACAGACAAGTTTGACTGTAGTATTACAATAAAGATTTATTAAGTATCCATCTGCGTTTTTTAAGCCACAAATTATTTACAAGGAAATCAGATGTTTTGTGTGTTCATATGTCACTGTTAAACCACTAAGAATACATGTACGTGTAGTATACATGTAAAAAACAGTATGTAATATTTTACTTCACAGATATATCATTTATATATCCCATTCTAATAAGACCCTCACACATGTTAACAATCCTATAATATTCTGAATACTTCATATGAATATAAATTATTTCATTAATGGAACTTCATGATTTTAAGCGTTTCTATGAAACGTACTATATTGTGTTGAGCAACCAGTTGTGTGAGTTTATTTTGAAACTTGTCTCTAAGGTAAGCAGCGCTTCAGTGAGACATTAATTGCGAAAGTTAATATTGACTGAGAAATCAATATGAGAACCATAACAGTCTGTTGTCAAAGATACCTGCTGTTAATTGTTCCTTTTGTTTTATCATCAAGTTGGCAAAGGGAGACAACTTTGGAATTATTCAATCGACAGGTTTAGTCATATATAACTAGAGATTACTCAGAACTTTAGTTTTATCACTAAACTGATAATCCAGTTTGATGATTGTACACACAGGTGAGGTTGATTATTGCTACAGGTAACATTACTTAGTATCTAAGAAATGAAGATCCTATATTGTGTATCCGAGCTTGACCTAGGATAGATAAAATCTTGGACAATTCACACAAACTTCTCAAACTGACAATTTTTTACAGACATAAGATCAAGGAAGTTCCCACTTAGGCTAATACAAATAAACACAAAGTCCAGGTCCTATAGCAAATCCAGGTCAACATTACGTGTAGCTCGTTTTTCTTTATGGTCGGTTTTTACTATTATTTTTATTACCTTACAATGATGATATCGTTAGAGAACAAGTTTATATGCACTAATGCTCTTATACTAGCTTGTAATGGTTAATATATTTATCAATTATAGTATGTATGTACATATTAATACAATGTATATACAGGTATGTTATTGTATGACAGGTGAGTAAGTACACCTAGATTATCTGACACATTGCATGACTCATTATTACTTCCTATGCTCGCACAAAGAAGTCTTTCCGATACAAGTTAGGGGAAAGCAAAACCACCAACCAGACCCAATAAAGGTCTTTTTACTTGTGTACTGAAAACAATTTCCTCACCTCAAATAAAAGCTCAGTGTATATAAGTAATGGATTGTTTAAATAAAAAACAAGAATTTTTTACGTGTACTTGTAAAATTCTGCAATACACTACTAAATTATAACTTTTATCACATTGGTTGATGGCTCAGTTTTAAGTCACACAACCAACAACTTACATGTACATTACCATTACTCAAATCCCAACCAACTCACCAAGACAGCAACTTTTTAATATATATTTCAGAGAAAAATACATGTACTTCTTAGAATGTAAAACATTGAAAAAATATTTTTTGTAGATTTTCCATATTGTGTGTGTGTGTGTGTGTGTGTGTGTTGGAGGGGACTGAAATGTACATGATTCACACTGTCAATCTGAACATCAGTCGTAATAATGCAATATTGAAATAAAATTATGATGTACATTACATGTATATAAATCAAAAGTTTGAAACAAATGATAAATTCTATTATTTATATATTAGAAATTTCCAGATTTCTTCTTTTTTTAATAGATGATGGTACTGATGTTGCTACATGTATATTAGATTCTGTTATTCATAAACATGTGTAATTTCTAAATTTACTGCATTTAATCAATATTTATAGGCCAGGTAACAATACATTACTGATAATGACTAACCCAATAAATTATCTCGTTATTTTCATATTTTGTAATCCTCCGATTCCAGTTCAATATGATTTGTCAGTAAATCTAATAAACTTGACATTTTCTAAAATTGATTTTAAATTTTGCTAGGTACAGGCAAATAATCCTAATCTTATTAACTTCTGTTTTCTGTATGTGTTCCCTACCGATCAGAAATATATATATCACGCATCTATGACATAAAATCTTATGTTAATGGTAAGATTAAATAATACTTACCATATATCAAAAAAGTTTGTGTGACATTTGAAAATGGAAATGTCTTGTACAAAATAAAATCCAGATTTATCAATTGTACATTTACTTAAAACGTCTGATTGAATTTTTCATATTCCCAGGCATACAATGTAGACTGTTTTCTGGGGGATTAAACTTACTCGGAAAGCTCAAAGTTTTTAATTTTGAAAAAAAAAACAACTTTTGATTGATTTGACAAAAAAAAAAAAAAATATGAATAAATTTTCATACACGTCATCAATAATTTCGTTATCGGCCAATGACACAAAGGCTGTTTATTCCTTGATACGATCTGATACTGTACTTTACAACAATTCTGTCTTTCAGTACAGGTATTATACAGGTGAGTACAAGTAAAGGTAATATTAGGAAAACCCAAATAACATGGTTGGACAGGTACAACTTTGGCTGTCTGCCAATTGTAGTAAAATATACAATAAAAATCATCAACAACTTTACAGGGGGCTATCTAATAGTAATTATACATGAACAGACATTAATGTTTGGCACTGTATAATTACTACAGATTACAGAAAAGATTGATCACCTTATAATATTAGTACTTGATTTGTAACTGATTATAATATTAGTACTTGATTTGAATTTGATTAAAATGTCAGTACTTAATATTTGATCATGTTGTTATATTACTATTAGTAAATGTACAATAGAACCTTTCTAATACAACCACCTTTCTGATGGACTCAGTGTGATCCTATTAGTGGGCTGGTCTCATTTAGTTATTTATCAGGAGAATGGAAATTCGTGGTCTGAAATGAAAGGTGGTCTGCTAAGCATGGAGGTCTTTTTAGATGGTACTTGATTTGAAATATTCATAACTTTATGATAATAGTACTTGATTTGTATCTGATTATTTTAAAATTCAACATGTTTATCTGGTATCTTCATACTTGAAGTAAGTTCATCTTATCATGATAAGTATTTCACGTAAATCCTGGTTCAAATTCCAGTTTTTATGGTTCATGGAAATATTGTGGTTGATAAAAGAAGCCACCAAATTTAAATAATGAACATATAACTTCTAAAAGTTTTGTCTATTTCTAGATTATAGATTAGTGGTACAAATGTATATACATTACAAGTCCTGATTTTTTTTATATAATTATAAACTTTTACAAAAATTGGCCATTGTACAAACAAAAACATTTTCCTGACAAATTTACTTTCCAAGGTTAAATATTCCAATCTTGTTAAGTGATCAAAGTTTATACATGTACCACTGTATAATTTTAATATAAATTAATAAAGTCTTATCTAAACCAAATATTCAAACCTTGATTCTGTCCTAAATTTCTGTTATATATGTTCACAAGTCCTGACTTTGTATGTTTGTTCATTGATTTATCCTGCTAAGACTATATAAATATTACTGAAAACAAATTATCAATTTATTCTTAATTAAATATAACATTAAAGAGAAGCTGGATAATCGTGGAAAGCCAAGGTGGTGATGTCTGCCACCTGCCTTGTGTTGTGGTGGAAAGTTTGACACTTCAACTCATGACACCATAGTCTTCACACCTTTCACAGGTACTGATTACAATGGCTTCACACCCAGGTAATGTCACAGTCAAGCTAAACATACCAAGCATGTGTTACTATATACCTTGAAGAAAACAAAACCCATCCAACAGTGAATTACTGGTCTGTACACTATGAAACATGATGGTTTTGTGATGAGAAAGATAATTATTGTAATGAATGTATTTATCCAAAAATGTTTTAATGATAGCAATTACATAGAAATAAAGGCTGAGCTGTACAGTTTTCAAATAAATTTTAAGAATTTTAATTGCCAAAAAATGCATATGTACAGTTTTTCATTATTAAAAAAAAAATAATAATAACCAGAATGATTATCATTACTTACTTAAAAAATAATTTAAATGAAATTGTGATATAAAGGTATTACTTCAGTTGAACAGAAATTAAAATATTTGAATCAGAAAGGTCCTTGGCTCAGTGGGATGCCTTAGTTTGTTAGTGTTAATTTTAAAGTAATGGTGTTAAATGTTGACCATTATCATTTTGTTGTTCTGGTCAAGAATGACATCAAGATTTACAGCTCTTTAAACTGCCAACTTGAGACACTTGTTGTAACAAGAAGGTGTGAAAATGACCACTAGAATATACTGGTCCTGAGTTGTCTAAATATTGACCAAGCAATGGGGCTGATCTGTAAGTTTCTCTTCTTCTATCCAGTGCTGGGAAGAAACAGTTACTATCAATTAGTCTTTCTGAATGGATCATCTCCCAAAAGTCTTTGAGATGACCCCAGTTTTTTTCTGGTAAGACCAGTGGATTTCAAAAATAAACCTACATGCTTGCAGGGGTCAACATTAAGTAAAAATTTTGACTTGTCCAGTCAGTCAAGTAACTAAACCCCCCCCCCAAAAAACCCCTATTAAAGTATTTGGGAGCGTTACCAGCGATTTGAAAGCCTAACATATATCGCTGCTGTTACCAACATGAAGAAAAAAAGGCATATTTATATCCATGGATCCATTTCAACAATTTAAAATATTTTGAAGTATTGAAGTAAATGTTTACTTTGACACCAAATTTGACAGAATATATAGTTCCAATGGTTCATTAAAATTGCACAAAAAATCATCGAAATTCAAATGTTATAAAATTATTTAAGTTTTTACTTTTCACATCAGATTTTTAAAAAAAATTATAAATACCTTCCACATTTACTTTATTTTTTCTTATACAAATCAATTAATTTTCAAACCCCAATTGTCTTGTTTAGCAATTAGTCTATATAGCCTAATTAATACAAAAATAAAATTAAAGTCCAACAGAATTACTACACTTTTATTTTGAAGAGGTATATATATATAAAAAACTTTCATTATAACATGTACATATAACTTTCATATGATAAAATGTTTTGTGATTAGAATACGAGGAAGAGTCTCAAATACTAGGCTACACTGCCAAGAATATATTTCTTTTTGTAAATGAATTCAAGGTATGATAAAGTTTTTTCAAGGAATCATACAAAACAAAACGCCTTACAGGTAACAAAAGGTACATACTTTTATTACCTTGTGTAGGTATTATAGTTTATACATCAATAGTACCGCCTACATTATGTCCATCTTTATTTGTTTACCTATTGTTACACACAAGCCAATTAAATCTAATTTACATATTTCTGACCCACGCTATCGTTTCATGGTGTAGACAAAAAAATCTAAGATAAGAATAAAAACATACGTCACCGAATAGGTAATTTAATTACAGTAAATAAAAAAGAAATAAGAAAGCCCGATCCTTTTAACTTTTCGTAAACTAGCATGCTGAAACGCGAAGCTTGAATTAATGGAAACAGACTATACTACAAATAGTACGTTGTCGTATGACCAGTTATCAAATAAACTAACTTTAAGAACGATTGTCTAAAAAGAATATAAATGCAACATTACCGAGTAAATTTTAAAACAAATGAAAAAACAAATGTATATGTTGGCAAGAATTTGCTTCCTTAACAAACAACTTGTTCATTTTTTCCGAGTTTACCTGTGCGCAGGTATTACTACTATATTAGTCACCTGGAAAAGCCGACGACTTCGCTCCAAATTACAGGTAAATTCAATGATGCCAAATGAAATACAAAAGTTAATAAAAGTTTACCTCATACAAAATTTTCTCTGTAAAACTTCTTTTTCTGTTAAATAATCCAAAATATGAAAATATCATACACAACAGGTAAATTCCCAAGAGGTACTACACGCGACTCAACTCACTAGTAAGTCGCCATTATCAACACTCATGTCAATAGATAGCGTATGAATATAAGAACTGTATACAAATTAGAATAACAAAAGAAGTAGTCCCGTTAACCGGTGATGCGTCATCTCAGGTGACAAAATATAGCTCCAAGAAGAATTCACCCACGCCACATTTGATAACTAGTATAATGAATAAAACAAAGTCTTAAGCGTTTTGTATACCTCAGTCTACAAATCGTTCCGTAATATTTATTCAATAAAAAATTATGAAATAAGTTATTTATACATTTACCTGTCCACGTATATCAGCGATTAATTAAAGGTTTGCCAAGTTAAACCATAAGGTATCATTTAAAAAATTTACATTAAAATCTGAAAATTTCGCATCTGAAATGAATAAATTTGATTATTAATTATTTTTGTCTTGTTAAAAACAGTTTTCTTAAGTGGGGTATATCAATGGGGTATGCGTGTTTAGGGAAGAAAGACTTTAATATATTTGTTTTGATACAAAAGGAGATAAGAATTGTAAGCTTACTATCAATAAATTACGTCACCAGGCTGTTCACTCCTTGAACCTACAGGTAAAAGAGAATAGATAATCTTGAATCTCAATTTCTCCTTATTCAATTTCGTTTTAATCCAACCTTGGCTTTTGTTATTTGTATTTTTAACATAGGCCTATAGATTTTTTCTCCAGAGCGGTAGACCAAAACTGTATACACCTTTGTTCTCATTGATCATAAACGCTCTGACTTTTACCGAAATAGAATTATTCAAATTCATCCGATATTTCTCATTAAGAGGAAGTATGGTACCATAAGTATGGTACACAAAATATCATTGGTTCCATTAAATGAACAGTAACTTTCTTCTTGCTTTTATAACCATATGAAATTGATAAATCAAATTCAAATTTAGTTTGTATTTTAGATGTTAAAAGTTCTATTATTAATGTTTTGTTTTTGCGAACTTTGACAACGTCCATTATCTTGTATATTAGTAGAAATCATTATCATAAAATGTTGAAAATAGACATCTCTCTCTCTCTCTCTCTCTCTCCCAAAAAGCCTGCAAGACCCACGTCCCCCCTCCCACCGATCCTCATCAAGGGCCCCCGTCAAGCAGTAACAGCTCCATAAACTCACCCCGCACAGACGCCGGCCTTCCCTCGACGCATCTCAACCGCAATCTTAAAACTAACTCCCCACATCCCAGAAACACAGCGACGCATAAATCAAGTCCCCTCACACGACCCCGCTAATCCCTCGGAATCTACTTTCTTTCGCAACTCACCCTCCAACTCTCGAGAAGATCGTCTCTACTCCAAGACCTCCTCAAAGTCACATCATCGCTCTACTGTGCCACTCCTCCTATCTACAACACCCTGACAGAATCACTTTCTGAAGAAGAAAAACACTCACTCTCAGTTCCGCCCACGACCTTCAGAATCACACCATCGAACGTTGTAACTCAACGCACATAGTCGGCCCCGTCCTCCCACACACTTCACATCGGTACCCCCGCAAAACCCTACCCATCCCTCACAATCGACCCGACGCGAATCTACCCCAAGCCCCAATCTCACCGAGCCGTCCCACAAGTAGTATACGGCATACACCTCCAATCATCTAATATATCCTCAAGACTCGCAACACCCTCGGACAGCGACATCACGACTCTCCACTCTCACAGCCACAACACAAAACAGTCGTCCTCGTAAAGGAGAAACCAAATCAAACCTTTAGTCCCGCCCCAGGTCCACCTCCTCCCGAACGAGTAGACGTCGTAAAACTCGAAACAAAATAGGTCACCGTCCTCAACAGAAGACTCTACTCGGCGCCCTCCTCTCAGTATCCGCCGACCTCTCTCCCATCGTACTCGTAAGCAACCAACATCCGGAATTCCATTTCCCATCACGATAATACACCCCAATCCAAGTCACCTCCCAGACCACCACCTTTGAGAACCCGCCTTGAATTTCAACCTCTCCTCTCGCAGAGAGAACCTTCTTTGTTGACATCTCGCCATGATAACCCGATCCACCCTCAGGCTCGACGAACTCTCCCCCGAACGTCAGTATCATAAAATGTTGAAAATAGACATCTGTCTCTCTCTGTCTGTCTCTCTCTCTCTGTCTGTCTCTCTCTCTGTCTCTCTCTCTCTCATACAGTATATAGTATTAAACAATGGCTTTATATATAACATTTGCAAACAATCATTGATAGCTTAACAAATTTTCAAATGTAAAAATTATTTTCATCTAATAGACTACATCATATTTATTTTAACCTACTTTACCACAATTAATTGTAACTTTGGCAAATTTATAAAGAATCCATTCAAAATAGGAAATAACACTTAAAATTGTTTAAAATTGATTATACGTTTTTACTGCATTTCTTTATAATATAAATTATATACATTGTATTTATAATGATTTGATTAACGTATAATGAATTTCATTTATTGTAATTGTACATAAGCTAAAATTGTACGAAATTTAGATTTAAATATCTTTTGAATGAAAGTGATGTGTCACTTACAAAAAGTTTGATAAAAAGCTGCATATATTATAACTAACACCTAGAAAACGGCATAAAGGAAATATTCAAAATACAATACAAATTTGTCAGTTCTCTGTATGCATATGATATGATAATGACAGTGTTCTCGATATGTTTCGAAAACAACACCAGTTTGAGACATGCGTACATCTTTTAGAGTTTTTCTTATTCCACAATCTTTTTAACGATATAAACTTGAAAAAATAGCTGATTTCATTTCCTTCAATTTGAGAATTACCAGTTTCCATTTTGAACCCTGAGACAATACCAGAGGAGTGGAAAGTGGGACTGATAGTAAAGCTGCCAAAGAAGGAAGAGCTCGCGGACTGCAATAATTGTAGAGGAATATTATGCTACATCCAATTCCCAGCAACATACTTTGCAGAGTCATCCTCAATAGATTTACATTGGCTATTGATCAGTTACTGTGGAAGAACCAAGCTGGTTTTAGGAGAGTCAGATCATGTGCTGACCAGATCTTCATACTAAGGCAGATCATAGAACAAAGCCATGAATGGAGCACCACAGTTTATGCCAGCCTCATGAATGGAGCACCACAGTATATGCCAACCTCATGAATAAAGCACCACAGTATATGTCAGCCTCATGAATGGAGCACCACAGTATATGCCAGCCTCATGAATGGAGCACCTCAGTATATGCCAGCTTCATGAATGGAGCACCACAGTATATGCCAGCGTCATGAATGGAGCACCACAGTATATGCCAGCGTCATGAATGGAGCACCACAGTATATGCCAGCGTCATGAATGGAGCACCACAGTATATGCCAGCGTCATGAATGGAGCACCACAGTATATGCCAGCCTCATGAATGGAGCACCACAGTATATGCCAGCGTCATGAATGGAGCACCACAGTATATGCCAGCGTCATGAATGGAGCACCACAGTATATGCCAGCGTCATGAATGGAGCACCACAGTATATGCCAGCGTCATGAATGGAGCACCACAGTATATGCCAGCGTCATGAATGGAGCACCACAGTATATGCCAGCGTCATGAATGGAGCACCACAGTATATGCCAGCGTCATGAATGGAGCACCACAATATATGTCAGCCTCATGAATTGAGCACCACAGTATATGCCAGCCTCATGAATGGAGCACCACAGTATATGCCAGCCTCATGAATGGAGCACCACAGTATATGCCAGCCTCATGAATGGAGCACCATAGTAAATGCCATCGTCATGAACGGAGTAAGCACCACAGTATATGCTAGCGTCATCGACTTCCAAAAGGCATTTGACAGTGTGAATAGACATGTACTATGGGACATATTAGCCCAATATGGAATTTATGATAGTGCGATTATTCCTGTCATCAATGTTCTGTACACCGGATTCAGTGCACGAGTCATTTGTGACAACACGCAAATAAAGACGCGAGCGAAGTAAGGATGTATGCTGTCCCATATTTTGTTCTCGATGTGCGTTGACTGGCTGATGAAAGAAGTCATTGATAACATCACTAGAGGACTCCAATGGACATCTACAAAGTCAATGGATGATCTCGACTTTACTGATGGTATTGTCTAGCTGTCCCAACGCTATCAAAACATACAAAGCAAAAACAGACATTATTGACTCGCTAGGAAGGAAAATTGGGCTAACCATTAACAAGACAAAGGTCTTGAAGGTGAATACAAGGACAGAACATCTAGTTACTATCAGCAACACGGATATCAAGGAAGTAAAAGGGTTTGTGTATCTAGGAAGCCTTACAAAGCGAAAAAAGGATGTGAATTGCAGAATAACAAAAGCCAGAGGAATGTTTGCAGCATTAAGAAACATCTGGAAGTCATCCAAGATCCCCCAAGGACGTAGGACAAGGGAGATAGGGGCAGCATGGCACATATCCCCACTTTTGAAAGGGGGGCACGAGTATGTTTGTGTCCCCACTTTTTGACGTAATTTCTTTTATCACACAGCCACAGCCACAGACAACATGCTGTTCAAAGAACACAAGTTATCGCAGTCTGAAGACAGCCCATGCCTTAATCCACACAGTGCACTTCTTGATTTTTGTGAAGGCTACCAAACAGTCGGCACCCAATAGGACACTATTTGATTCACCTTCATTTATTTAGTGTATGCATAATGACGTGCCTATTTGGATGCATGTAGCCTACCGTGTCGTCGTCGCTTTTAATCCATTCAATATTTTAAACGTTTGTGCCCCCACTTTTCTGGACCCAGTTACACCACTGTCCCTTACTCCACAAAACTGAGGATCTTCAAGAGCAACATCCTTGGAGTGCTGCTGTATGGATGCGAATACTGAAAGGCAACTAAGTCCATCAGCCATAAACTTGACGTCTTCCAGAGAAGGTGTCTCAGAAGAATCCTCAGCATATTTTGGTCGAACACTATTTCTAATGAGGAACTAGACCGCAGAACAGCGACGATACCTCTGTCCATTGAAGTACAGCGCAGAAAATGACGGTGGATCAGACATGTACTCCGCATGGAGGACTCCACCATTCCAGAGGTTGCTATTCGATGGACCCCTGTTGAGAGAAAGAAAGAAAGGACGACCGAAAGTAACATGTAGACGATCAGTGGAAGAAAAAAAAATGGATCTGGGGTCAGATAAAGGTTAGTGTGCAGGACAGGTCAACATGGAAATCTCTAGTGTCGGTCTTATGCGCAAACCAGTGCGAAGAGGATTAAGTACAGGTCTACAAACATAACGAGTCTAAATCAAATCATAACAGGGGTGACAGGCTACTTGTCGTCACAAAAGTATTAGAGATTCAGTAATCTGTGGAGTCCGTGCAAGGCAATATGTTTTACCTGTACAACCTATTTTTGGTATCGTTTTGGTTTTGACTCTACCCGGATGTGCCACTTTTACCTTGGTACACCTATAAGTAAGTACAGTAATAACATTCACCAGTTTGTTTGTTTGTTTCATTGGTGTTTTACGCTTCACTCAGTATATATTTTTTCAGTTATATGGTGACAGTGTATGATGGCATATTTAATGGTGGGATAGAGGACCCAGTTATTTCAAAGTATCCGGGAAGAAAATTCGTTTTGTTCCGTGGTAGAATGTCATTTTGGTGTCATTGCACTTGATCCCCAGTGTAGAGACATTTTAGTATCAGTGTATGCGTTCCCGATAGGGGAACAGTTTAAAGTCAGCAAATGTGTTACACAATAAAAAATGTTCTAAAACCTGAAAACGCGTTCTTTACAGAAATACATTATATACCACTGATGCGTTCTCCAACAGATAAATATTCCAAAATCAGTAGCGTATATGGCTTCCCATTAGATAGTTTTCTGGTAGCAAGACATTCCAAAACCAGTGTATATGTTCCCTGATAAAGATGCATTCTAATATTGGTACATGTGTAGACATTCGAAATTTTATTCGTGTTTACCTGTAGAGAGTCATTCTAATATTAGTATATGTGTTATAGCCTAGTATCAGTATGTGTGTTTCGGGATAGATAGTCATTCAGTGTTCATTATGTGTTCCGGCTAGTAAAGACACAATCTAATTTTAGAACATGCATAACCCCAAAAAGATACATTCTAATATTGGTACATGTGTACCAAAATAGTTAGACATTCGAATATTGGTACATGTGTACCCCAATAGTGAGACATTCTAATATTGGTACATGTGTACCCCAATAGTAAGACATTCTAATATTGGTACATGTGTACCCCAATAGTAAGATAGTGAGACATTCTAATATTGGTACATGTGTACCCCAATAGTAAGACATTCTAATATTGGTACATGTGTACCCCAATAGTGAGACATTCTAATATTGGTACATGTGTACCGCAATAGTAAGACATTCTAATATTGGTACATGTGTACCCCAATAGTGAGACATTCTAATATTGGTACATGTGTACCCCAATAGTAAGACATTCTAATATTGGTACATGTGTACCCCAATAGTGAGACATTCGAATATTGGTACATGTGTACCCCAATAGTGAGACATTCGAATATTGGTACATGTGTACCCCAATAGTAAGACATTCGAATATTGGTACATGTGTACCCCAATAGTGAGACATTCGAATATTGGTACATGTGTACCCCAATAGTGAGACATTCGAAATTTCATCCGTGTTCTCATGTATATCTAATGGGACATTCTAATATCAGTGTATTTGTTCTAATGTGTATACACGCATTCTCGGACAGAGAGCGTTCTAATTCCAGTGCATGTGTTCCTAGACAGAGAGCGTCCTAATTCCAGTGTATGTGTTATTTGACAGAGAGCGTCCTAATTCCAGTGTATGTGTTCTTTGACAGAGAGCATTCTAATTCCAGTGCATGTGTTCTGACAGAGAGCATTATAATTTCAGTGTATGTGTTCTATGACGGATAGTGTTTTGATTCCAGTGTATGTGTTCTATGACAGAGAGCGTTATAATTCCAGTGCATGTGTTCTATGACAGAGAGCGTTCTAATTCCAGTGCATGTGTTCTGACAGAGAGCATTATACTTTCAGTGTATGTGTTCTATGACGGATAGTGTTTTGATTCCAGTGTATGTGTTCTATGACAGAGAGCGTTATAATTCCAGTCTTTGTGTTCTATGACAGAGAGTGTTATGATTTAAGTGTATGTGTTCTATGACAGAGAGCTTTCTAATTCCAGTGTATGTGTTCTATGACAGAGAACGTTATAATTCAAGTGCATGTGTTCTCGGATAGAGAGCGCTCTAATTCCAGACATCGTTCTAAGTTAAGTGTATGTGTTCTAGGACAAAGAACGTTCTAGGTCAAGTGTAAGTGTTCTAGGACAGAAAGCGTTCTAGTTCAAGTGTATGTGTTATAGGACAGAACGTTCAAGTGTAATTCTTCTAGGACAGAGAGTGTTCAAGTAATAGTGTGCTAGGACAGAGCGTTCTAGTTCAAGTGTAAGCGTTCTCGGGCAGAGAGCGTTCAAGTGTAAGTGTTTTCGGACAGAGATCGTTGTAGTTCAATTGTAAGTGTTTTCGGACAGAGTGTTCTAGTTCAAGTGTAAGTGTTTTCGGACAGAGAGCGTTCTAGTTCATGTGTAAGTGTTCTAGGGCAGAGAGCGTTCAAGTGTAAGTGTTCTAGGACAGAGAGCGTTTTAGTTCAAGTGTAAGTGTTCTCAGACAGAGAGCGTTCAAGTGTAAGTGTTTTCGGATAGAGAGCGTTCTAGTTCAAGTGTAAGTGTTTTCGGAAAGAGAGCGTTCTACTTTCAGTGTATGTGTTCTTGGACAGAGATTGTTCTAGTTTCAGTTTATGTGTTCTCGGACAGAGGGTTTCTAATTACAGTGTATGTTGTCGGACAGAGAGCATTCTAATTACTGTGTATGTTTTCTAGGACAGAGAACATTCTAATTACATTGTTTGTCTTCTAGGACGGAGAGCTTTCTAATTCAAGTGTAAGTGTTCTCGAATAGAGAGCTTTCTAGTTTTAGTGTATTTGTTCTCGGACAGAGAGCGTTCCAGTTTTAGTGTATGTTTTCTCGGACATAGCGTTCTAGTTTAAAAGTGTCTGTGTTCACAGGGAAGAGACAATTTTCTATCAGTGTAAGTGTAACACAGGGATGAAAAGCAAAACAACGGATTTGACACGTTAAATTTACCATGTTGACAATATAATACACACACAAAATATATTTTGACTCATCAGTATGTTACTTAAATTTGACTATCGCATTTTAAGAGAATTTCTAACATTCTTGTCAAAGATGTATGCTACAAATATTGTGTTATGCTTCTAGTATTTGTAAATGTGCCAAATTATTTCAGTATATCAATATATCACAAAAGATTCATTTATTGGTCGACACATTAAAAGAAAACGTGAGAAAGTGAAGGGAAAAAGTAGTACAGATTCGTGGATAAGAATAATGAGGAGAGACACCTGGTGAACAGGTTCTCATCGTCTGTAGATTTACTTTTGTTGATGTGTCCTTCGTAGAATTTAAATCAGCTGCTCTCAATGGTTAAGCTGCTCTCAATAGAAGATATGAGCCTTTGAAAATTCATTACTTAAGCTAATGACAAGATAATATATGTACAATTGGAATTAAATCCACTTTCACAAGTAAGGAATAAAAATACTTAAGTCTTTTATCCGACAAATTATTGACGCAGATTCTTTAATGTTGTTTCTAAAAGCGATTTTTTTTTGACAGCCACATTGTACTGTGGCGCAAACATAACTCGCATTCATTAGCCAAACCGCCATATGACGTCTAGAAAACATTATGTTGGACCACGATGGAGTTACCTCTCTTAGTTACTCACGAGTAGGTGGTAAAAGAAAGATAACTCTTTGAAGCAACACGGCATATCAACATTTATTTTGTAAATACTTAAGTTAAAATTTTGCGCTCCAAACAATCGTTTCGTTATCTTTTTCAATAGTACTTTATAAGTTGAGTTCGAGGATATATTTGAAAGTACTTCAGGGAGGTTCGGGGGGAGTTATAGGCCTATTGATTTAGCTGCCCAGTTGACCATATATATATCTCTATCATTACTCTTTTGAATCGTTATTAAATGTATTGAGTTATTGAAGGATCTAGCCTATTTCATTGGAATGTTTCTATTCACTATAAAATATTAGTCGTAATATTGTAAAATTGCACCCGAAGTGGGACACGGGTAAAAAAGTTATTTCAGCATCTAAGTCGCACGGTGAGTTCTGTAACTTATATAAAACGATACAGATTCAAAGTCCTGAAAGTTACAACGTCTTAGTCACTTTGTGAGTCCTGTAAATGAACTGTAAAACTACATGAAGATATGCTGTCTCTGTCGTCTCATTAATCTCAACAGGATATATCTGGCCGAGGTAATCCAGGAATTCTGGATTATACATGGACAGGACGTTGAGATGTACCTGACAGTAAAACTGAACCGAGATGCTCGCTGTTCCTTTCCTTTGGAGAGCAGAGAGTATATGAATTCCGCTTCATTCAAAAACAAAAAGATGACAGCGTGGAGAGGGGTATAATTGGTACCCATTTGAATGCCGACTGTCTGCTGGGAAGACTTTCCCGAAAATGCCACGGCGATGTTGTCTGCTAGAAACTCCTGTATCTTGATGCTATCGTCTACAGTGTACTTCCTATTTAAAATAATTTGTTCCAGCTAAATATTTACATCATTAATTTTCGAGATCGGGATATACATATGGCCATGAAAAATACATGCAATGACTATAACATGCGCACAGACATTATACTGTAAGTTGTAAACAAGTGAAATTTTAAAGTAGGAATGCAACGGCAATTAATATTGTATTTGCTGATTTTGTTATCGAAAATACTGATCTTTTTAGCACATGGTACCGTGATTTGAGCCAGATTTAATATGCATGGGACGGCATTGACATACTAGCATGATACCAACTGATACAAAAAAAATTACGAATTGGTTCTTGTCAAGTACTTTACTACATTTCTACACAATTTTCTTTATAAAACACATCTAGTCATACTCTTTTATCCGATTAAATTATCTTGCGTGGTGACACGATTTTAAGAAGAACCTTTGAAGAAACATACTTAGGACATGCAGGATGGTAAAATTTCCATAATGAACCTACGCAACAAATGTAAATCAAACATCTAGCAAGCTTAATATTGTATTTACTCTAAATACTACAGTCAAATGCCACGGTATTTTGCATGTAAGTTACAGTATCTATCAACTCAATGTCAACGTATTTGCAGACATAATTTTACAAATAATTTTAATAAACCACTCTCATCATATTGTAATTTACTGTAAAACATGCACGCATACTGTAAACATCACCCACATCTGTTATAATTTTCATTGGTTTACTTAAACATCAAACAATAACTCATTAATTTGCAAGCTGACATATTTCAGAATATATAAACAAACGATCATATGAGAACTATATCTTGTGACCATTCTGATGCCCAAGTGAATCATAACATGTTACAATTGTATCGTTTCTCGTGACTTTGATATTAAAATAATTCTTTTGTTTTAGTTAACACATTACCCTCTGGTGTATAATATATTAATTCTGTCTGTACTTCCTGTTTATGAGTCCTCTGAGATTAACTAGACACTTTTATGCATTACAAACATGTTAATTCAAATATCATACCAAAAACTATTGTAATGACAATTGTAGTCTAACGAAAACCACTTTCAAACAATTCACAAAAGTTGCATAATACTATTTTAGGGTCTGAAAGAATGTACATGTACATTGAATACGGTATATAATGTATTGTACTTTCATTGAAAGGATACATGCATATATATATATATATATATATATATATATATATATATATATATATATATATATATATATATATATATATATATATATATATATATGATTTATATTTAAAACTAAGGCACGGTTAATGCTGCGATTAAAATGTACATGTATTTTGATCTTGACGAAAATATGATTGGTTTTGTATTTTACGTCACCCACAACAAATTTTCATTCATATGGAGGCTGTCAGTTTTTGATAATGGAGGCGAGAACCCAAATACAATGTACCTGGAAAAAAAACTTCTGCGAACTAAACTGGAAAAATTTCTAACAAAAATTAGTTAAGTTGCAAGCAGTATTTCAAGAGATGAAAGGCTTCATGATTTAAAGTTCGATGCTCTAATTATTCGGCAGACCTTTTATAGTATGCAATCAATAAACCAGTTGTATATATGTATACATTTCCAGATTTATTGCCTCTAAATGAAATGCTTAATGTCCATGACATAATCACTTACACAATATATCACCCGTTACTAGTTTGTATCACTACAATATATTACCAGTTACTAGTTTGTATCACTAAAATATATTAGCCGTTACTAGTTTGTATCACTAAAAGATATCACCCGTTACTAGTTTGCATCACTACAATATATCACCCGTTACTTGTTTGTATCACTTCAATATATTACCCGTTACTTGTTTGTATCACTACAATATATCACCCGTTACTTGTTTGTATCACTTCAATATATTACCCGTTACTTGTTTGTATCACTACAATATATCACCCGTTACTTGTTTGTATCACTACAATATATCACCAGTTACCAGTTTGTATCACTACAATATATCACCCGTTACTTGTTTGTATCACTTCAATATATTAGCCGTTACTAGTTTGCATCACTACAATATATCATCCGTTACTTGTTTGTACCACTACAATATATCACCAGTTACCAGTTTGTATCACTACAATATATCACCCGTTACTTGTTTGTATCACTTCAATATATTACCCGTTACTTGTTTGTATCACTCCAATATATCACCCGTTACCAGTTTGCATCACTACAATATATCACCAGTTACTAGTTTGTATCACTAAAATATATTAGCCGTTACTAGTTTGCATCACTACAATATATCAGATGTTACCAGTTTGCATCACTACAATATATCACCAGTTACTAGTTTGTATCACTAAAATATATTACCCGTTACTTGTTTGTATCACTTCAATATATCACCTGTTACCAGTTTGCATCACTACAATATATCACCAGTTACTAGTTTGTATCACTAGCCGTTACTAGTTTGCATTACTACAATATATCACCCGTTACTTGTTTGTATCACTTCAATATATTACCCGTTACTTGTTTGCATCACTACAATATATCACCCGTTACTTGTTTGTATCACTACAATATATCACCCGTTACTTGTTTGTATCACTACAATATATCACCCGTTACCAGTTTGCATCACTACAATATTTTACTATTTGCACACTACAATAATATCACCCGTTACTAGTTTGCATCACTACAATATATCACCCGTTACTAGTTTGCATCACTACAATATATCACCCGTTACTTGTTTGTATCACTACAATATATCACCCGTTACCAGTTTGCATCACTACAATATATCACCCGTTACTAGTTTGCATCACTACAATATATCACCCGTTACTTGTTTGTATCACTACAATATATCACCCGTTACCAGTTTGCATCACTACAATATATCACCCGTTACTAGTTTGCATCACTACAATATATCACCTGTTACTTGTTTGTATCACTACAATATATCACCAGTTACCAGTTTGTATCACTAAAATATATTAGCCGTTACCAGTTTGCAATATATCACCAGTTCCTACTTTGCATCACTACAATATATCACCCGTTACTAGTTTGCAGCATTACAATATATCACCCGTTACTAGTTTGCATCACTTCAATATATCACCAGTTCCTACTTTGCATCACTACAATATATCACCCGTTACTAGTTTGCATCATTACAATATATCACCCGTTACTAGTTTGCATCATTACAATATATCATCAGTTTCCAGTTTGCATCACTACAATATATCAATAGTTCCTACTTTGCATCACTACAATATATCACCAGTTACTAGTTTGTATCTCTATGTCATCTCATCGCTTATTTGTTTGTATCACTACATCATATCATAATTTTCTAGTTTGTATCACTACATCATATCATCACTTACTAGTTTCTATCACGTCATATCATCACTTACTTGTTTGTATCACTGTCATATCATCACTAACTAGTTTGTATCAGTATGTCATATCATCACTTACTTGTTTGTATCACTACGTCATATCATCACTTACTAGTTTCTATCACTACGTCATATCATCACTTACTTGTTTGTATCACTACGTCATATCATCACTAACTAGTTTGTATCAGTATGTCATATCATCACTTACTTGTTTGTATCACTACGTCATATCATCACTTACTTGTTTGTATCACTACGTCATATCATCACGTATTAGTATGTATCACTACGTCATAACATCATTTACTTGTTTGTATCATTACGTCATATCATCACTTGTTTGTATCACTACGTCATATTATCAGTTACTAGTGTATAACTTCACTAGTAATACTACGCCATATCATCACATCATATGGCGTAGTAATGCAAACCAACAAGTGATGATACGACTTACTGTTACGAACAAGTAAGTGATGATATGGCATAGTATTGCCTATAAGTGATGATATGACGTAGTAATACAAACTAGTAAGTGATGATACGACGATGATACGATGTGTCCGGCCGGACCGATAAGTTTAACATTTTCAGTCCGTCCTCCGTCTATAATTTTCGGTCCGGGTAGCTGAATATGTTAAAAACTGAAATAAAAAAAAATGAATTGCACTTTTGACAGATCTTAATAATCAACTCCTATGTATTTTAAACGCTTAACCTATGTTTTAGTGTTTATTCAATCGAGAGGGCAGGCTTTATATTTCGCTGGTTTGATATTGTCCAATGAGGGTGACTGTAAGTCTTAATCAATATCAATATCACCCTCTCATGAATGTAATATTCATATTATTATACCTCTATGTTATATTCTCAATCCTTATTGGACAAACGTATTCACATGACCAGGAACAGAAACGTCAAGTCTCCCTCACGCGCTCCATTTTCCCTGTCATATATCCTCCGATTCGGAACCTCACTAGACCTATCGTTCTTGATACGAAAAAATATGGATTCTCGAAGTTTTTTGATAAATTTTTTGAAAAATGTTTTTG
The DNA here is from genome assembly GCA_030159075.1 of Atrina japonica. Classification (NCBI taxonomy): domain Eukaryota; kingdom Metazoa; phylum Mollusca; class Bivalvia; order Pterioida; family Pinnidae; genus Atrina; species Atrina japonica. Next base: position 488,220 of record BROG01000543.1, read on the forward strand.
TTTTGAATGAAATATTCTTGAAACTTTAATGGTATTTGTTTACTTTTTAAGTTTTTATTATATCGGTATTATAAACAATTTATTGCCCTGGTTGTAGCTAGACATGAGGATTTGTTTACCTAAGGCAAGTCAAATTCCCCTCGGGTTTCGCCCTGGGGAAATATGACTTGCCTTGGGTAAACAAATTCCCATGCCTCCCAACAAGGCAATAAATGTATTATATACATTGTATATGCCAATGTGAAAAATTTATGATTTAGAAACTTTATGGGAGTCAATTTGATGTCAATGTCTTTACTTAGTTAAGATTTCAAACGGAAAGTACATGTTTCATTTAATTATGTCTTTGTTTAGTTCTTAAAATTTCGACTTCAGTGAAACGCTGCTTAATTTTACTAGTATTTATCCGTATTTCATATGAAGCTCAGTTTTTGAGTTGTTAGATGCCATTTAATACTAGAAAATCTGATTGGTTTAAAAAGTGTAAGGAGCTGCTATATGAAATTGATGTTTGATTGGCATATTAGTTGCTATGTAATCTTCACGACCATTTCTACGGCACGAATAGATAGTAAAGTGACCGCAAAGAAAGTATTTCTAACATTCCATTTTCCTTGTTAAATTGCAAAAAGAAGGGTTTCATTGACAGAGTGGTTAGAGCATCGCGTTTTGAACCATGGAGTCCCTCACTTCCTGTGAGCACAGGTTCGAGTCCCACTGGAACCGAAGCTGAATTTGTGAGGAAGTTTGCCAGTTTACTTGCGGAAAGCCGGTGGTCTCTTCCCGGGTACATTGTAACCGGTTTCTGTCTTCCACCATAAAAAAAAATTTCCCACCATATAACTGAAAAATTGTTGAAATCAAGATCAAATCAAAACAAAGCAAATAAGAATCGTTCAGACTGCCATTGTTCATTTAGTGCTTCCGAGTCTTACACTTATAATACCACAATATCTCCAGTATAACAGAGTAGACATGTTATCATGTATGATATGTACTGTATTGTTAATTGACATACAGTATCACGAGTTAGGTATACTATGTTTGTTTGTTGATGTACAACAAGTCCATCAACAGGATGTTTTGCTTCTGTACCTCTCTGTAGTAAACAACAACAAAGGTTTTATCAATTGATTCAACTGTCTCCTTGATAGAAACCATTAAAGGTCATAGCTAGGTCTCTCATTTCTATAATTAAGAAAACGCATTTTAAATTTTACCCATGATTAAACATTATAACAAACTACACAGATGTATATCTTATGAATATTTTTCATAACTACTCCCGTTTCAAAGAACAGCATTGTTGTTGTTGTTGTTTATCTTTTTTTCTTTTCATCGTTAACTGCTCAATTTTATGAATACTTTCAACTTTTTTTTAAAAATAGTAAACAGCCAGTTAATCATTATAGTTCGGATTTTTTTTTTCAAAACATTTGGAAAAGTGAATATGTGATTTGGGCAAGTTACTTGTCAGGTGTTTGCTCGGTGAGATTAATGCATAAAATTCTTATTGTAGAATGAATCCTTAATGATATCAGACAATTAATATGCAATCTCAGACTACTGTTAAATAGTGAAAGATATTAAATCCCTCCGACAACGTATTTTCATTTTAACTACACTTGTATATAAAGACAATGTTCACTAAAACTTTGAATTCATTCTACGACTGGAAATGTTATTTTCAACCAATGAAAATGCGACCTACAAGATTTTAAAAGGTTATCGAATAACAAAAAGATAACATAATAAAGAAAACGTCAGTTCGCAGAACTCATTCGGAATTCGGATAGGTTCGACCCTATCTAAGCTTATGAAGAAAAATCTTCTTCCGGTTTTGTGTGTTCAGTGATGTTTATAATGTTAAGATATTTTCATCTCTTTGACATTTAATAATCTTACAAGATCTAGAAAGTCGCATTTTCATTGGTCGAATTTGACACACATTCGAGGCCATTAAAATGTGACCCCGGGTAGCGAATTACGTTAAATTCTTTACAGGACAAAAACGGGATGGGTGAGAGACTTTTAAGTAGGTTATGTAAAGACATGAGTTATGGTATAAATGATATTAATTGTCCGTGTGTATGCAAGTATCTCTCTCTCTCTCTCTCTCTCTCTCTCTCTCCCTCTGTTTGTTTTTATTGTCGTATTACGCCATATTTAGCGGTTATTTTTAGTTGCACGGTTGTATCCAATATTTGATTGTGAATGAAAAACCCCCGTCATTTATAACTACATTGAAACTTGTATACAAGAAAACACACAGAAAACTGGTCTTTATAGGGAGGTGGTCTTTATATAGAGATTGATTTGTACACAAATGGTACTAGTGGGGACAGCAAAAATTCGATTTTGTGACCAGATGATCATTATACACAGGTGGTCACTACAGCAGGTTTTACTGTTATTAAATGCAGACTTGATAGGAAAACCGACGCACTGCAAATAAACTGACACACATATAGTTATGAAAATCACGATATCTTGGTCACATAGGCCACCTGAAATAAATGGATAATCATAAAAATTGCAATTTGAAAATTAGCCAAATTTTAAATGTCAAAATTTCAAATTTATCAAACCACAACCATATGTTAGTTGAAGTTTCATTTATATCTCATTATCCTCAATATAATATTTGACCTGAAGCCATGCACAGTTTAATACGCTCATCAGTATCATAATCGGTTCCATTTCAAATTTATCTTTGTTTACTTATAAATCAGTATAACTGACAGAGTTAGCGATTACTGTTTCATAATCAAAAAGGAACGTCTAACATTTTACAAAGTATGGATATATCTGGACTGTAGTTAAATCTGATCTAACACTTAGTCAGGTATGACTTTGATAAAATGAAGGATAATAATAATTAATATTCTTTGAAATCCAATATTCGGAGAGAATGTGTTTTTTTCTAAACGTAACGTAACGCTAACATAAACTATCAAAATTTGTATGCTGGAGAATTTGAGGCCTAACTACAGTGGATATAGCGGAAACGCAAAAGGAAAACTCACACAGACAAAGTATTCACTTGTACACCAATATAATATTATCTAGATGTAGCATCAATGAATTGCGTTTGTGTTATCTAAAATACGTAATCATGAATATCTTTTATTAACACGGTCAGCTATAAACTATTGTAGATTTTAACTACAAAGTTGTTTCGTTGTTACAGAATTATTGTGAATTCATTTGTTTCGAATGCAAAACATGCTAGGAGTTATAGCGATAAGTTTGACAGTACTGTTTTACTTAGAACCTTGTTCATCGATTGGGATCAAAGACCTAAATTACACAAATTTAATATATCAATATTTCCTTGTCTGTGGACCGGATTATCTTTGTGACGCTTCCTCTTTTAATTTCACGGATGTACCACATTTTAATTATTCCAATCTCGAATTGTGTCCAATGTGCAATTGTGATGGGAAATGCGTTCACAGAGAAGACTGTTGTCCAGATATTTTCTTCGCATTACCGGAGCAAAACTGCGTTAACGTAACCATCGTGCTGGCGGGAAGAGATAGAGGACGAACTGAAAAATCGCATTATTTAATGGTAGATTCTTGTCCAGTTAACAGTGATTCCGATGTAGTACAGAAGTGTACAGAATCGGAAAACTTGATAAGTCGATTTCAGTATTTACCCGTGACCAGCTATTCCTCACATCTATCATATTTCAACAAACATTGCGCCCAGTGTAATAACGACAATAACTACACAGTTTGGTCTATTGATATTTTCTGTGAAGAATTTTCAGACTTCAATTTTGTCTCAACTTTTGACGAACTCCTGTCACAAGCTTTTGACAAGCGATGCATTATGCAACCATTTCCAGAATCAGTGGACGCGAGTACTTGTTTTGAAGAAAAGATAGAACTTTTTTCTTTCTGCAACGAAACACGACTTTGGGATAAGTTTGATTTGGACATCAAGTATGGATGTGAATCCCATTACCACGGCCAATTTCGTATGTTTAAAAACATATTCTGTTATATGTGTAACCCCTCGGAATATTACGGAATTGCCGTTGATGAATGCAATATCACTGGTGCGTGGAACCCGTATGACGAAGGTCTAAAACAGGGGTGTATGAAGTTCTCTTCTACAGAAGCCATTAGACCATACAAGAACGTATTTTGTTATCTATGTAACAGAGACAATAGTGTAAGAAGCAGTTTTGTCGATGCCTATGCTAATATATCTGAAATATCCGGCTATAGAGGTCCTAGCGGCGAAGTTCCAGTCTTTTGGTATAACATAACTATGGACAACTATAATATACAATATTTTGAACATCTCGTCAGAACTGTAGCATACTACAATCCAGATGTATTGAAAGATGTATTTGTTACATATGACAGGGATATATTTGAGCCCGTGGCGGGGAAGATAATCAATACCACTTCAATAATAATGCAAGAATTTTCTCTGACAAAACGTGTCGGACTATGCGACAGAAATATTATTACGAAAGAATTTTGGTCATTCACAAGGAATTGTAGTTGCAATCCAGAATGTTTTTTCAATAATAGAAATGGATTTTGCTGTGATGACTTAGCATTACGATATCCGGGAGTTTGTTTAGCTGATAGATTTGTATCTAGAGCAGATAACTCAAAAGCCGAGGAAGCCGGAAAATACATTTTCGTTACCTCAGGTTGTTCCAGTAGGTCGTTCCCGGAAATGTATAAATTAGGATGTGAAAATAAATTGAATGACATTTTTTCAATACTTCCTGTGAGTGATCTAAAAACTAATATGCTTTTTACAAGTTTTTATTGTTTTCTCTGCAACAAAATCGACCTTCTTAATAAATCTGAAGGTTTGGATGATCAGCTGGAATACAACGGAAGTACTGTACAGAATTTACATTTAAATTTTGACTTTGTCAATTTAGACCCGTGGGATCTGGAAGTAAAATGCTTCAGATACTTAGACTTCAGTCATTTTTTGTTGCTCGGTGACTTGATAAAAAACATATGGCAAATGCCCTGTAATATTTCCTACAAACCAATACCATACTCAGACAAGTTTCCTTTGCATAAGAAAAATATGTCCTTCATGGTAAAGGAATGCGAACCAGAAACGTATTTCGATGAATGCAACGTAACAAATCTTTGGCAAAAATACGACTTTTATATCTCCTGGGCATGTGAAAACATTTCACGTGGTTCGTTGTACAGATGGGTGGGATATACCAATATTGCCAACAAGCAATATAAAAACAAGTATTGTGCTATATGTAACCCCGAAGTAATAAAAAATGAATTAATTGAACGATGCAATGTTACAGGAAAGTGGCGAAAGTATAGTCTACAGATAGATAGAGCATGCTGGTATTTTCCTACAATACCCTATTTCTCACCCTATAAAAACATTTTTTGTGCGTTATGTAATGGTGTAGGCCTAGGAATGATTGGTTCTGGAGGACCTTGGATACCACCACCTTATGATGACATTTATTTTAAGACCATGCCCTGGATACCAGTGTTCCGAAATCTATTTTCAATTAATTCTTACGAGTTTTCCTCAGATCGTAAGGGCGGTAATGGATGCTTGACTCACCAGATTTTTGATAAATATAAGGTAATTATCTTTTTAATTATTCATTATCATTTCCATATTTTTGTATGTTGAAATATGTTTGTATTGTCAAATGCCATCACATAAAACTGATTGAACTTTTTTTATCAAAGCCAACGTTTTTTGAATTAAAATTATTCTCCATTTTCAGAATGTCTGCCGAAATATCACCTGTTATCCCGGAAAATTTATTTCCAATTCCAGTTGCAAGGCTTTGTTTCCAATCACAAATAATCTAAGATACACACTGGCATTTAAGTTCAATGGCTCAGTGGAATCAAATATAACATCAGTACAGCTAATCAATGGAACAGTCGAAAGCGTAGGATTCCAAATTATGACAATATTGAACTTACGTAAAAATCCCATTACTGAATTTCATCTTGTGACGGACCAACCATGCAATTCACCAATACAAAACATACGTTCAACAAATTATACTGGCTCCATGTATTTGTTGCTGTTTATTCAGGAGAAGGTGGATAGAGTTTTAACAGAAAAAAATCTTGTAAATATGACCAGAAGCAAGATATCACATGTTTACAATGGTGTGCACTTTCAGGTTAACCTCAATCCAAGTACTAATGCATTTTACCTTCCCCTTCAGAGATACAGGAAAACTTTCCAAACGAAATGTTTTAAATACCAGTTCATAGGAACAGACTCAACTGTACCATACCGGAGATATCATTCCGTGTTTGCCTCTGATATCTTAACTTGCACTCAGGTGGAACTGCAAAAAGATGAAATAGAACATGACACATCAAAACTACGAATTCGCTTGTCACATGCGAAGTCTTATCTGGAATATCATAGATATGACGTCATGACTGACGGCATGGTTAGAATGTGTCTGGATGATTTCAAAATACAGTCTCAATTATCTGCTCAATCGGTCCAAACGGGGAACAAAAGTTCAAAAGAAATATATAAACTTTATTTAGTTAATCTGTTTTGTACGACAGCTTCTTTGCTCTGTATATTGTTAACACTAGCAACTTATTGCGCATTTAATGTTCTGCGTTCAACACCTGGGAAAACTAACATGGGTCTTGTTTGTTCATTATTTGTCACTATTTTATTGAATGAAATATTTATTGATAAAACGGCGTATAAAGAGTTCTGTGTTTTACTTGGGATTTTACTTCACTATTTTTGGCTTTCATCTTTTTTATGGATGCAAATGTGTTCTTTTCACATGTATAAAATTTTCCGATCAAAAAGTCATCATTCTAACCAAAGGCGCGACAAGACATTCATAATGTATTGTTTATATGCATTTATTATACCACTTGCTGTAATTATATTTAATATTAGTATTGCAGTTGGTGTGACCAAAGGTGAGCAAACTGGATACGGAGAAAAGAACTGTTTCATATCCGAACGAATCTCCTACATCATGTCTTTCCTTGTCCCCGTTACGCTAGTATGTATATCAAATATATATTTCTTTATATCGACATTAATAACAATAAAAAGGGTACCAAAAGTTGAAAGTAGTAAATCCAATCGCGAGGAGTTTCAGATTTATCTTAAACTATTTACTGTAACAGGTATTGCTTGGGTACTTCAAATTCTAGATTCAATGTTGCCTCTTTCTGTTTTCTCATATATTGTTACCGTTATTAATGGCCTTCAGGGTGTATTTATTTTTCTTGCATTCATATGCAACAAACGAGTTTTGGACTTGTATAAATTAAAATGTGGTTGTACAGCACAGGACAATGTAAAACATGCCAAATATACAAAAACAACCAAAGTAAGTGTATCGTAATATAAGGTAATTCCACATACTTCCTTTGACCTTTTGTAACGTTAACGTCATTTCACGTTATTAAAGACTATTTGATAGTGCGGATTAGATATTGTGTTGTATTTGGCAATACGATAAAATTAATATCCAAGATTTGTAGAAATTCTTTGAGTCAGCATAAATACATGTTGTCTTGGGTTTTCCTAAAATTCCAAAATGTATGCTTTAGCTTTTTGACACAGATTGCGTCATATTCGATTTGCAATTTTTTAATTATTGTTCAATTCTATGTTTTAACTTTATATTAGAATAATTGTGGTCATCTTGTTAATACACGGTTACCATAGTGATATTCCCTTTTAAATCTGCAATTATATCATAGGGCAAGTAATACAAAGCACATTAAAGGCATACAGTCTATCAATATATATATATATATATATATATATATATATATATATATATATATATATATATATATATATATATATATATATATATATATATATATATATATATATATATATATATTAGTTGAAGGGATTACTATAACTCTAGATGAAGACGTTAACAGATAAATTCTTTTGACTGGCATAATGGCGTCACCATAACATTTTGTAATGAAAATTAACCCGAATAATTCAGTGGTTATATTCCGTTCACTACGATTACTGCATTATAGGTCAGAGACGACTAAATAGTTTTCCATAGTCGATATGTATGAATTACATGTAATTTGGATTTTACGTTGTAATTTTAACATTTGTTTTCGTCACATTATACGATGTAATTTTGTAAATATATTTGTATATGAAATAAACTACATAAAATACAATTTCTCTTGTTTCTTTTTGTGACAAACATGTGAAGAAAGATCATACAAAAAGTAAACAAACATTGTCATTTATATTTGTATAGGTCTAGCAAGGTAAATTGTCACTTGTTTACAAACACAGCGAGTCTAAATTACATCATAACAGGGGTAACAGGCTTCTTGTTGACGAACAAATATCAGAGCTTCTATAATGCATGGAATCCGCGCAAGGCTTAATCTGTATAACCTTTTTTTTTTTAAAATGGACCATATTTTTTAGGGTTTTTGACAGAACCCGGACGTACCACTTTACCTTGGTAGACCTGTACAATACTGCTTGCGGTGGTCTAGAGCTATATCCTTCCAATCGGAGGCGGAAGGTTCCAGATTCGATTCCCTGTACCGGATCGTACCTAAAAAGGCATCTATCTATCTATCTATCTATCTATCTATCATCTATCTATCTATCTATCTATCTATCTATCTATTTATTTATCTATCTATCTATCTATCTATCTATCTATCTATCTATCTATCTATCTATCTATCTACCTATCTATCTATCTATCGTTCAAAACCTTGGCATTTGCATTCATAAAGCAAGGTTGATATTTTCATTACTTGCAAATCCTTTAGTGTATTCAAAACTGGAGAAAAAAAAATAGATCCACGTTGTCTGCACATAGTGTACCTTCTAAAAATAAGTGTAACTCCCAATATTGTGACAGGTTTGAAAATTGAATTATTATTCCAAGAATTTCAAATTGCAAACATATGTTTTGACATCGTGTTATAAATCATTTACTGCAAATGAATCCCTATTTACTAGCAGGAATAAATCAATATGAAAATCACAGATACAAAAGTATTAATCTGCAGGATCTTAGAAGACAATATACTAATATGGTGTACATTAGACAAACACGGACCTCTGAAAATCCAGAGGTTGGATCATGTTCAATGTTAGGAGTAATCATCCCCTTTGGACAGGTCACACACACCGTGAGTCCACGGTCAAAATAAAATGAAATAGGTGAGGAACAAATCCTCGTCACAACTGGTTCAGACCCACTCAACAACTGTTATCGAACAGGTAACTCAACATTTCATTTAGTGAAACATACAAGGCCATTATACCGTGTACCGTGTACCCGAGAAGAGACCACTGGCCTTCGGCAAGTAAACTGGCAAACTTTCTCACAAAAATCAGCTTAGGTTCCAGTCCAGCGGGACTCAAACCTGCGCTGACCAGAAGTGAGAGACTTCATGGTTCAAAGCGCGATGCTCAAGCCACTGGTCCACAGAGGCTCCTGGTCATAATTAATTGAGAAAGCGTCGTCAGTATACCTAAATAGCGAATTCTAGGCCACAGCTACTGTATGTGTATTTAAATTAGCGCACTCATATTTTAGCGATCGAAGGGGGTATAGACTTATTAGCGCAATCTTGAATTCGCGTAAGTTATTCCATTAGCTTTGTCGTGTATACAGAATAACATGATGGAGAAATTTTAGCGATGCCCTTGAATTAGCACAATGACTTGAGCGCGAAAGGAGCTAAAAGTAGAATACCGCTAAAAGAAGTACACGTACAGTATCTTTGCCTTCTTTTGACTCAGATGCTCTTGCACGAAGTCTGCTTCATTGGGTTACTATCAACATTTGTATAGCGTACTAAAATAGAACAATATATATATATATATATATATATATATATATATATATATATATAATGTATATATATATATATATATATAATATATATATATATATACATATATATATATATATATATATATATATATATATATATATATATATATATATATATATATATATATATATATATATATCTTACTTGGTCTAGGCAAGTCAAAGGAATGTATTCTACCAAACTTGTCCGTAAAAGACAAGAATTATTCGCGAATAAATGACTTGGACAGGGTATCTACCGTTTTGTCGAGTCAGAATTTCTCTGTCCACACCTTAGGGTGTAGACAATCTATACACGCCATGACGTTGGGCTTCTATATGTGATAAGAATGCACCGACATGCATTTGAAGCATTAGAGAAAGATAAGCAAATATGAATGTGTTTGGTGGAAAAGAAAAGGATATAAAACAAGGATATAATCGACATCAACTCTGATATTTCTTTGTCTTTCCTGACCAATGACGATAGATCCTATAATATTATTAAGTATATTCGCATTGAATTTGAAATCTCACTCCAATCGTTCGGGGCGCTATAAAAGTTAAGAAAGGTTCCGAAGGCATGCTTTTAGAGTCCAGCCTACACATGCCGACTTTAGTCTAAGGAAGGCAAGTATCTATTTGACCTTCTTGGTGATATTGGCTACATGGGTGTTCCAAGACACAGACTTATAGATGGTCATACCTAGGTACTTGGGATTATTGACGTGCTATAGATGGTGGTCGTGGACGGAGCAGCCAACATGATGGGACTTCTACGATTGGGGATGGTGATCATTTCACACTTTCCATCATGACACTGCATCAATCATTGTCCCTCCCATTCCTGGAGCTCATGCAGAGATCGTGATGTAGTATGGCACCGTGGTCAGATGAACGCATATTCTTGTATACTATACTGGATACGAGATGGTATATCATTATATGTGCAATAGGAAAAGTAAGAATCGAGGACTGTTCCTTGGGTCAAGCCTGATTTTACGTTGTACCTGTTAGATATGTCTACATCAAGCACAACTTTCTGTATGTGGTCGGATTGGAAATCCTGTATAGTCTTGAGCATTACTTCGTAATCCATAATGATGTAATTTGAGGAGAGTAAGCCTTGTCGGAAGCTTTTGAGAAATCTAAGAGGTTTGGATCTGTCTGATCACCGTTATTTAGGTTTGAAACAAGGTCTCTGATGGTGAGGATCAGCTGATTTCGGGAGATCTTTTTCCATAAAGCCATGTTGGTAGTCTGAAAGTATATATATATATATATATATATATATATATATATATATATATATATATATATATATATATATATATATATATATATATATATATATATATATACAGGTGACTCTCTATACCTCGAGAACCACGGGACCACCGAGAAACTTCGAGATTTCAAGAGTTCGAGGTTTCGAGAGTTCCGGAAATGGGCATTTCGACCGATATATGTTCTTAATACTACACAAAATAAGGGAATTTGTTTTCGTAATTCGTATGAATTTTGTCATAAACAATCCCCTACCTAATTTTCAAAAATAAAAAATGTGTAAATACGTTATCTTTATTGTGTGTCCGATTTGGATAAAAACGGTCGTCGACATATAAGGTATATAATGATGCAGTAGCAATCAATACTACAGTCCCACTCGATCTAATAGTACTTTTGTTTTGATAGCTATTAATTAATTAACAATCCTGTCAATCACTACCCGATTAGGTCAGGGACTTTTTGTCACCCGGTTATCAAAACACCTATCGTTTAATCTTCTAGATAAGGATCCCGGTGTCGTTCTGGCTTACGGCATTGACTTTTAATGAATTCACCGATAATTACTCGAACTTCGAGGTTTCGATAGTGAAATGTAAAGGAATATATAAATCGGGACTTGGAATCGATTTCGAGGTTTCAAGAACTTCGAGGTTTCGACGTTCGAGCCATCGAGAGCCACACACAGATATATATATATATATATATATATATATATATATATATATATTGTCGTTTTAAAGATGAGATATTACAGAGCATTGACTAATATGTTCGATGACGTTGCAGCAGATAGAAGACTTATGGGACGATAGTTGGAAGGCAGTCTTTGATTCCCCTTCCCTCCTCACTGGGGTACTTTTCCAGGTGTCGGGTTTGTTCCTCTGGATCACTGACGCAGCACTGGTGCAACTGTAGAGACTGATATATGGGACATCAGGCGTAATGCTGGGGTCTGACCAGGTAACTCTGCGGGGTATCATATGAGAAAACTGGTACGAATTCTCTGTTCTTTGGGTCAGTCTGAGTGATGTTGTCATTCTTTATAATGTCATCCTTCTTAAGAGTGGCAATACCACATCTATCGGCGTTCAATGAAAGACCACAATATCTTTTTGCCGCCTGTGTTGTCCGATAGCATGTTGTTGATTACGTTGTTTTAGAATTGTATCAGTATTTAGTGTTTCAGATATCACAGTCGTTAACTATATAAAATGTATACATGCAGTGATAATAGGCCAACACAATTTACTTGTGTCATAATTTGTCACACACTTTACATAAAACAGTTATTTATTTTATGAACAGATTTTAAAAGGCAATTTTTATAAATAGAGGGTGATAGCATTTGATTAAAGATCAAAGTATGTCCAAAAACTGTGTGATTTATAGAACGAATAACTGAGGAGAATTAGTTCCCGAGGAATTCTACTAACGGAGATGAAAAATGTGAAATGTTTATATATCATCAATATTTCAGTTTAATTACATTAAACAAAATAATTATATCACAGAAGCGTTGTATTAATTTCATCAACATCAATGTAATTTCAATACCACTTACAAATTCAAATGTGGTATACTGGTTTAAGTGGATCCGCCTGTCCATCTGTAGGCAGTGTGTTTTCCTAATTGCAAGTCGAGTACCCTCAGCCTAGAGTGTTGATACCTCGCATTTAGGATCCTAAATCACTCAGGCGAACCAAACTTATTCCATGGTGTAAAAATTAAAATATGTAAGTAATGTTTAATTCGTTATCAGTTATCATTTAGTAGACATTTCCAATTCTGATAGCGGACACTGAAATGTCCATTGCTGTTTTAGAGGGACCGTATCATAGGTTAAAATTTTAATCTTCATATGGACTGGACCTCGAGTTTTGGCCTTCAAACCGGTGTCATATATGGTAATTTGTCGCCGGTAGATGTTTTTGTGACCACAAGTAGCCTGTCACCCGTTATGATTTGATTTAGACTTTTATTTGTAAACATATGCCAAATTACGGTACGTTGGTAGACTTGTTTTGTGCTAATCGCCGTAATCGTTTACACTCCAATCATATAACATTAAAATGCATCACATGCATATGACGAATGAAACAAACAATGTTAATAGCAATTTGTTCATATACTTTATTTGTGTTCAAAATGTAATCCTTAGCGTATGATATAATAAGATAAATTGAGAACATCCTTAATCCAAGCTAACCTAAGTTAGTCAATTCACTTCTGAGGGGCCTGTGGTCTCTTCCTGGGTACATTGTAGGTTCTAGCCTTCATCATTAAAAACTAGTCGCCACCATATACATTGTAACAGTTGTGTGAAGCGTAAAACACTTCATAATCAAAATCAAATCATCGAACGTTCAATGGTTTTAACAAGGTGAATTTTGAGATAAGCCCTCCTTGTCCGTTTCAGTACACGCTATCCAAACTCGAACACACGAAGAATTGGAAATGTCTAGTTTTGAAAGTAAAAAGTATAAGAAAATGGGGTACACATTTGGGGTATATAATGTAGCCTACATATGTCAATTTAGTGCAGAAACACGCAATGTCATGTAAGAAAATGGGGTACATATTTGGGGTATATAATGTAGGCTACATATGTCAATTTAGTGCAGAAACACGCAATGTCATATGAATTGATGTTTGTTTGTTTGTTTATTGTTGTTTAACGTCCCACTCAAGAATCTTTCACTCATATGGACACCAAATGCTGGTGAAGGGCTTCAAATTTTGACCTATGCTCGGCACTTACTTAACGTGTACTCAATTCAATTATAGTTTATAATACGCATGTCTGTAAACATTAAATACTTTGAATCAATCTAATTATACTGCTTATAACATAAATATAACCTCTTTTGAAGGAAAGTTCTCCTTATCAATACAGTAATAACCTCTCTAGACATCCTGAAATATTGTTATAGATACACTTTTGTTTTTAAAATTAACTCACATAACACTGTGATATTTTCAATTTGATTAATTGATTCCTTCCGAATCGAATAAAAGTTCACGGTAGGGTTTCTTTTCTTTTATAGAGTAGAGACAGAGACCAGTCTGTTAAAGTTCTTAACCAGTAATATTACAGACAAAAGAAATGGATTGACATACAGTTTGAAGCTGAAAAGAAGTCAGGAAGCGTACTATCTACCTTTACGTAAATACAAATCTGACTTCAAAAATCAATGTTTTCAGTATAATATTACTGGTCCAACTCTGTCATCTATCCCCTACGAACAATATCGTTTGATAACAGCTTCTAAAATTATGATTTGTGAGCAAATTGAACTTTTAGACAATGAATTTGAAGTGAGTTACAATGACATGCAGTTACACATGAGAAAAACTGGAGCCATATTTGATAATGATGATTTTGATATTCTCCCGAATGGGTATGCCAGAATTTGTATGGAAAAGTATAATAATGTGAATGCGGCATTGAGATCAGGTGTCAAGAAAGCCACAAATTATGAGTATATCATATGGATTTTCACTTTATTGTGCATTATATTGTCTTTATTTTGTTTATTGCTGACATTTTTCATTTATTGCAAATTCGGAGTTCTCCGTTCAGTTCCAGGTAAAACCAATATGAATCTTGTTGCAGTTTTGTTTTTCACTATGTTGTTATATCAGGTTGGAATGGACAAGATTCATTATCCGGCTATCTGTATATGCCTTGGCATAATATTACATTATTTCTGGTTGACATCATTCACTGCAATGCAAATGTGCTGTTTCCATATGTACAGTTCATTTCACAGTAATTATGTCAAGACATTCATTGAAGCCAACAGAAAATTCGCGTATTACTGTTTATACGTGTATGGAACGCCTGCTGTTGTTGTATTAACTCACGTTTGTACAAGGGCCGGGATTTCTTTTGGTAGAGAGATAGGATATGGAGGAGTGAAATGCTTTATATCTGGAAAAAATTCCTTCATAATCTCATTTTTAACACCTGTTATAATAATATGTGTCACGAACATATTTTTCTTTGTTTCAAGTGTACGTACAATAAAAAATACACCTAAAATCCGGAGTAATAAGAATGAACGTGATGAATTCCGAATTTTTGCAAAATTATTTTCGATGCTTTCCTTCCACTGAGTCCCTTTTCTGTAATAATAGCTATACTGAACGCTTTACAAGGCTTTTTCATTTTCCTCGCATTTATTTGTAATCGTCGGATACTAAATTTGTTTAAGATGACCAGAATGTGTAATCGGTCAATATATCGACCTCGAACTGAAAGTAGAAACACTCAGGAAACACGGTTTACTGAGTGAACTGCCAAAATTCACATTACTTGTAGAAAAAAAAACGATGTTTACATTCGCCGTTTCACAGAAATGTGTTTAACACTATTCCCTCGAGAAAAACCTAGTTTAACTGAGGAAAACTAGGTTTAATTTCCCCAAAATCACATAAATGAGTCAATGTGATTTGGGTGAGGTTAAACCCAGTTTAGGTCACCTGAGCGAAAAGTTGAGATTGTCTTTTTGCGGTCTTATTTAGTATGGCATCGTCCTCTGAAAACTTTTAAATATTTTCGAGTTTTACTCAAAAACCAATGGGCACACCCTGACAGGAAGTATCCTTTCATGTAGCTGCATAAGGTTTGCGAACGAAAAGGGGCTTGAACCCATAGGCCTCCCAACACGTACGCAAATTTGGAACATTTTTATAATTCTTCTTCTCATGAACTAATGACCAGATTGTTTTTTTTTAAAGTTTGTATGTATGATTTTTTATTCAGTATCTACATTGTTTGTGAATTAAAACGAATTTTGTTTATAACCGAACCACTATCGGATGCTTTCAGTACAGAGTACAGTTTTATACAAACAACCATGGGGTAAAAAATCAAGGTTATGGGCCCTCAAGTAAACAGGATATATATATATATATATATATATATATATATATATATATATATATATATATATATATATATATATATATATATATATATATATATAATGTATTTGTCAGGTTTTTAGACATATTCGACTTCAACTCAAAAGAACCAAATGACCAATTTTTACTAAACTTGACATGATGTATTCCCATGTGATGTTGTATTAAGTTTGCTACTAAAAGTGAGAAGTATTTGCATGCTACTAAAATTGAGAAGTATTTGCATGCCGTAGGCTGTTCATAAGCTTTCTATCGTTTGGTATTCGATAAAACATTGTGTCAGTCTATTGTTTTTCTTTTCATTACAACTGAGTATACTTTCGTAAGCCATTTCAGTGCATAGCTGCTGGAGGTCCGCAGTATATTGTACGGCCCATACTGACACTCCTTGGAGGGTGAATGGTTGCGGAAATGAAATTTAAATATATCCCCATGGACTCCAAACAAAACTACTAAAACCTCAAAAGGAAATGACACATCAACAATACTGAAACAAGTTATTTTATAGATTCCCGGAAAATGACGTTAAGAAACAATCAGTTACTATAATGACGTTTATGTTTTTGCGGGTATCTGTATCATTTTGCCAACCGAAAGACTAGCAAAGTCACAGGACCGCAGTTACTGCTAAAGGGTCTTTAGATCGATGTAATGTTAGGCTGACCTTGAGAGTTCATGTATATTTAACCTATGATATCATTGAAACATGTATTACAGTCTTTTTCTGCATGACGACTATATATCATGATGGTCATTTCGATTCTTCAGCCACATCGGTCACAGAGGTGACTGGCCTAAATTTCTTGTGATATCTGCTGGGAACAGGGCTAAAGTTTCTCCATGTTTGATCGATAAAAGTATTCAATCTGTCGCTGGAACGGTTAAGAATATATCCAAACAAAGAAATGGCAATCTTTTGGTTGAATGTGATCGAAAACAACAATCGATCAATTTATTTGAATGTGACCACATTGATCTGGCGAAATCCAAGTGAAGATATTCCCCCATACAGTATTAAACATAAACAAAGGTACACTACTGAGAGATAAAGGAAAAAAAAATACATTTACTTGCAGACGATGTCATCCTAGATGATCTGAAAGACCAAGGTGTTTTAGCAGTGAGACGCTTCATCATTAAGAGATAACAAAGAAAACACATACGTTCCTTCTCACATTCAACACACCAACAGTTCCCAAAAATCAAACTTGGATACATAATTGCAAATGTGGATTTAACTACCTTGTACCGTTACGATGCTACTCCTGTCAAAAATTTGGTCATGACAATGGTCATTTTCACTTTCACAGCCAGTGTAATGCTACACCAAAGCGTGCCAATTGCAAAGGAAACCACTGTGCTTCCTTGAAAGAATGCCCTCTTTATAAAATTGCTAATAACTTCATTATTTATTATTTGATTAAAATTGTCTAGTTATAGGTAAATTGCTATTTTTATCTACTTTTTAGTGGTATAAATTTTATTGTAGAAACGTTTTGTTGAGTTGCTTCTATTTCCATTGCGGGGTAATCTAAGTGTTCCACCAAACCTTTATCTATTTTGCTTACCAAACTTCTAACACATATTAAACAAGGTCTTCAGAAGTACTGTATAACGGACTACTCAAGAAGCGGAGTCAATCAGATGTGGATCCTACAAGCATAAACTCTTTTGATTTTTCGATCCTTTACACAACAATCCCTCATCAAAAACTCAAAAACAGATTAACATCTATTATACAAAACTCTTTTGTATACAAAAATGGAAATCGCAGATATAAATATTTGGTGTTAGGTCATGAAGAACCTTATTTTGTCAAAGAACAGTCTGATTCCAATAACAAGTACACTGAAGACGATATTATCAAGATGCTGGGGTTTCTAGAAGACAACATCTTCATGGTTTTTGCGGGAAAAGTTTTCCAATAGATTGTCGGCATTCCAATGGGTACCAATTGTGCCCTCTCCTGGCTGACATATTTTTGTATTCATATGAAGCGGAATTTATACAATCTCTTCTCTCCAAAGGAAACAAACAGTTAGCATCTCGGTTCAATTTTACTTACTGGTATATCGACGATGTTCTGTCCATAAATAATCCAGAATTTCAGAATTACCTTGGCCAGATGTATCCTGTTGAGCCAGAGAACAATGAGACGACAGAGAGCAACACATCTGCTTCTTACCTAGATTAACTCCTGTCAATTGGAAAAGACGGTCAACTTCGCACATCCCTCGATGACAAACGAGACGATTTTAATTTCCATATCACAAACTTCCCGTTTCTAAATAGAAATATCCCATCTTCTCCTGCCTATGGCGTTTTCATTTCACAACGTACGTTATGCCAGGGCATGCTCTTCTTATGAATGTTTTATTCTGAGAGCTAAACGACTAGCCAATAAACTACTTACACAAGGTTACGTTGTTGAACGCTTGGAGTCGTCGTTTAAGATGTTTTATGGTCGATACGGGGATCTTGTTAAACATTTTAAGTCCCCTCTCAGAGATATTAGATAGTATTCTGGATCACGAACAGACAGTGACTCCGTTTCACCAATCATACCTTTCACCGAACTTGACCTCATCACCAAACTTGACCTTTTTACCGAATTTGACCCGTTCATCGAACTAGAAAAATTTCCATGGAACATTTGCAACGGGTGTGGCATTCCAGCAGAAGACGCTGACTCCTTCCGGACACCTGGTCTTATCCTGTTTGGGATTCGTAATTGTTCTTCATGTTGAGACCATTTTCACATCTAATTCGTCGTGTTATAATTGACTTAAGTTTTTTTATTATTGATTGGTACTTCTTCAATTTTACCCATGAATGGAACTACCTCAGGTTTCCTTTTCTGAGTTTTCATGGAAAAAATTAATTGTTTTGCTAAGATCAAAGCTAAATTAACAGAGTTACTGTAATTTTCACATATCTTTTAATACTTAGGCACAAAAAATGCATGATGAAAATAAATATTTAAATTTATTCATGAAAATAGGCACAGGAAAAAAATTATTTGACATCATGATCAGTTGTATTGATTGCGCATAGAATACTAGTATACAGTTAGACTGTCGAGAATGAAATCATGCCACTAGTTGCCTTTTGAATTCCAGATTACTGTATAAGTTTCTGTTTTCTGAATAGTTGGGATTTACCTATCACTACGAAAAATATAAATTTATTCTTTGTCAAATATATCAATATATCAATAAAAATCACTTCTCCATTGTTTCTTATATATGTTGAGTTGCCTTTTCGTTGGCGGTTGTTGGGACGTCTGTAACTCCTCGCGTGTTTTAACTTTGCTGTGATGTCATTCGACGGGGGATGCTTGCTCCTCCATGGCGCCTGATCTTGGTTTCCAGAGGAAATTCATCGCCGGATTTGTGTCTATTCCTATTCTAGACATCTGAAATTTTTTTACTACATTCTGAAAAAACAGAAATTGTTGTACACCAGGACATCTATCTTTTACATATATGAATTGTATTTGAATCCAAAATTACCTTGAAGTGCTGTTTATAATCATAAATACTTTATCAACTATTACACCTAACTCAAAACAAATGTTCAGGATAAATAAACATCGCTTCATCAATATTAAACCTAAAGTCTTTTTCGCCTTAGGTGGAAGTCGTAGAGGTCGATGGTGCAAAACAAAATGACAGACAATTCGTAAATTGGGATTAAGAATAGCGTATGCTATTGGGAATAAGAACAGCGTATGTTATTGGAAAATCGCAGAATTTGTTGGACATTCTCAACATCCATCGTATGTGCTTACGGACAGGCTGCGTGCTCGAAATTCCGCAAGAAGGCTGTGCGAAGCCCATGCGTTCCTTGGCGTTTTTTGAATACCCCGTTTTTTCCATACCCCGTAGAGTGGAAGTACGACCGGTTGTAACTAAGGCTTTAAATTTTTCTATGCAACTGTACAGCATTGTACCCTTACTGTACTTCCCATCAGTAGCACTCATTGAATCTCAAGGTCCATATATGTACCTGTAAAATATTTTCCCAAATTCAAAGAATGCCGAGAGTTTCTCATCAAATAAGATCACGTTAACGACAGCTTCTAATGTCCAACTTCACAGTGAAAAGAGAAGCCAATAGGCAGTAACGCAGTCACATGCCACTCGATTAAAAACATATTTGAATATTAAGCGTGTGCAAAATTGTAAACAGTCCGTCAATCGCATTTAACGTCAAGCTTGTCACAAGTGTATAATGTTAAGTAATAATTGAAAAGTAAACTTTGAAAGCAAATTTAAAATGTCTTACAACTCATAAAGGACGCCGGACTGACTTTTTACAGGATATATTTCGACAAGACTTCTACACCTAAATTTTTCAACAAAGTGATACTTTTTTCGTCAATAAAAAGCAAATATTTACAAATGAAAGTGTGATTTGGAAATTTCAGTCTTGAAGTTCAGTTTACGTAGCTAAAACGCACATATACATATGTATATTCAATTTCCCGTCAATATACTGTGATGTTAACCACATACACCAAAATGTGCTTTGACTTGATCCTAAGAAATCCACTTAGCACAACATTACTGAGTTGATATTCCATCAACTCGTAAAAATTGAAATCGTCCATCTGCATGGAATATTGCCGGATGTTCGCAACATGAAGTTGATTGATAAAAGAAAGATTATTGATAAAGGTTATGCAACAACTCGAAGAAGACATTAGATAAAATTTGAGCTCAATAAATCAAACAAAAGGCGAGTAATGTTTTTAAATTTCTGAACTGAGTCACGTGTAATATAAAAACTAAAAAAAAAAAAATTCGTCTTTAAATAAAAAACGGAATTCCAAATAGAAAGATTTTTAAATACAAGTATTCATGATTTAACTTAAAAGCAAACTTTTGGTAGATAGAAAGTGCTGAAAATATTCCTCACATAGTAATCCAGCAATGGGCGGTGCTTATACATTTTAGAATTAATGTAATTACCCAGGAATCGTGTATTATAACCATTAAACACTAGCCGACATAGAGGGACAATTGATTGATATTTTAATATTTGATATGTAGCTGTGACATATTGACTTTAGCTGTAATAGACGAACACAAACGCTCATTTGGGAAGAATTAACAAACTAAGCATTGTTATCAAATCATATGATTCATTTTGTTCAAGTACGTCAATCAGGTTAAAAGTGAAAAAAAATACTGAATGTATTTGGAGTTTTATAGTACAACATATGTTTCGAAGTAATCTATCAACATTGAGATTAAACACAAATTAATCGTAAGTATA
Source organism: Atrina japonica (assembly GCA_030159075.1). Classification (NCBI taxonomy): domain Eukaryota; kingdom Metazoa; phylum Mollusca; class Bivalvia; order Pterioida; family Pinnidae; genus Atrina; species Atrina japonica. The sequence continues at coordinate 509,575 of BROG01000543.1, forward strand.
TCGTTTACATTATTTTAGATTTCAGATTTCCCTGGCCCACTACAATACACTTATATAGAGGAACTGAGATGTCAAGTATTAATGTTTTGTCATGACTGCTCTATATTATGATTTAGACAGAAAGTTTACCATGTACATGTATAACAGTATTACTGTATTGTTTTAGTTCAATATGTACATATATAACAGTATTGCTGTATTGTATTAATACAATATGTACATATATAACAGTATTGCTGTATTGTATTAGTTCAATATGTACATGTATAACAGTATTGCTGTATTGTATTAATATAATATGTACATGTATAACAGTATTGCTGTATTGTATAAGTTCAATACGTACATGTATAACAGTATGTCTGTATTGTATTAATATAATATGTACATGTATAACAGTATTGCTGTATTGTATTAGTTCAATATGTACATGTATAACAGTATTGCTGTATTGTATTTATATAATATGTACATGTATAACAGTGTTGCTGTATTATTTCTGTTCAATATGTACATATATCACAGTGACAGTATTGATGTATTGTATTAAAATGATATGTACATGTATAACAGTATTGCTGTATTGTTTTAGTTTACCATGTACATGTATAACAGTATTGCTGTATTGTATTAATATAATATGTACATGTATAACAGTATTGCTGTATTGTATTAATACAATATGTACATGTATAACAGTATTGCTGTATTGTATTTGTTCAATATGTACATGTATAACAGTATTGCTGTATTGTATTAGTTCAATATGTACATGTATAACAGTATTGATGTATTGTTTTAGTTTAACATGTACATGTATAACAGTATTGCTGTATTGTATTAATATAATATGTACATGTATAACAGTATTGCTGTATTGTATTAATATAATATGTACATGTATAACAGTATTGCTGTATTGTATTAATACAATATGTACATGTATAACAGTATTGATGTATTGTTTTAGTTCAATATGTACATGTATAACAGTATTGCTGTATCATTTAAGTCGAATGTTTAGTTCAATATGTATCGGTATAACACTATTGCTCTATCATATAACTTTAACCGACAGTTTTGTTCAATATGTACCTGTAGAACAGTATTGCTGTCTCATATAACTTAAACCGAAAGTTCAGTTCAAGCGGAGACGATCAGATGTGGATTCAAAGGAATTTCCAAAGAATTGTTGGAACATTTAAAGGTTCCGAATTTCAAATATATAACAAGCATCAGGTTTTTCATTGCTCGGCCAGATGTATCCTGTTGAGCTCGAAATCAGTGAGACGACAGAGAACAACACATCTGCTTCTTACCTAGAATTACCCCTGTCGATTAGAAAGGACGGTCAACTTCACACCTTCCTTTATGACAAACGATTTCAATTTCCATATCTCGAACTTCCCGTTTCTAAGTAGTAATATTCCATCTTCTCCTGCCTATGGCGTTTTCATTTCATGACTACTTACACAAGGTTACGTTGTTGAACGCTTGATATGGTAGTTAATTTTTCTCGTAACTGAAATTAGTTGGAGAAAAACTAGCTTTAACTTGAGAAAAACTGGGTTTAACTGAGCCAAATTCTCATTAATGTTACTGTGGAGCAGTTAAACCTAGGTTTTCTCGATAAAAACCTAGTTTAACTGAGAAAAACTCGGTTTAACTGTGCCACATTAATAAGTATTTTAATTATACATATGAAGAACAAATGTATTGCTTAAAGAGAAAGTTTAGTTTCGTATCTACTTTTTATTATAGCATAACTTTATAAAATTGTTTAAAAGGAAAGATGAGTTAAATATATACTTACAAGAAAGCATTGCTGCAAAATGCTTAAAGCAAAATAATGAGTTAAACATTTTGTGCAATGAACATTTCAGTTTAGTACGCTTTCGATATACACAGTAAGTAAGATTTCAATTGTTAATTATCTGTTTTTTCGCTAAACCATTACCACTTACCTTGTATTGTAAGTCATTGT